>CM053580.1:331868851-331904201 GCA_028627135.1 Pseudochirops cupreus
GCAGAGCGTGTCTGAGAGGCCCCAGCCACACACACACACACACACACACACACACACACCCCTTGGTGGCTGCCTTCCAGTGGGGTTCCACACACGCCAGTGCAGAGCGTGTCTGAGAGGCCCCAGCCTCACCACACACACACACACACACACACACACACACCCCGCTTGGTGGCTGCCTTCCAGTGGGGTTCCATTCCCTCCCCACGTACAATCACAGCTGCCTGATGAAGGGCCGCATACCCACAGACACAAGACCCAAACACACACTGCAACCCTTAGTACACAAAACCACACACACACCCAAGAGTCCCCATTCTTACACCTACAAGTATACATACACACACACACACACACACACACACACACACACATACAAAAAAACAACAATCACCATTCCCTCCCCAATCCCTCCACATTACACCCAGAATTAAACTTTAGGGCCACCCCTCCCCCAATCTCCCTTCCCACCCACCCCACACATAATATGCCCAAGGCCTGTGAGGCTGTCTCTCTGCAGTTTCCCATTTCCTTTAACCCCACTCATGGGTTAGTACAAATATGATTCACATCACCCCAGGGCTATGCTGAGGCTGACTCCTAGAAGGTGCTGTACTTCAAACACACCTTCCACCTCTTGCTCCTGTAGAATTCCACTCCAAGCACCATATATACACACCTTACAATGCCATACCCCCAAACCCCAGCCCAGGACTGTGGCAAGCTTGAAACCTACACCCATGCACACCTCTTGTGGTGGCTGCCTTTCATTGTGGCTGCACACGTGTACCAGGCCTCTGGCTGGCTCCCAGAGAAGCTCACACATATACAAATACACATTCAGTACACTTCGCAACCCCTAACTTGTGGTGAGGCTGACTCCCCAGGGCCTCCATTCCTGTACACTCCACACACCCCATAAACACCAAACCACCAGCCTAGACCTGCATCAACTCAATCTTCTCTAGGATACTCCATCTCACATCTCATAACAGTGTTAAGAGTACTAGCTCTACTCAAAGGATCTTGGTTCAAATCCCCTAGATGCCCTTAAATGTGTGACCTTGCACAAATAATTTCACCTTCCTGGGCCTCAATTGCATCACCTATAAAAGTGAAGGGAGTGGATGAGATGGGCCCTGAAGTCTCTTCCAACTCTAAATCTATGATTCATACAATACTAAGTATCCCCACAAATGTACACACACACACACACACACACACACACACACACACACACACACACACACACACACACACACCCCTTCCATAAACAATCACACCATGGATCCTAGGGCCACATGTAAACAGGTACACACAATCCACTGCCCATGCACCCACATTGGCGCACACATCCCACCCCACTGTACCACCCACTAGGGGTACAGTGGATTAGAGTTGGTGTCAGGAAGACCTGAGTTCAAATGTGACCTCAGACAATTACTAGCTATTACTAGTCAAGACTCCTTTTCTGAGGGTCTCCACTCTTCCATACAATCTCAAACACAAACATACAATTGTCCTCATCCCTGGGATAGAGAGAAATAGATAAGTGAGGGCAGCTCATTGCAGAAGGCAGTGGTAAACCTTAAAGGATCTGGGCCCATTGACTGTGAGCCCCAGGGTCTCCAAAGCTTTGCAAGAAACAACCCCTCCTAGTCCAAAATCAAAATTAAACTGTAGCTGAGAGGAGGGAAGGAAGGTCTCTGGTTTCCAGGTTGGAGGTGGGGGCAGCAGTCTTCCCCCAGCTTTAAGAATTGGCAAGTTTTCACCTGCACTGAGACCCTGAACAGGGAGACAAGCAGCTGGGTGAAAAGTTGCTGATGCTGGACACTAAGGGTGTTTCCTTCCCTCCAATTTTTCCCCCAACTCTGTCCTGTCCTCAGGGTTTATCTTCTGCTTAGTTTTTAAAGCCTTTCACAACCTGGCCCTAGTCTATCTCTTTGGAACATTGCTGAATTCTACACACTGTCCCTCACTCCAAACTGTCCTGTTCTATGTTCCTCACAAGAGGCAGCTTGAATGCTACTTTCTACTGGAACCCTTCCCAGATCCCTCCCAAATTCAAGTGCCTTCTCTCCCAAAGGACTTTACATTTAACTACTTTGTATTTAGTCTCTTTATATTTATTCTGTATATGCTTATATATGTCCTTGTTGATATCCCAATTAGAACATAAGCTGCTCGAAAGGAGGGACAGTTTAATTCTTGTTATTGATCTGCCCAGGACCTAGCACATTTATTTAAGCTGGGAAGGTAAATTTTGATGGCCCACTTAACTTGGGGGGTTTACTGGCTAGATTTTCTTCTTTCTCCCTTTCTACCTTCCTCCCTTCCTCTCTTTCTCCCTTTCTCTCTTCCTTCCTTCCTTCCTTTCTTTCTTTCTTTCTTTCACAAAACCTTAAACTCAGTTCACTCTGAAGCTCATAGATTGGACCACAATAGGTCCTTGCCCAAGCATCACTTAATGGCTGTATTTTGAGCCCTCCTGGCTTAGAGTGAATGTCAATGGTAACTCTTTCTCTTTGGAATAGCAACCTTGAGGGTCTTCCCCTCCCAGCTTGGTTTTTTTTCTTTTTCTCTAATTATAGGGGCCATCCCTTGACTCACTTCTTAAAGAGGTCTATTCACTGAATGGGTGTTACTTCATTCTAATTGAGTACATGAAAAGGCTTTAGCCTGAAAGTGTCAGGGTCTGTCATTGAATCCTGGGTCATCTCCACTCATCCTAATGAATATCTGGTCACTGGATCCAAATGGCTCTAGAGGAGAAAGTGAGGCTGGTGACCTTGCGCAGCCCTCCCTCGTTCAAATCAAAATCAACTGCAAGTTATGTCATCATTTCCTTGATGCCAGGGTGCTCTTCAAAAACAAAGGACAAACACAACAAGCAGATTTATTAAGCATATAGTGAGGTACCTAATAAATGCCGAGTGATGACTGATTTGTACACCAGTAGCTCCAGTGACATTGGCCAGCTAGGGGTACAGTGGATTAGAGTTGGTGTCAGGAAGACCTGAGTTCAAATGTGACCTCAGACAATTACTAGCTATGTGACTTTGGTCAAGTCACTTAACCCTGTTTGCTTCAGTTCCTCATCTGTAAAAATGAGTTGGAAAAAGACAACCCCAAATGGGATTACAAAGGGATAGACATGACTAAAATGACTAACAACAGAGCTTACTGCTGGAGGTGGAAGGAGGTGGAAGGAGGTGATTCTGGAGCTGCCCCCAAAAGAGTCGTATACATAAGTCCTAGCAATAGTGAGGCTGATAAGGGTATTACAGTGAATTTTGATATTGGTCAAATTCAGCCAATTTGCATTTAAGCTATGAAAACTATGGGGAAATAGTTTGACATTATTCTCAAACCCTAGATAATATTAACTGATTTTGAATCTTTTCTAATTCATCCAGGGAAAAGTAAAAAGGATCATTTCTTCTTTTGCCTCCTTCTGTGAATTGCTGGTAACCCATCATGTGAGTTTCTTGGGCACAAATCAAGAAGTTAGCATCACATGATTGTGATTGCATTTGCTGCAGAGGAAATACAATCTAGGATCACAGGATCTAGAGTTTGGAGGCCATGTGTGGTCTAACCTCCCTCCTTTTATAGAGGAGAAAACTGAGACCAGAGAAGTTAAATGATTTGCCCCAGCTCACACAAATAAAAGAAATTGGATTTGAACTCAGGTCTGACTCCCAAATCAGTGCTATTTCCACTGTATCAAAATCTAAGGCTATGACTAAATTATGATTATTACACAAGGCACTTTTATTTTATGAGATAGAGGTATTTGCATTGTTCCAGAGGGTACTAGGGCTCCCTCAGACTCTGCTTTACATGTACCAATGTTCATCTAGTTATTTTTCATTTTTGATACTGTGGGAACCCAGATGATAGAGTGCCAGGGCCTGATGTCAGGAAGACATCATCCTGAGTTCAATTATGGCCTTAGACACTTAAAAGCTATATGACCCTGGGCAAGTTGCAACCCTGTTTGCCTCAGTTTCCTCCTCTGTAAAATGGTCTAGAGAAGGAAATAGCAAACTGCTCTAATATCTTTGCCAAGAAAATCCCAAATGGGGTCATGAAGAATTGGACACTATTGAAATGACCTAACAACAACAATGTATTTATTGGACATCTGTTATGGAAAAATTTTGTGAATTGGTCATATACAGAGAAAGGAAAAATCTATATGCCAAGTGAAAATGATACATGGCAAACCTTATCAGTCTTGACTTGTGTTTTGCTTTATAGCTTTCTTTTCTTTATCCATATCATCCAAAATGCAACACTGTCAAAATCCAAGACATGAACCCAACAACTTCTGCCTATATAAGCTACAAAGCATTACCTATACTACAGCACAACCACATTTACCCATACTTCAACATAGTAAGTATCAATCTTAGCCAACATTTTCCAACACACAGCAATTCTCCAAAGAAAAAAGTCTTTGAACACTAAGTTTTCGGCCAAATGTACTTTCAAACAGGTGCACTGTCTCCATCTTAAAAGCTTGCTCCAATGACAGTAGATGCACCAATTTCCTTCAACTCAATATGTTGAACCGGGGAGATAAGTGGGCTTTGTGGTAATCCTGAGTAGAATTAAAATAGTGCATTTTATCTATGTTCCTCATTTCTAAATACCTCAGTCTTTCTATCTCAGAAGGACCTCCCATCACAAGAGTAAAGAGCATATAATCTCTAGACTCAAGAGATTATAAAGAAGGAAATGTAAATGGAAGGAAACTCTAAAATAACTTTAACACATCCCTTCTCTCTCCCATCCCCTCCTCCCCCATCCAATCTCAGAATCAAAAGTCTCATGGAATTGGAACTTAAAGTGATCACGTAATATGTATTTCTGTCTTTGGGTCTAAAATACCCCTGAACTATCACAGGAGGAAAAAAATCCTGATGAAATCAATATAATCTATGTATGCATCTAAGGCTTTATTTAAATTGAAAGGAAGGCTAAATCTCTGTACTTGGGATTAAAGGTCCACAGATTCAGCTATTGGTTCTATGAACTAAAGGCCTCATTAATACCGTCATTCTTATATCTCTGTAAACTCTACCCATGGATGAAATTTCACTGAAATTTATTTAAAGGTACAGAAGATGCTCTAATTTGAAACCTTTTATCAGTCTCCACCTGTCCCAAAATGGGCAGGTTAGGCACAAATCAAACCTGACATGTACTTTATTTTACAGTAGCATCAAAACAAATGAGCTTCCAAAGCTTTCATGGAATTTTCAGGGAGAACCAGAACAAAGTAAAATGTCAAAAGGAAAGAGACTTCACTCCCTTTGGTTTAATAAAGTGCTTTTGTAATTTTGTTAAATAATCCAGTCCTTTTATTTCCTGTCTTTTTAGGGTGTTCATTTGTAACGATAATATTTAGACCTTCCCTTAAGCATTTCATGTAGCAATGTGAGATAACAGAAACTTAAGAGTCTTTTTTGATTAAATTATTTCATGAAGACCTGCTTGAACAACCTTGGGCATGTCACTTTGGGCCTTAGTTTTCTTATCTGTTAAAAAAAATGGGAAGGGTGGATTAGATGATTTCAAAGGTCCTTTCTAGCTCTTTATCTATGAGCCTGAAACTGATTCCCCACCAACTGAGGCAGACAGTCCACTAGATTACGTGGCAAAAGGACGTTATCAAGAATGCCTCCATTGTCCATTTCTACAAAGGAAACAGGAAATGAGAGCCTCTCTCTTAGTTATTGCTGGCAAGATTCTGGCCAGAGTCCTTCTTAATAGCTGACCCTTCAACTGGAAGATGGTCATCTACCAGAGAGCCAGTGTGGCTTAAGAAAAGGCTGAGGAAGAAAGTCAATATGATGTTTGATGTTTCACAACTCCAGGAGAAATGCCAGAAGCAGAACAGAGGTCTGTATATCATTTTTGTGAACCTGACCAAAGCCTTTGATACTGTCAGCCCTGAGAGCTTGTGGAAGATCATGGCAAAATTTGATTGCCCAGGGAAGTTCATCAGTATTGTATGCCAGCTCCATGATGGCATGCTTGCATGAGTTCTGGATAATGGATGATGCTCTCATGCTTTCCCAGTCACCAGTGGAGTGAAGCAGGACTGTGTGCTTGCTTCCATACTTTTTAGAATGCTGTTTTCCTCAATGTTGTCAGATGCCTTCAATGACAATGAAAATGGCATCAAGGTCAGCTACTGCACTGATGGCAAATTATTTAACTTGAAAAAGGTTATATGCCAAGACTAAAGTGGAGGGAGAATTGGTGTGCAACTTTTTATTCAAAAATACACTCAACAAAGCCTCTGAGACTGAGATATAACAAAGTGTGGATCAATTCTCTGCAACTGGTGCTAATTTAGGCCTGACAATCAACACCAAGAAAATAGAGGTTCTCTACCAGCTAGCACCACACCATCCATACCTGGAACCACTGGTTACAGCAAATGGAGAAATTTTGAATACTGTGGATAAGTTTGCTTACTTTGGCATCATACTTTCCAGAGTTGTACATATAGATGATGAGGTTGACACAATCATTGACAGAGCTAGCTCAGTATTTGGGAGACTCCAAAAGAAAGTGGCTGCCCACTAAACTGAAGGTTTACAGAGCCATCAACTTGAAAAAGGCTACATGCAAATACTAAAGGAGAGGGAGAGTTGGTGTGCAACTTTTCATTCAAAGATGCACTCAACAATGCATCTGAGGCTGAGATGTAACAAAGTATGGATCAATTCTCTGTCACTTGTGCAAATTTTGGCCTGACAATCAACACCAAGAAAATAAAGGTTCTCTACCAGCTAGCACCTGGTCATGCCGGACTTCATTGTTGTACACCTGTGAAACCTGGACAGCCTACTAGTGCTCATGAGGTGTAGGGTTGGGGACCCCCCCTTGAGCTCTCCTTGAATCTTTGAGGTACAGGCTCTGGGAAACCCCTTGAAGTCTGATTGAATCTTCCCACTTGATGAGGCATTTGTCCTTGTCCTCCATTCTTCAGAAGCTGCACACATGTCCATTTTCTCCAACATAACCAAACAGGACCGAGAACCTGAGGTCAGGCTGACTACCTAGCTGTCTGACCTAATGGAACCTGAGAGGTCAGGCCCACAAAAACAAAACAAAACACAAAAAAAATGCAAAAAAACATACCTCCCAGCTACTTGGAGAACAAGAAGGCAATGCAATAGGAAAGAGAGAGGCTTACATACCTTCCAGTCCCGGTTGGAGAAGAGCTTGAGATTAGCAGTGTTTCCCAGTCAGGGAAACATAAAAATGAAGAGGTTTACCCACTTAGAGGGTTAGGGGTGCCTGAGACCCCAAAATACCAACATGCCAGGTCCTGCGGAAAGAATTCCACTCAAGTCTTCTCAGCCAAAGACAAACAAAGTTTCTTGAAAGTTCGCCATATTGAGTAGACTCTTAAGGAGCCTAGGTATCTATAAGGCTTGCATTGGGCAAGCAGTCTAAAATAAGTCTGTGTTAGGGTGTTCCGTGGCACTCTCACAGAACAGGTCTGTGCTAGGGCATTCTGTGGTGCTCTCACACCCTATGGAGGGAAGATGGGATTCTTATATACAGAGGAATCTAGGGGTAGTCTAGAGAAGGAGTTTGGGGAGAGTCTTCAGGAGGAGTCAATGAGGTCAGACTCCAGTAATGAGTTTGGGGAGGGTCTTCAGGAGGAGTTAATGAGGTCAATGCAAGAGTGGATTGATATTTTGATAGGCTCAAGGGTGGGAAGCATATGGACAATGGAGGGCCAGGCTAGTAACAGAGGTTTGGGCCCAGCCACAATGAAATACTTATGGCCTCTGCAAATGCCTCATCAAGTGGGAGGATTCAATTAGACTTCAAGGGGTTTCCCAGAGCCTGTACCTCAAAGATTCAAGGAGAGCTCAAGGGGGGTCCCAGAGCCTACACCTCATCAGTGCCATGCCAGAAAATTGAACTGCTTCCATTTAAATTGTCTAAGAAGATTCTGAAGACTACCTGGCAAGATAAGGTACTAGACACAGATATTCTTTCTTGAACTGAATTGCCAAGCATTGAAACTCTATGGCAGAGAGAGCACAACCCCGATGGGCTGGTCATGTAGCTGGAATGCCAAATGTACATTTATCTACAATACTATTTTAGGAGAACTTGCATGAGGCAAGCACTCACAAGAGATCAGAAGTACAAAGACACTCTAAAGGTCTTGATGAAGAACTTTTAATACTGATTGTGAGACATGGGAGACAATGGCACAGCACCACCCAGAATGGCATGCTAGCTCAAAAAATGCTCTATATTCTATGGGCAAAGCAGAATTGCTATAGCACAAAGGAAAAGTGAGATGTGCAAATCTAGAGTCATCTCCATCCCGAATGTTTAGACTATTTGTGCCCAGCCTACTAAGAGTCTTCCTAGCTCATTTTGGACTGATCAGCTACAGTGGAACACACTGTACTTTGACCCCAACATTGAAAAACGAACAACGACATGATCTTATCACACCTTTATTTTACGAAAAGTTCAAAAAGCTGGGAGTTAGGGTTGGTGTAGAAGTGTGGGAAGAGCCTTCAGGGAAAATAACCTGAAAAAATCAGGTAGCAGGAGAACAAAGAGAGCAAGAGATTGAAAGAACTATAGAGTAAGTAGGACACTAGAAAACCTTCAAATTTACTCTTGTCTATATTGCTCTATCCTCCCAGAATGGTCATCATCAGCTCTAATTTTCTCCTTCCCTAATTTTCTTCTCCTATTCCAAATTCCATAAAAACTTTTTTTTGGCCTTCAATCCCCTTCTCTCCTTCTCTCTTTCCCAACTTACCTGCTTCTTGCACTGTGGACATTTGTAACTTCAGATATGACTAAGCAGCAGAAGGATGCTATTGGGAAAAGCTCCCTCAAAATCCAGCAGAAGGTAGCCTGTGACATATATGAAGCTCAGAAGGGAAAGCAGTAAGTTAGAGGACTAATGAGAAGCCTATGGCAGATGAGGGACTAAGGAGAGTTTGAGGGAGGGGCCGGCAGGGACTACAGCACAAAGAATGCTGCCTCATAATCTAACTGAACCTGAAAATTCTTTGTTGTCAACCTGAGGATTCTTGGAAACTAGCAGTAAAACAGAGAAACCTAAGTCTCTATTCTGAAAAGAACTTGCGTGAGCTTTGACATATATAGTGACTACTTCCTCAACCCAACCACTGGCTCATATGAAGAAGTATTCACATATACATGGTTTTACCTCTTGAAGACAGAATGTTTTTGGCAAATGAGTAGGGTACAGGAAGGATAAAGACTATCAGCTAGGAGAAGCGTACTAGGACTTTGGACTCCACCAGCGTATATATGCTCACAAACACAAGCAGACAGCACCATCACAATTACTCCCTCTACGCCCTGTTCTACCTAACATCTTCTTTATTCTTCTTCTGATTCCATTCTTGCTCCTTCTCTTCCTTCTTTCCCTCCTCCTCCTCCTTCTTGTACCATCATCAGCTTGGGCAGCCAGGCAGCATAGTTGATAAAACACCAGATGTGGAGCCAGGAAGACCTGAATTCAAATACAGTCTCAGACAGTCACGAACTATGTCACTTAGTCCTTTTTGCCTCAGTTTCCTCATTTGTAAAATGAACTGGAGAAGGAAATAACAAACCACTCCAATATGTTTGCCAAGACAACCCCAAATGGGGCCACAAAGAATCAGACATGACTGAATAACAACAATCAGCTGTTGAGTGTAACTGACTTATCAACACTTCCTGGTTCCCTAGGAAATGATCCTTAGAGATCAATCAGGATATACATGAAGGCCCATCAATTAATCTCCCTCCCCCTCTTCCATATTTCTGCTTCTTCTTGGGCAACTGCCCTTCTGACTCCATTTGACTCATTCCTACTTAGTTATACTCTCTCCAGCAGACTATTTATATATTTTTTAAAAAGATAGTATACCATAACAGTTCTCACAAATCAGCTCAGAACGTTGAATCTTTTCAAGTATGTTCTAAAATTCAGTCAAATTTCTCTGTTCTCCTCATCCCCAGGAAGTTACTAGATTGTGTCCCTAAAAATAAATGAGACAACTTTTCAAACCCTCTATTTTGAAACCGTGAAGCCAAAATTTCAAAAAATTAAAATTGTCATGATAGAGAAAAAATGTTTTAGAGAACTTTATATTTGTCAAAATGTGGCCTGTCTACATCTCATAACTCGAGATAAATCGGAGTTTAGAGCTAGACAGGACTTCAAAGGTCATCTAATCCAATGCCCTCCCTTTATATAGTAGAGAAAACTGAGGCGAGGAGAGATGAAAGCACCTAAACAAGATCACCTAGAGTTTGGACCCATGTTTTCTGATGCCAAATCCAGCTGTCTTTCCTTTATGTGGATCTCCTTCTTGGAACCTTCAGATTCACTACAGACCATGTAGTCAGCCAACCAATAAATTCATTCCAGGCTATAACACTTCTAAACATTTCCCTTAGCTTTTCCATGTAAAGGATGCTGTTTTGGTTTAGTAACTCAACATTTTGTATGTTCCTTCCTTCACTGGCTTTTTTCATCTTCTTCTCACCTTCAAAAAAGCGAGTGCTTACCAAGGATCTGTCCTTAGCCTGCTATTTTTCCATACTTTCTGCCTTGGGAGCCTTATTCATTCCCATGACTTCAAATACCACATCTGGTCAGATGACTTCTTCTATCCTGACCTCTCTTCTGAGCTCCAGATCCTAATATTCAGCTGCCTACAGGACATTACCACATAGATGTCTAGCCAGTATCCCAAACTGCTGACTTAACTTCTGCAACATTTTCTGAATTCTTCCCCTTCTCTCAGTTCCCACTTATACCATTCATCCTTAGGCCTTCCTTGCCTCTCCGGCTTCCCGCCCCCATTTCTATTGCAATATATTGCTCACAGGTTCTCCAAATTCTACTCTTTGCTTTTCTAAAACTCATGCTTCATACTGCTACTAGAACAATACTTTTATATCTCGTTCTGTCATTATCATGCTCAAAAATAGGCAGTGACCCTCTATTGCCTCCCTAGGTGGTATAGTGGATAAAGGGCTAGGTCTAGAGACCTGAATTTAATTCTGGTCTCAGGTACTTACCAGCTATGTGACCCTGTGCAAGTCACTTACCCTCTGCTTGCCTCAGTTTCCTCAACTGTAAAATGGGGGTAATAATAGCACTTACCTTATAGGTTTGCTTATGTTATCTCCTTTGATCCTCACAAACAACCTGTTAGGTAGATGAGATAATGTATGTGTGTATGCATATATAATTTCATTTGATATATCAATATATAATGTATTATATAATACACATACATATATATATGTACTTATTCCCTTTCCTGTGAGTATCAAAGGAGATTTTCTAATATATGTTTGTATGTGTGTGTGTGTGTGTATGTATTTATTTCCTTTCCTTCCCTCTTCCCCTCCTCCAAGGAATCTTTCTTATCTCAGTTAGAAATAATCTACTTTCTCTGAACTCTTACAGTACTTATTATCTGTTCCACTCATGTGACACTTATTTACTACCCTGTCCTGGTCACTGTGTACTTGCCTTATGTCCCAACTAGATTATAAGGTCCTGGAAGTTAGAGATTGTCTTGGATTTCTTTCTGTCCCCTGAAGCAACACCTGACACAGTACGTTGTGTATGTTCAATAAATATTTGTTGAATGAGTAGTTCCTAGAACTTATGCTTAACTGAAAATAAACTGTTCTGGGGAAGCTCTAGGGCTTTGTGCTGTGATCCCTGACGCTAGAACACAACCTATAATTAGGACTTTTGTCAACCATATGCCATAATTATTAATTTATTACTTTCAGGATTGTTGGGGCAAAGAGACAGTTGGGACCAATAAAATGTTGATTTCCTTTTTCATGTATATGTCCACAAAGGATAATGAAACAGACTAGGAAATATTTTGGGCCAAATAATAATGAACTGTTATAGAACATCTTTAATCTCCAAGGGACTGGGAAAAGTTGAGAGAAGAAAAAGTGAACATGGAGCTAAACATGAGCCTGTTCCATTCTATAAAGGATGGGAGGAGAAGAGAGCTAGGATATGTGGACATTCCCAGAGGATGGGAAGGACAAAAGAGAGCTGAGGGACATAGAGTACCAGAGGAACACAGGAAGAGGGCACCAATCAATGGCATTTCTTCCTCTCTATAGTTTGGCAATGAAAGTATAAGGTTTAAAATGGCAGAATATAATTCAAAAAATCCAGGACAGACCCAAATAAAAGGCTCCCCAAACAGAACTGACTTTTATGCACAGAATAGTTTTCTACCCATGTAATATGACCACCACATAATATGATTTCAAGTACAACTACAATGTTCCCTAGTCCCTTAAAAAATATTTCCCCCTCAATAACGCACAGCTAAAAGACAACTCTACAAGCCTCAGGATGGAAGGAGATATCTAAACTCAGAGAAAGACATAGAAAGACTACAGTTTAAATAGAGACTGAAGCAAAACACGCTATCGTTCTTTTTCATGTCTGGTTTTGCTTTTTTTCCCCAGTGATCACTCATCGGTTACAACCCTTCTATATAACCAAACTATTGTACAATCTGAAAGTATGTGCAGATCCTATACATGATTGCACGCCACCAAGGGGGGGGGTAAAAGAGGGGAGAAAATCTGAAACTCAAGTGATTGTGGAACTGAATCTTGTAAACTAAAAGTAAATAAACAAGTCATTAAAAATATATATATATTTCCCCCACCTCATCTGAGGATGCCTGAAATTCTTTTATGGTAGGTGGTCTTAAGATAGAGTCCATTTCAGGGTGACAATGAACTTGAATAGTAACTAATAATAATGATTACATCTTTATTGTCCTTTTTTTTTTACTTCTTTATTTTCACTAGCCTCTGGTTTCCTCTGTAGTCCTATGTATTTTGTACATTTAAAAATATTATTCTGGAGGGGGGAAAAGAGGGAGGGGGAGAAAATTTAAAACTCAAAGACTTATGGAACTGAATATTGTAAACTAAAAACAAATAAATATAAAAGGAAAAAAGTATTATTCTGAGAAGTCCATAGGCTTCCCTAAACTGCCAAAGGGATCTTATGACATTTTTTAAAAAAGCTCAATACTACTTTACAGGGAATAAAATTGAGACGAAGATTAACAATGCAAATGCCATTAGGACAGTTGGGATTTTGACATGTAATTTTGACATGTAATTTCCTTATATGAAACTCATTTAAATAATTGAGGGTTCTTGGCTTTCATTTATGAATACTTTCTCCACCAGGGGAAACTGAAGCCTGCTCTGTGCCTTTGTAGAGATCTTCATCAAATGTTGTGGCCAAAAATATTTATCCCCTGGAGACCAAATCTCTGAACATAAACTAGACTGAAAATGACAGGACGGATGAAATCCATCCCAGATGTATATTCAAAGTCTTTTTCATTTTGTTAGGACCTGCCAGAGATCGGAGTTTTGCTGGCATATCCATCGAGAAGGCAAAGTCATCTCTACCCCATAACGTTGCATCAGAGGAAAACTCCAGTGGAGGCTTACCTGTAACACTGCAGTATTAATATTAATAACAAGAACCACAATAGCACATATATATTACTTTTAAGGCTTACAAAACGCTGTGCTTATGTTATCTCCTTTGATCCTCACAAACAACCTGTTAGGTAGATGCTATTATTAGTCCCATTTTACAGATAAGGAAACTGGCTAAGAAGTCAAATGACTTGCCCAGAGTCACACAGCTAGTAAGTATCTGAGGGAAAATTTGAACTTAGGGCTTGCATGATTCCAAGTCTATCATTATAGTCCCTGAGCCGGCTGTGTAATGACACTACCTGTTTCATAAAGTGCTTTGATAAAAGTGTTTTTTGTAAATATAAGATACTATAAAAATAACAATAGTTCCCATGAAGGTGGCACTGATTCTCATTTACTGAGACCAAGTTTTGACTGGCTATTGGGTTGGAAGAAGGAAGATAATAGTGCTAACAGCATTGGACAACTGAAGAATGGGAAGGGAAATCATGAAATGCTGAGAGTGCACAGAAACAGGAACCCGGGGCTACCAAAGACAAATTTCTTCCCCTTCATGATTTTGTTCATAGACAGTTCTGCTCCTCAGTGATTATTGCTGGTAAATTTTCACTCCCACCACTCATGTGATCAAAGGCCACCTTCTTTTTAGACCACATCCTTAAAATCAAAGCCTTCCTCTTCTCCTTTTCTCCAGCAGCCCTCCTCCATAGTGCTGCTACATCTCCTGTTTCCACAAAATTTGTTCAGCCTCATTCTCTCCTCCAGATCACTTAAATCCAATTCACCCAATGAAGGACAAACAACAGCTCATATAAAGGGCAAAATGGCTTTGCTACAATGTAAGGAAATGTCACAGGAAACAAATATACATGTAGATAAGTTATAAGCACTCATTCCTTCAGTAAATGCTCCTTCATTTCCTTCTTGGGAATGTTTAAAACTCAGCTTTATCACCACATCTCAGCTGCCTTCTCACCCTGGAATATCTCTTCAAAAATTCCACTAGGCATCTGCTCCCAATCTTTAGCTTTTCCCTAAATGACCTTGCCTTTGGTCATGTAATGTATTCCTTTCTGTTCATGGCAGCAACCCCCAGTCTAGATCCAATCATCCCTCTCTCTCTCCCTCTCTCTCTCTCTCTCCTCCCCGCCTCTGTCTCTCTCTGTCTGTCTCTGTCTCTCTCAGTCTGTCTCTGTGTGTGTCTCTCTCTGTCTCTTTCTTCCTCTGTCTCTCTGTCTCTCTCCCTTTCTCTCTGTCTCTGTCTCTCTCCCTGCCTCCCTCTCTATTTTCTCTAAACCAGGGGTCAGGTAGTACAAAAGCAGATTTGGCCTGTGGAACATAGTTTGTTGCTCCCTGCTCTAAATAGGTGGCTTTTTTCTTCATCCTTGTCCCCAATCCCACAGATAATTGTGTTAAAATTGTATCTTGTTCTGGTTCCTCTCCTCTTCTAGTCCGTATAGAAAGTTTATATGTAGCTGGCATAAAGGGGTAATAGCTGGAAATAAGATTGCAAAGGCAAACCTAGAAGTCACATACAAATTGTCCCAAAGATCAAGGAGCATAATTTATAAATTATGTCATATATTAACTAATATTAACCAAAATTCACATTGAATCACTTATTAACTAAAATTCACACTATATGCTGAATCAGGAGAAATTACCTGGGTGCTGCTTTTCAGGTTTCTGGTTCTGTGATACGTGATCCAGATCTCCACAGCTCCAGACCAGCAGAACATCAAAAAGGTGATGATAATTTTGGAATGACAAAGTTTTACTGTAACTTGGATGTACGTCTGAAATAATGCCAAGGTGAGCACAGATAGAAGATGGCTTGGTTCCCCCCACCAAAAAAAAAACTCCTATAAAAATGAAACTTCAAACTCCTGCCCTCTAGCCCTCTAGGTAATTGTGAGCAATATCCTCTGCCTCTCCTCCCCCTCCCTTTCCCCAAGCAGCTTGCCTTCCTTCACCCTCCATTCCCTGTCCCTGTGCTGCTGTCCATCCCTCTACCACTTTTTGTCACTTGTCTCTGTCTTTATTAGCTTTTTGCCTTCATATTTTCTGTTTAACTGAAGTGTGATTGCTGCCCTCTCTCCCACTGCCAGTCGTAGTCTTTCCCAACAAGTATCCAAAGAACTGGGAGTACCTGCCCCAATTTCATAATTTCATAAATTAATGATCCATCCAATAGTCACTCTTTCTACAAACATTTATTGTATCTGCTACATATACTACAGTTAAGTGTGGTGAATGTCAGTCAATCATGATGTTCACATTGCTAAAACCCACCCTTATATTTACTAATCTTTGTCATCTAGAGAAAAATGATAATGACAATAAATTCACAGCATAAATTGGGAAATGGGGGCATTTCTTGGACCACTTCACCTCTCAAAACAGGTAAATATATTTGCCCATATTTAGGAGCATGAGAAAGTCATTAACAACTTAATGTGAATTGAAATGAAGTCAAGATATGCAGATGCTATTCTTTGACCATAAATTCAACCAGCTGATATTTTTCTCCACAGCTATTTCTCCAGTTTATATTCCCTTGAGGTAACCTCTGTAAATCCAGACCGTTAGCCTTAGAACCTCAATGGGTTAAATAGAAAAAAAAAGATCAGATAACCAGAGGAAGTGGTTTCCCTTTAATAAGACATTAGCTTCACTAACAAAGCAAGGGGTGTGGAACCTGCTGTTGTCTATATTATCTCCTCCCATCTTAGCACAAGAATAAACAATTTAAAGAGAGGAGGAATACCAGAAAGATTTTTTTTTCCCTCTAATCTTTTTTGATCACATAGGACAACCCTTTTGCTTTCCCATAAAGCAACCCTTGGTATCACTGTCAGGGACAAAACTGGGAAGGAGGGACCAAGAGTCTGACCCAATATGTTACTTCCTGTGTTCTCTAGTAAGTATGAGATTGTAATGAAACTTAAACTCAGTTTCTACACTAGACTTTTTTTTCAAAAATAATAGTGTATTATTTTTATTTTTCAAGTCACAAGTTTTTTTTAAATTAATTTGTCCCCTCGCACTTTACCCATTCAGAGGGAAAAAACACATACCCTAAAAAACAAATGCCTCATTACATACCTACTAGCAAAACAAATTCCCACATTTAGCAAAGTTCAAAAATGTATGCCTGTCTCTTTCTGCATTTTAAGTTCATCTCCTCTCTAGTAGAAGGTCAGTTTCTTATTTTATCCTCATTTTTTTGCTAGTGGTTTATCATTGCATTTCTCAGACTACTAAAGTGTTTCAAAGTTTTTTCTTTATAAGTTGGCGGTGTTGTTCAGTGATGTCCAACTCTTCATGACCCCATTCAGAGTTTTCTTGGTAAAGATACTGGGGTGATTTGCCATTTCTTTCTCTATTTCATTCTACAGATGGAAGAACTGAGGCAGAGTTAAATGACTTACCCAGGGTCACACTGCTAATAAGTGTCTGAGGTCAGATTTCAATTCAGAAAGATGAGTCTTCCTGATTCTAGACCTGGCACTCTTTCCACTGTGCAACATAACTGCTCTCTCTCCATAATAAAATCTTTGTATAAATTGTTCACCTAGTTCTGCTCACTTTGTTCAGCATCAATTCATAAAAGTCTTCCCAGTTTCCTCTGAAATTGTACATTTCATTTCTTATTGTGTGATAATATTCCATCACATTCATAATTTGTGTAGTCATTACTCGACAGGTAGACAAGCCCCCTCTGATTTCCATTTTTTAGCAACCACAAAAAAAGCTACTACACATTTTTTTGTACAAATAGATCCTTTTCTTCTTTCTTTGATTTTTTGGGTAGAGAACTTCTAGTAGTCATTCTTAAAATTAGCAGCAAAGAGATGCCTAAGTGTGGGAGAACCTGACCAAATGTAGCTACTCTTATTCAAGTAAGTACCTTGATAATTCTTTGAAAGATTGCCTCAGGGGCTACACTGATAGACATGTAACATACAATTCACATTATAGAGGAAGTCCTCCAGCACATTGTGAAGGTACCATACACAGTATATATGGGAAGATATATACAATCATCACTTAGTATAAAAGGGTATGTATGGATTGTAATTTTTATACATGAAAAAAACACCCACATGAATGAGACCACTGTTCTATTGAAGTGTTATCTTTAGCAGTTATAATAAAAATAACAAGTAATTTTTAAATGGTCCCTTTCATTTCTTCTTGAAATACAGCATCATTAGAGTCCAAAGGAAAAGAAGGCATCTAATGTGGCTGCTCTCAATACTTAAGGACTAACAGAGTAAGGATTTTTTTTCAAACCTCAACAAGCTACACAAATCACAACTGAAAAATTCTCAGTGGGTCATTAGCATGGAGATTACTCTCTAAAGAATCATTCATCCCCACATTGGACTGGCTCAATTAATGAATGAATGAAAACGTATTTATTAAGTATTTACTGTGTGCTAGTCACAGTGCTAGACACAGCGGGGATACAAACACAAGCAAGCAACAAAGTCCCTGACCTCAAGGAGCTTACATTCTAGTAGGTGAAGACAGTAGGGTAGAGTTGGCCAGTGAAGAGTATTTTGGATAAGAAAGTCGGAGAAAATGGTGATTGGAGCCATAAGACAACTGACTGATATGTCCTTTTTGAGGAATAGCATTTTTTACTCAATAAGTAATACTGGGTGCACGTGTGTGTGTGTGTGTGTGTGTGTGTGTGTGTGTGTGTATCACTCCAGGGTTTGCAAAGCTCTTATATGCAGGGTGTCCCAAAAAGTCTTAGCTTTGCTATTAAAGCTTAGAACTGAACTTTTGGTATACTCATATTCTCTCTTTTGACCCTCACAACAACTCTTTGAGACAGAAAGGCATTAATTAAGTGACTTGTCCAGGGTCATTAGTTAGTAAGTATCTCAGTCAAGATTCCAGCCCATGTCTTCTGGACCCCAATTGTAGTACTCTATTCAATAAACCATAGAGATGCTCTGATTGATTAAAGCAGGCCTGAGAAGTATGCTACATATACAACCATGGCATAGAGATAGTGGGACTAGGTCCAGATAAGAAAGAGTAGATGCTCAACAATCAGAAGTCTGGGATTTCAGGGGTGGGAGCTTGAGTTCGGGGTCAGAGGTGGGGAGACTGGAACTCAGACATGGAAACTCCCTCCTCCAATACAGTTCAACAACTGGTTGGAACTTAATAGTCTTAGCAGTAGTTACCTGGAACTCTTGGAAGTTGAGTGACTTGCCCATGCTCACAAAGTATATGTCAGAAGCAGATCTTGCAGCTAGATCTTCCTGACTAGGTCAGTTCTCTATTGGATTTCAAGTAAATATTCCGTTGCTACAGAACTTAGTGATATTTCTTGAATACTTCTAATTCTTGCAAATGTAGAAGGCCAGCTTCTTTATGTGCATCTGTATCCTCATCATTATTGTTGCACTGCATACAGTTTTCATTTCTGATCATAGCAAGAGACCCTAGCTATAGGGTTTAGAAGGGGGAAGAAAAGAGATAGTTTACTCTTCAACAGTAGGATAATGTAATTGAATGCAACTAATTTACACCAGCAATTATATCATGCCCTTTAATGATGTGCCCAAAATGATGGATGAAGATATGTCATGTGAGGTGTTATTGCTATAATTTGTTTCTCTGACAAACTGCATGTATGTAACTGTGCCTAAGAAATAGCTAACAACATGATCATCCAACACAACACTGAAAGGTCATGCAGGACTTGGAATGCTTTTTGAATGTTCTTAACATCATAACAAGCTTCAAAAAACATTTATTAAGAAAGCGTAGTTACAGAGAGTTGATCTAGATAATACATAATACAGATACAGTAGACACTATGCTCTTTAACCAGAAGCTCACTGTTTTAGCCAACACTAACGTATGCTGGGCATAAAGGACCATCTCAGCATGCCTACAAGTCTACAGATATTACATGCTCAAATTAAAATACACTCACGTTATGCACATAAGTGAAATTTCATAGGGAAAAATAAGGGGCAAATTTGCATGGACTTTGACCCTTTTAATTTAAATTGATTGTAAGCTCTTTGAGGGCAGGTACTATCATTCCTCTTTGTATTTCCCCCACCAGCGCACACATGTGTGCACACACACACACACAAAGTGCCTACCATTGTGTAGGTACTTACAGATATTTTGAATGAATAAATGAATGAATGCAGTTTCACTTTGCCAGATACCCAGCATAAATCCTTTTATCAACAGAATTTTGGTACCTGGATCCCAAGCTTAAACATTTGAATCTTTCCATGAATATATTTCTGGTCTTAACTTCCAGGTCTAGTTAGAAAATTTGTAAGACGATTTTTAGATGTTAGAGGTTTTTGGCTTCATTTTCATTTTCCTCCCTTAAAAACAAAGTGAATTATTTTCTTGCGTTGAACCATTAGCCATATTGAGATGTGTGAATCCTGGTACAGGAAATATGTAGACTTTTTAGTCCTTGAATGATTTGCAAGTTTCTGCACTGAGCAAGTTTTTTTTTTCTTCCCTGTAGGAAAACTGTTTTTTCAGTCATTTGACTCATCATTTGAGGTGCTACGCTAGAGAAAAAGTGAAATTGTTTGACTGAATTAGTCAACGTTGCGTAATGGGCAGTGAGTGTACATTACAAGCTGTGTATGTGTCAAGTGCTCCTGGGGGGATAGTATGAAGGCTAGTTTGGGGAAAGAATCAGGGCGATAAGGAATAGTGTAAAGAATAATCATGTTACAAGCTCAGAATCATAATAACATACTCATGTTACAAACTGCTAGGTTGAGCCTTGGCACATAGAAAAGTCTCCTTAGTATTAGACAATACTCTTTTTAACTTTATCAGGAGGGTGGTAACCATAAGCAATATGAAAACGTCATGAATCATTTATGATTAAATGTTTGCTCTCAGGGGAATGACATGATAACCAATCTGAGTTTAAATAATTCACACAGAAGGAAAAACCAAAAGGTGAAAAAAAATCAAAATGATAAATAAAAAATTTTTGACCAGAGGGAAAGTTATACTTTAAATTGTCTTAATAAACAATGGGAAATATAATAAACCAGAGCTATCCAGGCCAGTCTGGTGGTTCAACTCCAAAACTGGAATGAAATGAGATACTCATAGATCATTCGACAATTAACAAAAGAAGGTTTACTTAGCCATAGCAGAGGAAAGACTTTCAGAACAGGGAAGTAACAGTCACTAAGAATATAGTCTTGTTTCATCTAGGCACAGCTCTCTACTTCTGGTGTTACTGGTCATTTTCATGGTATGTGGTTATAATTCTAAGGGAGGAGCTCTAGCCCCTCCTGGATGTTTTTGTACTCAGGTGACCCGGAAGCTACATCAACAAGCCTGAGCCTTAGCTCCTTGAGCCATTTAATCTTGAGGACAGTCTCAACACTTTTTAAGGAAAAATTAGATTAATCTGCATGGATTGGGATCATAGTATATTGTTCCTATCACATCCCACCCCTAGGTAGTAAGGTCCTAAAAGTCTTCTAGAGGATATTCTACCACATAAATGGCTTTAAAGCTGTTGTTACTAGACAAATTTGACCTTGGAAATGCAAGAAGCCTAACATAGGTAGCACTGAAGAAGGAAAAGAAAAGCTAAAATAGAACCGTAACCAAAACAAATCATTTAAGAGGCCTTTGAAGAGGAAATGACCAAATATGGAAGAATGAAGACCAGAGATCCCAGGCTTAACCTCCCCTTTTGAAAGGCTGGAGTCTTAAATCTTAACAATCTGGTGTGACTAATGTCAAACTTTGAAATTAACAGTGAGTTTCTCAGTGTAAAGAGATGATAATGAGCAGGAACAAAGCTACTACATGAAAAACATAGTTCAGATGAAGACTCTTGTGCAAGTCACCACTTATCATCATGAGTCAGAGTCATCTGTAGTATGGTAGCAAACAAATCATCACCCACTTGTATGAGGCTTGTCCCAGTCCTGAGAATCACCCTGTATGACCATCCATTTAGTGTCCCCTAGCCCACCAGCCAGTATCTTCATATCAAATCCCTGCTCCTTGAGAGGCCCCTTCTAAGGGAATGCCCCTTTTTCCTACACAGGCTGGGTAGATCATTTCCCTTCCCTTCTGTTACTAGAAAAATAAACTGTGACCTACAAATTCTAACCTAATGTTTCTCTAAGCATCCTCTAAGCAGTGAGATTTCCAATGGCCACTGGTAGTAGTAATATAGAGGAACCCCATCAGTTCCAGATTCTAATGAGTAAAGTGCTATGCCAATGCCCGCTCTTACTGGTATCTGTATCTTTGTCTGCAGCCACTGCTATAAGGAACGATTCTGCTGCCTCTGGGGTCCAGGTTGCACCCCCTGTGCATGAACATGGCTACTACAAGGGCTGCTACTCTGTGCCAGGTTCTGCCACCGCTGAGACTTGACTCTGTCCCTATGCTGGGGTTTAAGCATTGCCCAGGGCCTGACTCTGTCTAGAGTTTTATATAAATTTTAAAAAAAATTATATATATACAATGTATGTGTGTTTGTGTATACATACATACATTATATATGCATAGATGTATATATACACACATACATATTTCTGCATATATACACAACATATAAACCTTTTTTTTTTGCTTTTTTTTGGAGGGGGGAAGGTAGGGCAATTGGGGTTAAGTGACTTGCCCAAGGTCACACGGCTAGTTTTTTGTGTTAAGTGTCTGAGGCTGGATTTGAGTTCAGTTCCTCCTGACTCCAGGGTCAGTGATCTATTCACTGTGCCACCTAGCCACCCCATATTTATCTATTATTATTGTTCAGTTGTTTCAGTCATATTCAACTCTTCATGACCCCATTTGGGGTTTTCTTGGCAAAGACACTGGAGTGATTTGCCATTTCGTTCTCTAGCTCATTTTATAGATGAGGAAATGGAGGCAAACAGGGTTAAGTGACTTGCCCAGGGTCACACAGTAATCATCTGAAGTCAGATTTGAACACAGGGAGATGAGTCTTCCTGACTCTAGGTCTGGCACTCTATACCCTATACCACCTAGCTGTCTTTATATAGTATAGCTATAACTATACCTGTGCTTGTGAACTTGACAGGACATATAAGGAAAGCCACTTCTTCATGTGAGACAGGACTAAAAGAGGAGCCATCAGCACGAGGCATCTTGGGCATATGAGATGAGAAAGAGGGGAGAGAAGAGAGCTCATGGCAAATAGCCTTGGGTTTTTTCCAGTAAAACATGAGGCAAGGTTCTTAGGGGAGAGAATAGGAGAAGGGGAAACTTGGGAAGTCAGAGGAAGAATGAAAAGGTTTGGAAGAACCACTGTGTGAGTGGGATGGTGAGTTAAAGAGATGTAAAAGGATTACTTTACAAAGTGAGGGCCCAGTTTAAGTTATGGAACATAAATTTGTAGGGGTCCCAGTCAGCATGGTTTTGAGATTTTCTCCAGATTCATTCAGCAGCATGTGTGTAATGGCAAAGGCAGCAGATGGTGAGAATGATCCAAGCTGAGACTTTACAAGGCAGGATCAATAACATGATAAGAGGGCAAAAGATTCAAAAGAAGAGGACAGTGTAGAGTTGAACTGGTTTACCAAAGAGTCAAGATGGGAAAGGGAGGATAGTGTTAACTGGTGCAGGAGTGATGACCTGAGAAAGAAGGAAGAGTTAAGGGACACAGTGTCTCAGGACAAAGAACAAAGTTTGGGATGGCAAGATGGAAGTAGAGGTAGAATGACAACATATTGTGATCAGATACAGGAAGTTCATGAATGTGGAAGTGGTGAATTTGTGGGTAATGGCAAGATCAAGACTGAACGTCTTTGTATATGTTTGAGGTGTCATGTGAAATGAATTAGTTGAGAAACTGTGAGGTTAGGGTGTTTGAGGGAGTGTCAATATGTAATATAGACACACTCCAGTGCCCAGCCCATACTAGGTGCTTAATAAATGTTTGCTGGATGACTGACTGAAGCCTCCTAGTATGAGAGCAGTCGTTGGGAAGGAGAAAAAGAGTGTGAGCCTGGCACTGAATTCGTTGAGAAAAGGAGGGGAATGAATGTCCTGGAGGTCAGCACACAACAGCTACCAGAATAAGAAGCACCAGTAAAGACTGCAAAAGCTAAGCCGCTGTGCATGGTCAGGAAGTATGGGAGGAAGTGACATGGAAATAAATAAACAGGGCTTCTTGACCTTTTTTTGCATCACAAATTCCTCGGGCAGTGGTGCAACCTATGGACACCTTATAACAAGAATGTTTTTAAGAGCAAACAGTAAAGTACATAGGGTTACAAAGGAAAGCAATTATGTTGAAAAACAGTTACTAAAATAACACATATATTTAAAAAGTCTATGAATCCCAGATTAAGAACTCTGCACTAGAAGGATCACAAGATTTAAGGATGAGGTGGGGAACCTGCAGTCTCAAGGCCATATGCAACTTTCTAGGTTCTCAGGTTCCAGCCTTTTGACTGAGTCTAAGTTTTACAGAACAGATCCTTTTATCAAGGGGATCTTTTCTGTGAAGGTTAGTTTCAGTCAAAGGGCCCAAGTTGAAGATACATGTGGCCTGGTCTAAGGGATCAGTTTTATGATTCTTATTGTTTATTAACATAAGAGATTGTACTAATTCATAATTCCAGCAGCAACGTAATAAATAGTATGCCCATTTCCTCATCGTCCCATTAACTTTGAATTTTATACTTTTTAACCCTCCTTGCCAACTAAACTTGTGGACCGAAGAGTTCTTCACTTTCCATTTCTCTGATTATTAATGAGTTGAATAGTCTTCAAGGCGATTACTGACAATTTGTTTCTCCTCGTTTGAGAACTCCCTATGCATATCTTTTGACCCTTTATCCTTAAGGGAATGGAACTTATTTTAATAAATTAGCATAAATTTCTTATAGATTTTTGGATGTCAGATCCCTGTTAAATATATTTGTTACGAAGTCTTTTTCTGTTTCCTTACTGTGTTATGGAGAAAACCCTAGGTTAGAGCTGTAACTAGAATTGTTTTTAGCTGGAGTGAAAACAATAAAGGTTCAGGAGTGCTCAAAGCAGCTCAGAGAACAGTTCTCTGAGAAGTGTAGTCACATCAGAAGACGGGAATAGTTTGGTTCTCACCCTTGTGGGGTTTGGGTTTTGAAGGTGGGCCAGAGAGAGGAATGGCTACTGTCAGGACCCTGGAAGAACTCACTATGGTCCTCATGGCAGCATAGACTATTGAAGAATTATGTGGAACGGTGGTCAGTACTGGAAAGAAGGACACCTCCTGCGGAGGAAGTGTCACCCTCTCATCCCCCATAACAACAAATGGGGCATAATCCCATTAGCCTCAGGTAATGGCTTTGCCCTGGGTTTTCAAAGGAAGTGCCTGTTCAATACAAACTGTACTATGTCCTTCTTAGCTGAAAAAATTCTGAATACAGACCCAAGGATTGACTATACATCTCTTTAGACAGTGGAATACAGTTTACTGCCAATCCATACCCTAGAGTCCCTTTCATGCTGTGAAGATAATATAATTTTCTTCCCATAAACCATAAAGAAGTTATTGTTGTTCAGTCATTTCAGTCGTGTCTGACTCTTCATGACCCCATTTGGGGTTTTCTTGGCAAAGATACTGAAGTGGTTTGCCATTTCCTTCTCTTGTTCAGTTTTACAAATGAGGAAACCAAGGCAAGCAGTATTAGTGACTTGCCCAGGGTTGCTGGTTGTGGTTGTATGGTCTGTCATTTGTTCTTGAAGAGAACAAAGACATAGGAAGATTTGCAAGTGACTTGCATTACAATGAGGGAGGGCTGTGCAAAGTCACTGGCCTCGCTTTCTCCTCCAGAGCCATCTGGGTCCAGTGGCCAGATATAGATCAGGACAACTAGAGATGGCCCAGGATGCAGAAGGAGACCTTAACCTTTTTTAACTAATGTTTTTTTGAGTTCTCACTTTGACTGGGCAATGCCCATTTGGTGATTAGGGCTGTTTAAGTAATGAGTCAAGGAATGGCCCCTTTAATTAAAAAAAAAAATCAAACTGGGAGGGGGAGACCCTCCAGGTTATTTCTGGACAAAACAAAAGTGATTACTATTGTTAGTAAGTTACTGAGACCTGATTTGATCTCTGGAAGATGAGTCTTCCTGACTCCAGGCCTGATACTCTGTCCACTACACCACTTAGCTGCCTCAGAGAGGTTATAGCTTTCATCTTCTCAATTGTGCTCCTCTCAGTGCTTCTAAACTTTGCCGTCCCTCCCACCCCTTTTTGGTACTGCTTCCTTCTTTCCTCATTTTTTTCTTCTTTCTTGTTATAAGGGGTCCATAGGTTCCACCACTGCCCAAGGAATTTGTGATGCAAAAAAAAGATCAAGAAGCCCTGTTCTAGTCGAGATATTCCCTCAGACTGTTATAAAAATAAAGGTCTTTCTGAACAAAAGCAGATTTATTTGTAGTAGAAAAAATCCAGAAACAGCCTACATGTCCAAAGGATGGAGGGCAGCTGAAAAAATTATGAAATATTCACATTACAAAATATGATTGCACTAAAGGAAATGACAAATATGGAGAATACATACAAATAAATATTAATGGACTTACATGAAATAATATAGATTAAGAAAGAATCAGAACGAAGACTATGACTACATAAAGAGTAACAAAAACTAGACGAAATATACCCAAAAAAGAATCAGAAAGCAACATGGATACATTTTGTTGTTATTTAGCAAAATTGAATATAGACATTTTGTAAATAAACTAAACTGAAACTTAGAGCTTTACATATAATCTCATTTTTGTTTTGCTTATATGTGTGTTTTTCTTGTTTACTAAATTTAAGATGAAAATTTAATAAGAAAAAGAAAAAATGAGATGCTTGTGAAATGAAATGATAAAAATTGATCCTCAAAATGACCCTGAGTCATCGACAAAAAGTTGAATTGTGGTCAATATATGCAGATACAAGATAGAAAGGAATATATTTTACAATGATTTTCTTCCCCAAAAAAAGTTAAAAATGGAAAGGACTGGTAAAGTGTTAAATTTCAGTTACATTGAAAATCCAGCTAATTCAGTGATGGCACAGAATAATTAAGGATGTATGCCAGTTATCCTTTTTCTTCCTCCAACCTTGTTAACCACCACCATAGTGCACCTTCCATTCAAATATTGGCAAAAAGCATAAGGGAAGCCAGGACACTCTACAATGACACATGCTCATGTCATGGCAGATTAGCTAGGAAATAACATTCTGATCTTGTATTATCTGTCAGGGGCCAACAGGCAGCCATTAGTCCTGGTGGAAAGAGCTTGTGTGTCAGTGCCTAGATCAGCGGTTCTCAACCTGTGGGTTATGTTCAATTTGTGACAGTGAACATACATCCTGCATATCAGATATTTACATTATGATTCATAACAGCAGCAAAATTACAGTTAGGAAGTAACAACGAAAATAATTTTATGGTTGGGGGTCACCACAACATGAGGAACTGTATTAAAGGGTCACGGCATTAGGAAGGTTGAGAACCACTAGCCTAGGTGGAGAGAATTAAAAAAAATAACAGCTTACGTTTGTAAGTGCTTCGTGGTTGTTCAGTCATGTCTCACTCTTTGTGACTCCATTTGGGGAGTCATTTAACTTCTGCTTGGCTCAGTTTTCTCAACTGTAAAATGGAGTTAATCATAGCACCTATTTCACAAGGCTGTTGTGAGGATCAAACAGATATTTGTAAAGCATGGCACATAGTAGGTGCCATTTAAATGCTAGCTAGCTAGCCTTATTGGTGCATTTTAAACTCTTAATGACATTAGTAGCAGTTAGCTAACTACCTTCTCTAAAAGTCCCATGCATGTTTTACATTTAGAGTTATAGAATTTTAAATTTGGGAGAGACTTAGAGGAAATAATAGTTTAACCCTTTTGTTTTCCAGATAAGGAAGCCTAAGTGTAAGGGTTAAAACTTTTCAGGGGAACCCAAAGTGAATTAATGGCAGTCCTGGAATTGACTTTGGCCTCCTAACTCCTCATCCAATGTTCTTCTGCTATCCAGAAAATAAAATTGCCAGAGCCTTCTCCATTCAGTTTAAACTTTTGTCTGTGTTGATTTGAATATATTGAACATGTCTTACATTATTTTATTATTAAAATTAAAATTAATATTATTAAAATTAAAATCAAATTATTATTTTCACATGCATAAGCATTATTTTCACAGTGCTCTATTCACTAAAACTAGAGATTCTTAAAGGGATAAGGGGGTGAGGAAGGAATGCATTCCAGGCATGGAGGTCAACCTATGCAAGGCCTGGAGACAGGAGATGGTATAAGGAAAGGCAAGAAGACCAACTTGTCTGGAACATACAATTTGTGAATCGGGGTAAAATACTCATTCAGTCAAATTCAACAAGATTACGGATGTCTCAGTGGCTGGGACCTATGTCTTATTATTCTGGCTATCTCCTAAGCACTTTGCAGATATCTCAATAAATATTTGTGCACTGAATTAACAACTGAATAGACATATTTGTTAGTCTGTTAGCTGTTTAAAGGACTAATGACCTGATTCTTTTCATTGGCTGGTTGGGTAATTTATTTCCTGAGGTTGGGGTTGAGTACTCTGCTCCACGACCACAGAACACATCTCACCTAGTTTAGTAGGCGACTTCAGCACTCCATCTACTGTACTTGACAGCATCAGACCTGAGTTTGAATCTTAGTTTCCCTGCTTACTGGTTGTATGACCCATGGGAAATGGCTCAAAGTCTCTGACCCTCACTGTTTCTCATTTGCAAAATGGGGATGATATTTATTTTACTTCAAAGACTTGTTGTGAAGATTAGGTGAGTTAATGGATGTGAAAAGACATCTGTCTACAGACACTATAGATAGATCAGTGAAAACTCGTGACCACAGATGGGAAAACTCAAAACTCACATTCTACTGATGCTGTCTTTACATATAAATGACCATGTTGTAGATTATATCCATGAAGACTTCACATCTATAGCCCTAGGTGGATTTGTATCATTAACTGTAGGGAATGAATCACCTGACCTGCTGAATGTCATATGCTGGAATGATATGTTTATGGTTACTTTTTTTAAACCATTCATAATCATATTTACCAATCATAACTTAGAGGTGTAATCAATCAACCAACACGCATTTATTAACTACCTATTATGTACAAGCCACTTTACTAAGTGTTAGGGATCTAAAGATTAAAGTGACATAGTTCTTGTTTTCAAAGATTTATTGGAGGGAAACATGATCACATACAGAACATCTCCAAAGTCAGTGTAGTTTTAAGTTTTTAACAGAATAACAGAAAACTGCACTGTTTTGGGACACTCTATAAATATGCACCAAATAAATACAAGGTGATTTTTGGTGGGATGAATTCCCTGGGAGAATCAGGAAAAGCCTCCTGTATGCTCTCCTTGAGAGCAGGAACTATTTTTCTTTTTACTTATATCCCAAGCATTTAGCACAGTGTTTCACAGATAGTATGGATTTAATAAGTGCTTAATTCCTCCCTTCCTCCTTTCCTCCTTTTCTCCCTCCTTTCCTTCCTTCCCTCCTTCCTTTCTTTCCTTCCTTCTTTCTTTCCTCCTTTTCTCCCTCCTTTCCTTTCTTCCCTCCTTCCTTTCTTTCCTTCCTCCTTTCTTTCCTCCTTTTCTCCCTTTCTTAATTCCTTCCTTCCTTTTCTTCCTTATGAGATAACACTTGAGCTGAGCTTTGAGGAAAACTAGGGATTCTTTTGGAGGGGGGAAGGCAAGGCAAATGAGGTTAAGTGACTTGCTTAGATCACAGCTAGTAAGTGTGTCAAGTGTCTGAGGTCGCATTTGAACTCAGGTCCTTCTGATTCCAGGGCCAGTGCTCTATTCACTAAAACTAGAGATTCTTAAAGGGACAAGGGGGTGAGGAAGGAGTGCATTCCAGGCAGGGAGGTCAACCTATGCAAGGCATGGATATAGGAGATGGTATAAGGAAAGGCAAGAAGGCCAACTTGTCTGGAACATACAATTTTTGAATTGGGGTAAAATACTCATTCAGTCATGTTCAACTCTTCATGACCCCATGGACTATTTGATGCCAGGCCCTTCTATTTTCCACTATGTCTTAAAGTCTGTCCAAATTCATGTTCATTATTTCCATGACACTAACTAACCATCTCTTCCTCTGCCATTCCCTTTTCCTTTTGCCTTTCAATCTTTCCCAACATCAGGGGCTTTTCAATGAGTTCCATCATCTCATTATGTGCATGATACTATATGCAAGCCTATGTGATCTATTATGTGACCAAAGTATTTAAACTTCAGCATTAGTATTTGACCTTTCTGTGAATAGCCTGAATTAATTTCTTTAAATACTGACTGATTTGATCTCCTTGCTATTCAAGGGGCTCTCAAATGTCTTCTCCAGCACCACAATTTGAAAGCTCTGCAGCACTCCACTTTCTTTATATCTATATCTATATCTATATCTATATCTATATCTATATCTATATCTATATCTATATCTATATAGTCCAACTCTCACAGCTATACATTGCTACTGGAATGAAAAAAAACAACATAACTTTGACTATAGGCACCTTGGTGATGTAAGGCGATGCCTCTGCTTTTAAGTATGCTGTCCAGATTTGCCATAGCTTTCCTTTCCAAGGACCAAGCATCTTTTATATTCATGTCTACAGTTGCCATCTGTGGTGATTTTTAAGCCCAAGAATATAAAAGCTGACACTGCTTCCATTTCTTCGCCCTCTATTTGCCAGGAAGTAATGGGACCAGTTTCAAAAAACTTAAGGTTTTTTTTTTAATGTTAACCTTTGAGCCAGCTTTTACATTCTCTTCTTTTACCGTTATCAAGAGTCTTACTTCTTCTTCATTTTCTGTGATCAGAATGGTATCACCTACATATCTAAGATTGTTGATATTTCTCCTGAAACCATAATTCCAGTTTTTGATTCATCCAGCCTGGCTTTTCACATGGTGTACTCTGCATTTATGTTAAACAAATAAGGTGACAATATACAGCCTTGTCATACTCCTTTCCCAAATTAAACCAATCAGTTGTTCCATGTTTAGTTCTAACTGCTGCTTCTTAACCCACATACAAGTTCTTCAGGAGACAAGTAAGATGATTTGGTATTCTCATCTCTTTAAAGACTTGCCACATTTTGTTGTGATGCACACAGTCAAAGGCTTCAGTGAAGTCAACGAAGCAGAAGTAGATGACTTTCTGGAACTCCCTTGCTTTCTCCCTAATCCAGCAAATGTTGACAATTTCGTCTCTAGTTCCTCTGCCTCCTTAAAAACCAGCCTGTTCTTCTAATAATTCTTGGTTCACATATTGCTGTTGCCAACCTTGCAGAATCTTAAGCATAACCTTGCTGATATATGAAATAAGCACAATTTGAACATTCCTTGAGATTGCCTTTCCTTAGGATTGGGATGTAGACAGATCTTTTCCAATCCAGTGGTCACTGTTGAGTTTTCCAAATTTGCTGACATAATGAGTGCAACACTTTAACAGCATCATCTTTTAGTATTTTGAATAGCTCAGCTGGAATTCCATTACCTCCATTAGCCTTATTGTTAGCAATGCTTCCAAAAACCCACTTAATTTCATTCTCCAGGATATCTGGCTTTAGACCAGTAACCACACCATGTATGTATATTTTGTGTATTCTTGCCGCCTTTTCTTAATCTCTTCTGTTTCTGTTAAGTCCCTACCATTTTTGTCTTTTATCATGCCCATTTTTCACAAAATTTTTCCTTGATATCCCTAATTTTCTTGAAGAGATCTCGTCTTTCTCATCCTATGGCTTTCTTCTTATTTCTTTGCATTGCTCATTTAAGAAAATCTTATCTCTCCTTGCTATTCTCTGAAATTCTGCATTCAGTTGAGTATATCTTTCCCTTTCTCCTTTATCTCTTACTTTCCATCTTTCCTCAGCTATTTGTAAAGCCTCATCAGACAGACATTTTATTTTCTTGTTCTTCTTCTTTGCAATGTTTTTTGTTGATGTCCTCTGTACAATATTGCAGACCTTTGTCCATAGTTTGTCCATAGGCACTCAATCTGCTAGATCTAATCCCTTAAATCTGTTCATCATCTCTACTTCATAGTCATCGGGGATGTTATTTAGATCACACCTATATGGTTTTCCTTATTTTCTTTAATTTAAGTCTGAATTTTGCAGTAAGAAGCTCATGACCTGAGCCACAGTCAGCTCTGGGTCTTGTTTTAACTGACAGCTTTCTCTGCTCTTGGTTTTAAAGTATATAGTCAATATGATTTCTATATTGACTCTCTAGTGATGTCCATGTGCAGAGTTGCCTTTTTGGCTCTTGAAAAAATGTTTGCTACTACCAGCAAGTTATTTTGACAAAACTTTATTTGCCTTGCTTCATTTTGAACTCCCAGGCCAAGCTTACCTGTTATTCCAATTATCTTTTTATTTCCTACTTTAGAATTCCAAACCCCAATGATGAATGTGACATTTTTTGGGGTGTTTTTAGAGATGTTGTAGGTCTTTTAGAGATCTAGAGATCTAGGAATGTTGTAGGTCTTCATAGAACTGATGGACTTTGGCCTCTTCAGCATCAGCAGTTGAAACATAGACTTGTATTTCTGTGATGTTGAACAATTTGCTTTGGATTTGTGTCAGGGTTCTCTCTTAGAGTGCCCTAACTTACCAGCAGAGGCAACCAGTTACACATACAACTCAACGACGCTGGCGTACCTTTCAGGAACAGAAGAGACACAGCTCTGAGGTCTAAACAGAAAAGTTTATTAAGGTCTCTCCATGGGGAAGCCTTAAAGCCATATACTAAGGCAAGCTTCCAAAGATACCTCCCAGTCCTAGGTCTTAAATAGACCCCAGATCCACATACCACACGTAATAGAGCCCAGCTGTACAGAATTGTGAGGGGGAATGCAATTACAAGGGTATGAAGGCCCCAAGGTGTGGAGACACCAATCAGGAACAGCGGGTAACCCTACACAAGACAGTCCTGAGCAATGCAGTATCCTCTGGCCAGGGACAGTGCGATATGCCCTGACTTCCACGTGACCCAACTAATTCCCGGGCCTCAAACACTTCCCTGTGGCATGACACAACCACTTGCAATGTGAATCTCACAGATTTGAACTATTATTCTGTCATTTTTAGTTCATATCCCACTACTGCATTTCTTATCCTTTTATTGACTATAAAGGTTACTCCCTTTCTTCTATGGGATTCTTCCCCACAATAATATATGTAGTGATTGGATGACTTAAAATCAGCCATTCATGTCCATTTAAGTTCACTGACATCCAAGATATCAATATTTAATCTTTTCATCTCCTGATTGACCACATCCACCTTACCTTAGTTCATAGATTATACATTCCAGGTTCCTATGTGACATTATGTTTGCAGCACAGGACTTTCCTTTCATCATCAGATGCATTTGCAGCTAAGGTTCCTTTTGGCTTCATTAGTACTGGAGCTACTCGTCGTTGTCCTCTACTCTTCCCCCACTAGTGTATTGAATACCTTCTGACCTGAAGAGCTCATGTTCTGATGTCATCTCTTTTATCATGTAAGTTTTGTCCATGGGGTTTTCTTGGCAAAGACACTGGAGTGCTGATTAAACTATTAAAGCTTAAAACTACACCAAGACTTTTGCAGCATTCTATATAATTGGGCTAGTGATATAGGTTGAAGCCAGGTTGCAAATGATTTTAAATTCCAAACAGAGGAGTTTGTATTTGATCCTAGAAGTAATAGGCAACCACAGGAGCTTATTGATCAGTGGAATAACATAGACATGCTTTAGAACTGAGTATTACTTTGTTCATTGCATGTGGGATAGATTGGATGCAGAGGAGAACAATTACAGTAGGCCTAGTGAGAAGTAATGAAGGCCTGAATGAGGATGGTGGCCACGTTTTTAGGAGAGAAGAAGTATGTGAGGAATGTGGAAACAGACTGTATAAGACTTAATACTGGATTTGATGTGGGGGGGGGGGGCAAGGTGGGAGTGGGGGAGGAACATCAACCATTGTGGTATTCACTGAGAGGAAACACAAAGGAATTTAATATGAGGTCTCTGCCCTCAAAGAGGTCACCACCTAGGTAGGGAAGCTCTGGCTGGAAATGACAATTGAGTAAATCATAGAGAGTTTCATTGGATCAATTCTTGACAATGTCTCATTTCAACTAGAATGATCAAGTAGACACTTGAGCTATCTTTCCTCAGAAAGCTTCCAATTTTCTTCAGAACTTTAGAATGTTCCTGAGACTTTTTTTTTAATGTGAACTTTTCCCTTTCTGAAGAGATTTTTGAAGAGGATTTTGAGTGTCCTCCATAAAGTTAATGAGATACTCAACTGTTTTTCCAGTTTCTGCAAAGGGAAAGAAGTACTTTGGTTGCCAAGAGAAGTTCATTATGTTAACTCTGCTGATCCTAGCTCAACCTGCATACAGCGATTCTTGAGTAAAAATTTAGAAATGAGTTTTTAATTTCTAATTTCAAATGACTCATCTTGTATTTATGGTTTCCTGTTGATGAGGTGCTTGTGTGCCTGTGCTTGGACCCCAATTCCAAGAACACATTTTTCCCTTACTTCAAAACACTATCCCTGATAGTTTTCTCCCCAGCCCAAGGACACTATGCTTTGCTTAGCAATAACTCATGAGTGGGCCCCAGTAAGACAAACTATCTTTTCCCATCATAAGATCAAGCTGACCTCTTAAGAAATTCTCTTATAAAAACAGGAATATCTTGTAACCATAGAATTATCATGTATTGATTCTCAAAGTTATCATATTCAATCCAGAGGTCAAGCTATAGACATCAACTCTCAAAGCTATCTTGTATAGATGTAACAGATCAAAAATACACCCCTGAGAAACCCCTTCCCATGATTTTCAGTAGTGAATGAGGCCTGTGACCAAGATTGTAAGTTATCACCTAATTAGCATATCTGTCAGATAACCCACTACTTTTCCTTTATAAGCTTTAGCATCATTCCTGTTAAGTTACAAGTTCCTTATGAAATACAAGTTCCTTATGGAGCTCTGACCACTATATTGGCATTACAATAAATTTTTGCCACCCTGACTTAAAGAATGTTTGAATCTGACCGTGAATTCATTACAGATGACCCTCTCTTGTACTCTAGTCTTTGGGGGGGGTCTCTGAACCCCTCAAATGGCATCACTGTTAAGAGTAGGAGTGACCTACACCAAAATCAAGTCTAAATGGGTACATGATCTAGGTAAAAAGGCTGATACTGTAAGTAATCTGGGGAAGCAAGGAATAGTTTACCTGTCAGATTTATGGGGTAAGGAAGACTTTATGACCAAAGAAGAGTTAGAGAGCATTATAAAATGCAAAATGGATACTCTTGATTACATTAAATTGAAAAGTTTCTGTACAAACAAAGCCAATGTAACCAAGATTAAGAGGGAAGTGGGAAATTGGGAAAGAATTTTTACAACCAGTGTCTCTGATAAAGGCTTCATTTCTAAAATATATAGGGAACTGAGTCAAAGCTATAAGAATACAAGTCACTCCCCAGCTGATAAATGGTCAAAGGATATGAACAGGCAATTTTCAGAGGTAGAAATTAAAGATATCTATAAGCATATGAAAAAATGCTCTAAATCACTATTGATTCGAGAAATGCAAATCAAAACAACTTTGAGGTACCACATCTCACCAGTCAGACTGGCTAAGATGACAAAACAGGAAAATGACAAATGTTGGAGAGGATGTGGAAAAATTGGAACACTAATGCATTGTTGGTGGAGCTGTGAA
>CM053580.1:331904701-331922804 GCA_028627135.1 Pseudochirops cupreus
AGTCAGACTGGCTAAGATGACAAAACAGGAAAATGACAAATGTTGGAGAGGATGTGGAAAAATTGGAACACTAATGCATTGTTGGTGGAGCTGTGAACTGATACAACCATTCTGGAAAGCAATCTGGAACTATGCCCAAAGTGCTATAAATAATTGCATACCCTTTGACCCAGTAATACCACTTCTAGGATTGTATCCCAAAGAGATCATAGAAGTGGGAGGAAGATCCATATGTACAAAATATTTATTTCAGCTCTCTTCGTGGTGGCAAAAAACTGGAAATTAAGGGGATGCCCATCAATTGGGGAATGGCTAAACAAGTTGTGGTATATGAATGTAATGGAATACTATTGTGCTATAAGAAATGGGGAGGAGATGGACTTCGTATTCACCTGGAGAGGCTTATACAAACAGATGCTAAGTGAGAAGAGCAGAACCAGGAGAAATTTGTACCCAATCACAGATACATCGTATGTGTGACAACCAACTTTGATAAACTGGACTCTTCTTAGCAACGCGCAATTATAAGACATCTCTAAAAGTCTTAGTATGGAAGGAGATACCTACATTCAGAAAAAGATCTAGAAAGAACAGAGTTTAAATGGAAACTGAAGCAAACTACATGCTATCGTTCTTTTCCATGTTTGGTTTTATTTTTTCTTTCCCATTGTTCACTTCATTGGTTACAACCCTTTTTTACAACCAGACTAATGTCCAATGTGAAAATATTTGCAGATCCTATACTTGATTGCATACCGCCATGGGGGGAAGAGGGAAGGGAGGGGACAAAATTTGAAACTCAAGGGATTGTGGAACTGAATCTTGTAAACTAAAAGTAAATAAATCAATTTTAAAAAATAAAATAAAAAAAAAAGAGTAGGAATGACCCCATGGTTAGTTGACTCCATCCTCAGATCAGGTTACTAAGCTATTCACATTTTGCTACAAATAGGGTAGTACAATGGACTTTTAACAACCCCTAAGAATGAATGAATGGATAAGCATTTATTAAATACCTGATACATGCCAGTCACTGTACTAAGTGCTAGAGATACAAATACAAAAAAAATGAGACAGCTCTTGCCAGAAAGGAAATTACATTGAATGGAGGTGATATATCACATACATACATATGTATGTATATATACACATGTATACTTATATATACATATATAGTGATATGTATACCAAATACATATATACATATATATATATATATATATATATATATATATACACACACGCACACACATATGTATGAGGTGATATGTATACTATGATGAGTCTGTGTGTAAAAAGAATTTTGGTCTGAGAAGTCACAGCGACTGTGAGTCAAGTGTTACATTCTTTCTTTCATTCTCATAGTAAAAGCAAGAAACGGAAAGGGATGGGGGGAGGGGAAGAAAAGGAAATTGATAAGATGCAGGAATGGAGTAGGTTCTGCTTTCCTGCAGGACAGCTGAGTGGGATACGTAGCATAGTTTGGAGCCAGCTAGATATTGAGGATTAGGTCAGTTTTTACTCACTTACCCAGCCAATCAAGAGAGCTCAGCCTCAAGGCTGAATACCAAAGCTGAGAGGATTAATTCTCCAGTTTAGTAGGGTTTGGACCCCTCTGGAGGGTACCAGTTTCTGGTGAGGGGGGAAGAGGAGCAGAAATGGGTTAGACAGCAAGCTCATATTGTGTAGGCCCTGGTTTCCTGATGGATGGCTAGATGGGATGTAAAACACGATCTAGGGTTAGCTAAATATTGTGTGAAGAGGCATTAGATAATATAACAATAATAACCTTGTTAGGTAAAGAGTTATTTAATACAAAATTAATGTGCTTTCTATTTTAAATAAGATGAAGTTTATTTTTTCCCCCATTGGTAGGGATGAATTGTGCTGAGACAGCAATGCCTTCTCTCACTTCGTCGTATGTGTAACCAGTTTACAACTTACATACAAGAAGGCCAAAATAAGAGTCAAAAACGGACCCATTCAAAAACTGAATGGATGCTCTGATGAAACTGATGATTTACCTTTTTAGCTAAGTAGCCAAAAACTGATTTGACTTTTTAAAAACTGTTCTTCCCTAAAATCTACATTTTCAGGTCTAGCCCCTCACGATTTCTCTACAACCATGGAGGCAACTTGGAACTTACCATGTGTCAAAGAAGCAGTGAAATGGGGTGAAAAAATATTAGAATGGGATTCTAGAGACCTGTTTAAGCAAGGGCTGTTTTCTCATTTACAAAATGAGGGGATTGATCTAAGATGGCAGTTATAAAGCTAGAATAGACTTTGGAGGTCAGCTAGTGCACTGGTTGTCAAAGCGATCTGGGAACAGATAGGAGACCTCAATACCCTTTCAGAGGTTGCTTTAGTCCAAAACTATTTTCATAATAATATTAAGATATTTCAGTTTCTAATGTGTTAAATATCAAGAGCTATAACCAGGAGTGTGCTAGAATCAGTTTGAACTGGAGTTGACTGTTAAATTTTCAGTGCTAGCATTTATACTTTGGAAATTGGCAAGCATTACAAATTGGGGCTTGCTTTATTTGTTTTGTTGCATGTTTAGATGTAAGAAAGTTATAAAGAAAATTAAGATTAAAATTTAAGTTATGTTGAGCATACATTCTTTTCTGGGGGAAAGCAGGTTATTAAACATTCATCAGCATACTCATGGTTATAAAATAAAAGCTCTTTGGAGGAGGAAGTCTTCATTTATTTTTAAGAATGTAAAGGAGTAGTGATGTCTATGTTTCCATCTCAGTTTGTGACTCCGAGACATATCTGCGTCGAAAATGGAACTGAATTGAATTCCTGCCCAATCTGAAAAATCCCTGGGCTTGCAATTTTTAAGTTATTTAGATTTATTTTTTTAAATTTTTTTTTCTCTCTTCATCTTCCTTTCTTCCAAAACGACACAAGATTTTGCTTCTTTCACATCTTTTGGATTAACCCCTCTCCTTTCCTGAATTTATAAAGCCTCTTTATTTTCAAAGAACGAAGACAATTTCTGTACATATTAATCTCTTTAAACATCTCATAGCATCAATCAGAGGTCCTTAAGGAGCAAGCATTTTACATTCCCAGAGAACTCTTTGACTCATGACTCACATTAGCCCATGACAGTTTACGAGATAATAGCAAAAAGGCTTTAAAAAAAAGGATAAAAGTCTGCTCCTGTTTCAGGAATCTGGGATTCTAGCAATAGTCCAAGTTTGCCAAGACTGACAAAATGTCTGTGCCTCCAGAAAAAAGATCAGTGAAAAGCAGAAAGCAAACTTGAAAAAAAATTAAATTAAAAGACAAATAGCAGGCATGCAGGCCAGCATCCAGCTCTCCTTTCCTTCTCACCTCTGGGATATTTCAGGAGAGAAAATGTCTCCTTAAGGGAAAAAGGAACCAGTTAATTCCAGAGCTCTAAATCTTCAAAAAAGAAACCTCCAATCCAGAACAAGAGAGTTACAGAGTTTGACACACTATGGAAAAGTCTGACATGGAGACTCAGTTTCTTCCTCCTCCCTTATGAAGCTAAGTGGCACAATGGATAGAGTTCTTGGCCTGGAGTCAGGAAAAACTGAATTCAAATCTAGCCTGTGACATATACTAGCAGTGTGACTGTGTGGGCAAATTACTGTCTTCCTCAATTTACTCAACTGTAAAATGGGGATAATAATAGAACCCACCTTCCAGGGCTGTTGTGAGGATAAAATGAGATAATATTTGTAAAGTAATTAGTACAGTGCCTGGCACATAGATGCTTAATAAATGTTTCTTCTCTATAAAATGAGGGGGTTGTACTAGATCAGGGGCTGTAGATCAGGTAACTATATTTCAATATAATTATTTTCCTTTGCAAGCCTACATAGTTTATATATTTAAAAATATTACTTTGGTTAAGGGTTACTCCACAGGTTTCACTAGACTGCCAAAGGGGGTCCATGACATATAATAAGGCTAAGAACCCCTTCCTTGCCTGGATGATGGAGAAGGGTAAAAAGTTTGTTAAAAAGTCCACAATCCTATGATGGTCAACCTAAGTGCTACACCCAGGAGTTTTAGTTGTCAGTGGGCCATATGATGCTTGCAGGTTCTACAGTTTCTGAGCCTGGTTATTTCCCTCCATCCTCCCCTTTTTTCTGAATGCATTATCCCTCGTGAGGCAGGGCCACCTACCCTCAGTGCAAAGCAGAGGCCATTTGACTAAAAAAGCAACACTCCAGGGACAGGTAGGTGGCACAGTGAACAAAGCATTAGCCTTGGGGTCAGGAGGACCTGCTTTAAATCCAGCCTCAGACACTTAACATGTACTGGCTGTGTGACCTTGGGCAAGTCACTTAACCCCAATTGTCCTACGTTCTCTCCTCTAAATTTTTTTTAAAAGTGGCACTTGCCAGAGGATTGAAGTGATGGACTCAATAGGGGACGTGCAATTTTACACATGTCCAACGGGGGTTTTGTTTTGCTTGACTATGCATATTCGTTTACAAAAGTTTCATTTTTTCATGTTTTTCTTCTCAGTGGAGGGGGTGGAATGGAAGAAGTGCAATGGAGGGAAAATAGATACTTGTTAACTGAAAAAAAATTTTTTTAAAGAAATCAAAACAGTAAATCTGATGAAATTCCCCCAAAGGAGTGAACGTCAGACAATGCACTGGGATGGATTCACTTTTTCTTGCTCTGATTGCTGATGGAGGAAGCAAGTGGATCTCCCTCCTCTCCCAGCCCCGGGCCCCTCTCCCCTTCTTCCCAAACTCTGGTCTCTTCCCTCCTCTCCCAGCTTTAGCTTCCTTCCCTCTCCCCTTTTCCAAGCTCTAGTTTCCTCCTCCTCCTCCTCCCCCCGCTCTCAGCTCTGGCCCCTCCCCCTTGCTCAGCTACGTTTCCCCTCCCTCCCTCCTCTCTCTCCCCGCCTCTCCCAGCTCTGGCCTTTCCCCTCTCCCAGTTCCCGCCCTTTCTCCTGCTCTCCCAGGTCTGGCCCCGCCCCCTCCCCTATTGTGCTTCTCTCCCCGACTTCGTTCCCCCCCTCCCCGCAGCTCTGCTATCTCCCTCCCCTCCCCGCCCTCCAGGAGGCGGGGCGCTCGCGTTCCAAATGTGCCTCTTTGACGCAGCCTCCGGCTGAGCCAATCGCCTTGCACTTGCGGGATGCGCCAGAGCGGAGGGCGACCAATCTGAGGGCTTCTAGGTTTCCTGCGGCTTCCTCTGGGAGCAGGGCCGGGGCTTTGCGTCGGGTCGGCGGCCGTGGGAGGGGAGGGTCCGAAGTCTGCGCCGGAGCATAGAGCGGAGGGAGGGAGAGGGATCCTAACGGTCCCTGGAGCTCCCTCCGCCCCAGACCCTCCCTTGCCGCCCACCTCTGGATGGGCCGCGGAGCGCTCGCAACCTCTATTGAGGTGAATCCCGAGGTAGCGCGTCTGCCGGGGTGGGGGTGGGGAGGGGCGGCAGGCGTGGGGGAATGATGAACATCTGGAGTGGGGCGGGGCTCCCAAGCGGCTCCAGAACCAGGTGAGTGGTGCTGGGGAAGTCCCGGGAGGGGGCCTAGGTCAGCATCCCGAGCACTGCAAAGCACAGGTTTAGATGGAAGAGGTGGGGAGTGGAGCAGGGAGCTGAAGACATTCCCGTCTACTTTGCATCTGGATGACTTTGAGGAGGTAGGACTGGGGCTGGGGGTTTGGAGAGGAGAGAGAGGGAGGTGCTTGAGCTTTTTCACATCCATCTGGATTTGCAGAGGAACTGGACCTGGTGCACGCAGGATCTTTTTTTTTTAAGAGATGGCTTGGCGGACTCTGAATTGGCTGCTTGGGGCGGGGGGGTGAGGGAGTGAAGAATGAAGAGAAAGACTTCCCATCTCCTTTTTTCTGTGCATTTGGAGTCGGAATACGATTGCTCTCGTTTAGCTCACACCTCCGAATAGTGAACTGGCGTTTACTAAATACTAATCATGTGCTAGGCACTCTCGGATGGGCAGCCGCAACCTCAAGAACAGCTTATGAGTGACTTACATAAGTATTTGGACCTGGCATTTTATGTGCCATCTTGATAGAACCTGACATTTATTAAAGAATTATGACAATTTGGAGACATCTAACTCTTCAGTAACAGCGTGTTTCCTAGTCAGTCATGAGAAGTGGGTGTCAGGCACACCAGAATAAACCTGTTTGCAGTGGGATTTACCATGGGCAGATGGTCAGGGGGCTGGGAGCTTTACACATATGTTGCTTGTGACAGTGCCATAAAACATACCAATTCTCTCTCAGAGTGGCTGCAAACCACATGTTGCCAAAGGAGAAAGAAACTTAATTAGAAACTTGGACTAACTTGTCTGTGATCGGAATAAGAGTTTATTTTAATTTGGCTGGTTGGTGTAGTCCTCAGTGTAGGGCAATTTTTACAGAAATAAGGTCAATTTTTTAAAGAACATTTGAGTCAGCTGTCAGTCAGGTTTAGCTTTCATTGCTACAAGGATCCTTAGTACTTAAAATGTAACTGCCTAATTAACCCTGGGCTTTATATAGTAGATAGTAAATGTTGAATTGAATTCCAGGCAATACTTGGAATTGACTGTGTTGTCCTAGAGTTCCCATGGTGTTTTCTGTACATATATCTTTGGCTGAATGGTGTATAATCTGTAGACTTTTGATTGACAGGTTGTATAAAGACTGAAGTGTCTTTTCATGCAACACTGCCCTGAGCAGAACTTAGCAGAAATGAATCCTGGGAAGTTCAATTTAGCTAATCTTTTCTCTCACTTTCCCCTATCCCCACCCCAATTCCATTTCCTCAGAGTTTGAAGCATCTTTTGGCTTCTGAAAAGATTTGTGATTATAGTGGAAGAAGTTGTAATAGTGCTTATGAGTGTGTGGCTTTCCCAGAGGCAGCCAGAACACTCTTAATGGAGTGATGGAAGGAGTAAATGTTTTGCTGTGTAAGTTTTTGGTTGTTCAGATAGTAAACCTGTTCAATCTGTTGTCCTTCTTCTGAGGAAGACTATTCCTTGGTGGTACCAGTTCTTTTCCTCTCAAGGTGAAATAGGGAGAAGTAATGATTTATAAGACCTACTTTGAGAGGTGAGGGTTGTGGAAGAAAATTCTGTACTCTGAATTTTAAGCACAAGTCTGCCAGAAACATTTTTTTAATAAAATTTTTAATAAAATAAAAAAAATATTAATTTTTGATTACTCTTATCTAAGCATTTTTCTGCTTAGGAAGAAAAAAGCCCAAACAGTCTCTTCTGTCCTTAGAAATCTCTCCAACACAAGCCATTTCAAAGTCAAGGATTTATGGCATATCTGAGCAAAGGAAATTTTACTATTAATCTTGAGGAAGGGTCCAGTTGTTATACCAGTTCATTTAACACTTTGCTTCTTCAGACCAAAGAGTAGTCATTTAAAATGTCTGGTATATCCTAAAGGAATCATTTTGTGGCACTTAAACTGGTTTGAGAGATAAAATTCCTGGTTAATTTATTAATAAGGCCAGCCTGTTTATTAATAAAAAGGTGGTCATTTGGCCATGTCTCCTAGACCAAAGACCCCTAATGGTAGTGGACTCACAGTTTACATGCCCTTGGAAGAGCAGGTGATCCTCAGGGTGACAATCAACACTGTACTGGTTAATAGTTTAAGAGAAAATTAATATTACAATGAGATTTTTGGAGTATGTGACTTGGGTCACTCAAATCTTGGTCAAAGACACTTACCAATTTCCATATCACCTTTCTGACCAAAGGGAGAATCTACACTTCCCAGACATGTCTGAGCAAACACAATGAACAGGAATGCACCCATTAGCCCAGACTTAGAATTTCTTTTACTGTTTGATTAGAACTTGACCTGGGTAAATCTCTGCCTAAGACGTCCCACACTGGTTGATCAGGAAGTCGGTAAGAGGTAAAACCTTAGTCATAATACAGTAATTAGTTATTAAATACAAGAGAAAAATAATTAATTTTTGACAATTTCTTAAATCATTTGATTCATCTAGAGTAGAGATAGATGACACTATGTTAAAATATTTCCAATTCTAAGTTTGATTACCACCCTTGATCCATTTTCCAGAACCTTAGAGTTTTCTTTAATAATTTCCTGAACAGAAAGTGTTTAGCCTTTGGAAAAGGGTTTTTGTGGAAGACATTGTTTTTTAGAAGTTTATATATTTGATAAAGGTTTCCTTCATTCTGTTAAGTCTGGAAGAGAACTTTAGACTGCAGAATATTTTCATTAAGGAAATATTTTCATTAAGGAAAAAGGAGACCTTAAAAATGCTTGTAAATAAAAATATTTTTTCTGTTCTAGTCTAGCACAGTGCCTGATATTCTTCTGGTAGAGACTGATTCCTTTCATCTTTTGGAAGATATTTTAATTTTTAAGAGTTCCATTGCTATATGTGTTGTAAGCTAATGCTCAGAAGAATGTCTTGTAGGAACTGGGTGCTGACTTATTTAATAGGATAATTCTGCGAAAATTTCTTTCCATACAGACTTTCTTCCTTTCCAGTTTTCTCTTGTAGTATTGGGAATCCCTACAGCTCCAGGGATTTCTATGTAGTCATCCTAAATATTTCATTGTTTTTACATGGTGATTACTGCTTATTTGTTTCCCAAAATGAGGTTTTATCAAATACTTGTAAAAATAGAAACCCAATCATAGACTATAGTACTACTTCACCAAGAAACATATAATTAGCAGCTTGCACAGTTAATAATGAAGTAGGAGAAATATTGGAAGGCCCATTTATATAAAAATAACAGAAGGAGTTTCCAGGGAAAAACACTCTACAAATAATTTACACATTTGTAATTCTCTGTAATCTGTCTGTTTTCGTTCAAATGATACCATCTAGTTACCTATTCCTTAAAAATAGGTTTAGCTATTTTTAGGTTTAGTCTTTTTTTTGCCTTCAGAAATTTATCATCCACCCACAAGACTTGTGCAGATGCAGCAAACTACAAGATAATGTCTCTTCGGGGAAGAGACTTGCAATCTAATCAGAGAGAAAGAAAAATTATTTCACTTTATCCATCCATCTAGCTATGTTCCCATATCTCTTCTCCCTTTTTCCTTTCTTCCCATTCTTTAACTTTCTGTAGTCTGGTTCAGACTTCAGTATTCAACTGAACTGCTCTCTCCAAAGTTACCAATGATCTCTTATTTGCCAAATCTAATGACCTTTTCTCAGTTCTCATACTTTACCTCTCTGACGACTGACACAGTCTCTGCCTCTTTTTGATACTCTTTTCTCTTCAGGTTTCTGTGACCTTATTCTTTCCTGGTTCTCCTACTTGACTCTTCTCACTCTCTTTTGTTGGATGTTCATCTAGGCTCATTAACTTGGGTGTTGTTCCTCTCTCTCCTCACCCTCCCCCCCAACCCCATCCTAGTCCTCTTCTCTTCCTCCTCTGTGGTATTTTGCTTGGTGTTCTCATCAGCTTTCATTAATTCAATTATCATCTCTATGCTAATGATTTTCAGGTATACTTATCCAGCCCTAATATCTCTCCTAACCTCCAGACTTCCATCTCCAGTTACCTATTGGACATCTCACATTGGATGTCCTATAGATATCTTAAATTTAACATTTCCAAAACTGAACTAATTTTTCTCCCCCAACATCTCTCCTCTTCCACACTTCCTTATTACTATTTTACCATTCTCCCAGTCACGAAAGTTCACAACCTAGATGTTATCCTTGACTTCTCACTTTTTTAGAGCACAGAAACTTTTTTGTTCTTTTTTTTTGTTGTTTTTCCAAATTATCTCTCTTCCTCCATACCCCTTTCAGGAGACGAGGAAAAAAATTGATTGCAAATATGTATAACTATGCAAAACATATTTCTGCATTAGCCATGTTCCAAAAAAGAAAGAAAACAAAAAAGAAAATTAAAGAGAAAACAGATGCTCCAGTCTTTACTCTTGAGTTCATCAGTTCTCTTATCAGGAGGCAGGTAGCATGTTTCATCTTTAGTCTTTTGGAATTGTGTTGCTCAGTTACTACATTTTTTAGAGTTGACTATCTTTATATTACTATTACTGTACTATTACTGTGAAGATTGTTCTTCTGGTTCTGTTCACTTCACTTGGCATCATTTCATATAAATCTTCCCGGGTTTTACTGAAACTTTTTATCACTTCTTACAGCACAGTAGTATTCCATTGCTTTCATATACCATCAGTTATTCAGTTATTTCTCAACCAATGGATATCTTCTCAGTTTCAAAATCTCTGCCACCACAAAAAGATCTCTTTGGGGTATTGCCCTTGACACCTCACTCTTTCAAGCCCTCCTTAACAATCCATTGCCAAGTCCTGTTGATTTTACCTTTATAATATCTCATGTATGTACTCCCTTCTCTTTTCTGACACTATGGCCATTCAGTTGTAGGCCCACCTCACCACAGAGCTGGACTGTTGTAATAGCCTACTGATTGGTCTCTGCCTCAATCTCTCTCCATTTCAGTCTATTCTTCACTCAGCTGTCAAAGTGATCTTCCTAAATGCTCAGGTCTGACCATGTCACACACATGCACACACACACACACACACACACACACACACACACACACACACACACTCACACACTCACACACTCACACACTCCCAATCCCTTCAACAATTATTTTTAGTTTTCAACATTCAAGATTTTGAATTCTAAATTTTTCCCCCTCCTCTCCTCCCCAAGATGGCATGCAGTCTGATATAGGCTATGCATATACAATCTTATTAAACATATTTCCACATTAGTCATGTTGTAAAAGAAGAAATCAGAACAGAAGGGAAAAACCATGCGAAAGAAAAAAAGAGAAAATATTTGTGTGCTTCAATCTGCATTCAGACTCCATAGTTCTTTCTCTAAATGTGGATAATATTTTCTATCATGAGTCTTCTGGAGTTTGTCTTGGATCATTGCATTGCTCAGAAGACCTAAATCTGTCCAAGTTGGTCATTGCACAATGTTGTTGTTACTCTGTACAATGTTCTCCTGGTTCTGTCCCCTTCACTCAGCATCAGTTCATGTAAGTCTTTACAGGTTTTTCTGAAGTTGCCTGCTCACCATTTCTCATGGAACGATAGTATTCCATTACATTTATATACCACAACTTGTTCAGCCATTCCCCAGTTGATGGTCACCTCCTCAGTTTCCAGTTCTTTACCACCACAAAAAGAGCTACTATAAATATTTTTCTACATGCGGGTCCTTTTCCCTTTTTTATGTTCTCTTTGGGATACAGACCTATTAGTGATATTGCTGGATCAAAGGGTATGCACAGTTTTATAGCCCTTTGGGTAGGTACACTTCCAAATTGCTCTCCAGAATGGTTGGATCAGTTCATAATTCCACCAGCAGTGCATTTGTGTTTCAATTTTCCCACAGCTTCCGCAACATTGATCATTTCCCTTTTTTGTCATTTTAGCCAATCTGATAGGTGTGATGTGGTACCTCAGAGTTGTTTTAATTTACATTTTTCTAGTCCAGTAGTTCTCAACCTTCGTAATGCCGTGACCCTTTAATACTCGTATGTGTTTTCCGATGGTCTTAGGCGACCCTGTTCGACCCCCAGGTTGAGAACCGTTGTTCTAGTCAGTAGTGATTTAGATCATTCTTTCATGTGAGTATAGATAGGTTTAATTTCTTCATCTGAAAACTGCTTGTTCATATCCTTTGACCATTTATCAGTTGGGGAATGACCTGTATTCTTACAAATTTCACTCAGTTCTCTATATATTTTAGAAATGAGGCCTTTAATAGAGATAGTGGCTGGAAAAATTGTTTCCTGGCCGAAAGCACTTCTGAAACTGGCTCTTTCCTACCTTTCTAGTTACACTCTATTCCTCTCATTTATTGTGTGATACAATGACACTGGCTTCCTGATCTCTAAACAGGACACCCCTCCTGACTCCCTGGCTGTCTTAGTCCTTGGGACTTTTTCCTTCTTCCTCTCTACTTCCCAACCTGCTTGGGTTCCTTCTTGTCCTAGTTGAAGTTCTACCTTCTACAAGAAATCTTTTTCAGTCCCCTTTAATATTTGTGCCTTTCCTGTTGATTATTTCCAGTTTATCCTGTCTATATCTTGTTTGTACAGTTATTTTCATACCATCTCCACCAATAGACTGAGCTCCTTGAGAGCAGGGACTGGTTTTTTTTTTTGCCTTTCTTTGAGATAAATATTTCTAAAGTACTTTACATTGTAACTGACACATAATAAATACTGCTTTACTTAACTTGACAGATGTGTGTATATAAAAGCATTTATATATGTATATACATATATATATATGTATAGTTACAGATAAATAGCACAAAGAAACAGTATGCTAGGTCTTAAATGAGTGATATATACAATAAATCAATACCTTCCCAATAAAGAAAAAGCAAAGGGGAAGGGGTTGCTGATTGCAGAATCATTCATTTCTTTCCCAAATAAATTCATAATTATCTTGCATCACTCTCATTTGTTTCCCCAGTTTTTTTTTCTATCTCTCTTATATGATTTTTAGACTCCTTTTTGAGCTGTTCTATGAGATCTTTCTGGACTTGAAATCACTTCCTGTTTTTCTTTGGGATTTTCACTGTAGGGGTTTTGACATTGGTCTTCCTTGTCACTATAATAACTTTCTATGGTCATATTTTTTTTTGTTGTTTTCTGTGCATCCTTTTTTTTTTTTTGCCTTTTTCCTTTCTTTTAAATTTGGACTGTGCTCAGACTGGCAGGGGCACTGTCTCCAGCTTCTTGTGTTAGTGACTGCAGGCCCTGATTGTTTACCTGGTTTAGTGCTGCACTGATGTTTCCCTGAGGCCCACCAGGGACCCTCTTGTCTGATGCTGCACTGAAGACTTGGGTAAGGGTTGGCTGGCTGGAGGCCATAGGGGTCTGACAGCTTGCCTGGTGCTAAGCTGGGATCCTAGTGGTGGTGTCTGGTGTGTGCTGAGGCCCAGTGGGGTCTTTCTGTGTTTTCCCATGGCTACACTGAAGCACATGGTGGTCAGGCTCTTGAGGTTATGCTGAAGCCTGGCAGGGTGGTGGCTGGCAGCTGCCTGTTTGTTTAGGCACCTGTAGAGTTGGCATCTACCTGTTTGCCTGGGACTGTACTGAAGCACCTGGAGATCTGGCCTCTGGAAGCTGCCTGTTTACCTAGGGCTCTGCTGAAGTGAGGTGGCTAGCTCGCAGCTGCTTGTTTATTTAGGCCTCTGTAGGATAGGCATCTATACTGAAGTACATGGTGGTTCTCAGAGCTAGAGTTAGCTAATCTACTAGCAGGTGAACACCAACACCAGGATATCCCCTCCATGCCACCTGGCTATGCTCAGACACATGGGGGGGGGGGGGGAGATCCTGGTGTTGGTGTTTTCCTGCTCCACCATGCTGGGGCTCAGGATTTCCTGCTGGTTTGCTGAGGTGGGGCTTGCTGCTGGCTTATTGGGATGCTTCCCATCCTGGGCTGTGCTTCCCTTTCATCCATGTGAGATGGACCTTTCTTGTGGATCCTCCAAGTTTTTGGGGCTAAAAAATTGGTTTACCCTGTCTTTTTTGCTTGTTCTGCTGTTCCAGGATTTGTATTGGGGCTCTATTTTATTATTGTTTGGAGGTGAGTATGGAGCAGCTGCAACAGTTTACTGCTTACCTGCCATATTGGCTCCTAGAAGTCACTCCCCAAATAAATTTGACTTATTATTTTGACCTGTTGGTTGCTACTTAAGGAATTGTCTTTCTTAGATTTGTTTCAAGGATACTAGCTAATGGGGCAGCTAGGTGGCACAGTGAATAGAGCACCGGCCCTGGAGTCAGGAGGACCTGAGTTCAAATGCAGCCTCAGACACCTGACACACTTACTAGCTGTGTGACCTTGGGCAAGTCACCCATCCCTAATTGTCTTGCCTTCCCCCCCTCCAAAAAAACCAAACCCAAAGCAAAACACAAGAATGCTAGCCCAGAACTTAAAGTAGATATCACCTTTCTAAAATACATCAAGAAAAATAGCATTCTTATTACTGAGGGTTTTGAGTAAATGATTATTTGGACATTTCTGAATGTAAATAAAGGTCTTTTTATAACTAGATGTTTTCATCTTTGGTGCCTTTCCCCCATTTTTTTGTGTGTGTTCTGCTTTTAATTTTCTCCTCCGTTTCGTTTACTGTATCCTCTTCTCTGTACATCTCACAGATTGGCTCTTGATTTTATTAAGTTCCCTTTTTCTTCTTTGTTTCTTCCTTGTTTCCTTCTTAATATGTCTCCCACCTTTGGGCATTTTAAAGACCTTTATTTTATGGAAAGATCTCTTTTACCAGCCTCTCAGGTTTTGAAAGACCTGAATTCCTGGAGTTTATTGAGTAAGGAGTGGGGTGACATGGTAAGACCTGAGCATTAGAAAGATCACTTGGACAACTGAGTAGAGGATTAACTGGAGTGGGAAGAGTTGGAAGCAGGTAAACCAACGAGCAGGCTATTGCAATAGTCCACGTGTGAGGTAAAGAGGGCCTGTATCTTGTCCCCTATACCAGAACTAGCCTCAAATCTGTGTTTGGCCAGAGCCAAACAAACAGGGCTGGCTAGAGACAGGAGAGTCAGGGCACAAACAGAAATTTAATTGATTTCATAGTGAGGAAAATGATGTATGCATATGGGAACCCTTCCCCCTCTCCCCCAATAAGGAGGACTTAACATGCTATACCAAAAGGAGGTCTCAAATACATCCTGGGCTGGACTAGAGTTCTGCGTTGGGAACAGAAGTATAGTAGTACCTGTCAATGACAAGGAAGAGGTATTGTGAATATGTGATGGATGGCCCTGGGATATAGGGGGAACTAAATCCCTCAGTGAACACCTGGTGCTGGTCCCAGCAGTATACTTTGCCAGAGGGTGATATTCTGAATGCAAAGGATTATTGTTATGCCAAGCTCAGGATACAGCCTGCTTGCTGGACCTTAGCTCTGGAAAACAGGGTAACTCCAAAATATTTTGATGGTCTAGGTGGCCATGATGTCAGAAGAGAGAAGGGGATATATATGTGAGATATCTTAATTCCATAGTGTTCAGTTATTATTAATCATATGCAAGTTTATACACAGGCAGAACTGAGGATAACCTGACTTCAAGGCATTTAGGGTCAGTTTCTTAGTAGGGTCAACCTTCAGAAAAAAGACAAACACAGAATTTTGCTTTACAGAATCACAACCTCTAATAGTTGGAAGGAACCTCAGAGGCATCTAGTCTAGTGTCTCCTTGAACAAAAATAGCTTCTATAGCAGATCTAGCACATAATCTGTAACTCCACTTTGGCTGAAGAGTTCCAGTCAGGAGGATCCCAGTTTGTCCCCATTGCCCCCCATTTCCCCCCTCCCTCCATGCCCTATCCCATTTTGGGGTAGTCTGATTCATAGGATCTTAGGAAAGATTTCAGAGACCATCTAGTAGTTGAACTGGCTCCTTTTATAAAAGAAGAAACTGAACTTAAGTGATTTGCCCAAGGTATCTGCCACAGGCACAGGACCCGATCTGAGGTAGGATTTGAGCCCAAGTTCTCTAACTGCAGAGCAGGTGTTCATTTTCAAATTCCCCAAGTTTTTAGGCAGTTTTTCCTTACATCAAGTCTGAATTTGTTTCCTTGCAACTTCACAGCTTACTCCCAGTTTTGCCTTCTGGGGCCAACCAAAAGGATTCCCTTTGTCCAGTGACAGCCTTTGAAATCCTTAAAGATAATCTTCTTTTCTCATGGCTGAATATCCCCAGTTCCTTCAGCTGGGCCTCATTTGGCATGATTGTCATAGCCAGAGCCTAGCATCATACTTGGCACACAGTAGGCACTTAATAAGTGCCCGCTGAATGAATCACCCTGGTTGCCCTCCTCTGGATACTTTTTACTTTATTGATATCTTTCCTTAAATGCAGTGTCTACGTTCTAGAAGGAAACACTTTATTCTAGATGTGGTTTGGTCAAGGCAGAGTACTGTAGGAATATCGGTTATCTTGCTTGCCTCGATAATATTCAGTTGGGACTAGTCCATGGTGGTCCTTCCTATAGGATGTTTTGTCCATGTTTTCCCTAAAGTTCAGCCTAGGAGATCTACTCAACATGGGGAAGGCCATCCTCACTTTCATCTGACATCCCAAGTAGACCAGTGGAAGACCTTACCTGTACATCTGTCATCACTTTACATGTGAACAGCTCATCTTCTTTTCCTATCACACATTACCTTGATAACATGTTTTATGTCCACAGATTTCCTCATTAGTTATTGTTGAGGCCTGTGCCTTTCCATTGTCCACTATGAATTTTTCTTTTCTTTTTCCTTTTCCCATTTTCCTTTTCCCTTTTCTTTTTTCCCCTTCTAAAATTTCTATTGACAACTTTTCAAAACATCACCTTCATTTCCCAATATATTCCTTCCTCCTTCCCTTTCCAGAAAGCTGTTGTATGCAAAGAATTTTAAAAAAAGACAATTCATCAAAACGGACCAGCGTAGCTACCATGTCTGACATTGTACTTGGTGCTCTGCTATGAAGAGAATGGGGTCCATCTTTTAAAAAATTGTTTATTTTTAGCATTTTTTTTCTTTTTAAATTTTGAGTCCCAAATTCTCTTCCTCTCTCCCATTCTACCCCCTGAAAAGGCAAGCAGCATACATGTGAAATCATGCAAAACATTTCCGTTAGCCATATTTTTTTTAAAAAAGCAAGAAAAATAGAGAAAATTTGCATTTGGAGTTCTTCAGTTCTCTCTCTGATGATGGATTACATTTTTCATCATGAGTCTTTTGGAATTATCTTGGATCATTGTATTGATCATCTTTACAAAATTGCTGTTATTGTGCACAATGATCTCCTGGTTCTTCTCACTTCACTTTGCATCAGCTAATACAGTCCTTGCCATGTTTTTTATGAAACCATCTGTCTTGCCATTTCTTATAGCAAAATAGTACCTCCACTACAGTCATATGCCCCAACTTATTCAGCCATTACTCAATCGATGAGCATCCCCTCGATTTCCAATTCTTTGACACCACGGAAAGAGCTGCTATAGATGTTTTTTGTACATTTAGTTTCTTTTTCCTTGATCTCTTTCAGATATAGACCTAGTAATGGTATTTCTGGGTCAAAGGATTTGCACAGTTATGTATGGGCGTAGTTCCAAATTGTTCTCCAATCTGGTTGGACCAGTTCACTACACCACCAGCTTTTCATTAGAGTAGCTGTTTTTCCTTTATCCCCTCCAACATTTGCCATTTCTGATAGGTGTGAGGTGATACCTCAGAGCTGTTTTAATTTCTGTAATCAATAGTGATTTAGAGTGGCAGCTAGGTGGCGCAGTGAATAGAGGACTGGGCTTGGAGTCAGGAGGGCCTGAGTTTAAATCCATCCTCAGTAACTTATTAGATGCACTTATTAGCCGTGTGGCTTTGGGCAAGTCACTTAACCCCTATTGCCCTCCAAAAGGCAAAAAAAAAGTAGTGATTTAGAGCATTTTTTTCATATGACTATGGATGACTGATTTTTTCCTTCTGATAACTACCTATTTCTATCCTTTGACCATTTTTCAGTTGGGGAGGGCTCTTATTTTTGTAAATTTGGCTGCATTCTATACACAGTATATATTTGAGAAATGAGGCCTTTATCAGAGAAACTTCCTGTAAAATTTTTTCATGTTACTTCATTATCAATACCTTTTAGAATAATATAGTTTCCCTGATTATCTCTTTTAATTAGGTATATTTTAATTATATTTTTAAAAATTAGTTTTATTAATATATTGTTTTTTAAAAATCACTTGTGTCACATTGAAAAGAGTCTGACATAAGGGAGTATTCCTTGAGCCTCATGATCCTTGCCCCTGTAATGAAGCAACAAGTAATGCCTTCTCTTATGTCTTCTTTGGGTCACACTTAATCATTGGGATGCTAATGCATTCAATCTCACTTACTTTGTTGTTATCATTTACCTTGTGTCTGTTGTTTTCCAGTTTCTTTTTATTTCACTTTGTATAAATTCACATAAGTCTTCCTGTGATAGAAAGAAATACCATATACACCTAAATATTTATTATACCTTTTGGTGTACATGGAGGTCTTTTTTTTTCCCCATGGGAAGATTTCTCAATGTCTATCAATTAAAAAAAATTTTTTT
>CM053580.1:331923304-331938983 GCA_028627135.1 Pseudochirops cupreus
AACGTGGAGGCGGGTGCAAAACCTCTGCCTTTTGCTTTTCTGCTCTGGAGGCCTTCCAGCCGGACTGCTTATCTCCCCCTTTCACAAATCCCATTCACAGCTGCCGCTAATCCGCTCACCTGAGAGGCTCCTCAGCTATTCCCCTCCAGCCGCCCCCGGGGCTCAGCCGAGGCTTCAGGCCAGGCTGGTTTCGGTTTGCAGTGCTGATATGGTTCCTCATAGCCGAGCTGACTTTAGTGGGAAGTATCTTTGTGTGCGTTTTGGAGTTCTAGGATTGGTTTAGAGTCCTATTTTATGGGTATTTTGGGGTGGCTATGTGAGAGCTGCGATGTGTTGCTGCTTCTACGCCGCCATCTTGGCTCCGCCCCGATTCTTATTATTTTTAAAAACAGATTTGCACATCTGACTGGTTCGTTCATCCTCATTCTCCTTCCTTCTCAAAGAGGACCCAAATGACATCACTATGCTGGGGTCAAGGGGCAGCGTGTCTGACTGTGGCTGATCAGAGCAACACAAGCTCAGAAGGCTCTACCACAGGTTGGGCACAAATAGTTCACATGAACATTTGGGGTGGAGATGTCTCTAAATTTTTAAAAATATATTTGCACATTTATTTTCCAGTAGAAGGGGTGATTGAGCCACTACTGATAATCTACATTCTTTTTTTCAAATGTATTTTTATATTTCCTAACAGGCCAGCCTGCCTCCAGCCTCCTCCCTCTCCAATCTATCTGTCCAAACAGGTGCCAAATTCATCTTCCTAAAGCACCAATCTTTCTATGTTGTTCTCCAGCTCAAGAAACTTCTCTGGCTCCCTATTAAAACTAGGATAAAAATGTTAACTCTTCTGTTTGGCATTTAGAGCTCCTCATAATCATGGCTTTATCCTATTTTTCCACATTTGTCCTTCCTCACTCCCCTTCATCTACCATGTTCTAGCTAAACTTGCTGTACTCTTCCTTATCCACAACATCCCTTCTCTTATTTTTGTGCCTTGTACAGCCTGCCCTGCCTCGAAACCCAGAATGCCTCCCCTATTCACCCCTTCCTCTTGGAATTCCTACTTCCCTTCAAGGCTTGGCTCAAAGGCCACCTTCTACATAAAGTCTTTCTTGATCTCAAATCCTTCCTCAAAATTACTTTGTCTACTGTGTTTATTTATCTGGGTACAGGTAATTTTCCTCTAGTAGAATTTAAGCTTCTTAGGGATAGGAATGTTTTCATTTTTATCTTTGTATCCCTAGCACCATGCCTGGCACATAACAACAACAATAATGGCAGCTAATTTTCACTTGAAAGTTTGCAAAATACTTTACAGATATCTCCTTTGAACCTCACAACCACTCAGTGGGATAGGTGCTATTATTACACCCATTTTACAGAAAAAGAAACTAAGGCCGACAGAGGCTTTGTGTTTTAGTAAACTCTTCTCAAATACACGGGGCTGCTATAAGATCTTTCTTCCCCAAGAGCTCTGAGATGCGTGATCTCGCTTATGTTTGCAGCATCTTGTTACAGATAAAGGCATTACTAGGTTGATTTTATAGCTGGAAAGTCTGTAGTTCAGAGGTTAAAGAACTCATGCAATGACCTACGGCCAACACCAGCCTGATTCCAGTGCCAATAGCTGGCCTACTGACAGCTGTGCCCTTTCGCAGCAGGCATTACCAGCAGGCATGAAAGAGGGAGGACGCTCACTCCATCACCAGCCAGGGCAATGACTACCCTTTTCCCCTTGATGGTGTTTCCTCTATCAAATCTAGAGAGTAACCCAAGGTCAGAGACTATATCTATTTTTAAATTCTCTTGGTGCTCAATTAAGATACACAGGCACTGTGGTAGGGAGATCCATCCTGCCCTACCAGAAAGTCAGAGGGGCAAGGGGGAGGACATAGGAGAGAACAGATTGGGGGAGGGGTTATAAAGTGGGATGGCTGTTTTGAGGCACTGAGTAGGGGAAAGATGGGGAGAAAATTTGTAACTCAAAATCTCGTGGAAAAGAATGATGTAAACAAGAAAATAAATAAATTAATTGAAAAAAAATTCTCTTGGTGCTCACAAATGTTTATAGGCATATCAAAGAATATAGAAAAATCTCAGGAGCAGTTAGGTGGCGCAGTGAATAGAGCACCGGCCCTGGAGTCAGGAGGACTAAGTTCAAATATGGCCTCAGATACTTGACACTTATGAGATGTGTGATGCTGGGCAAGTCACTTAACCCCAATTGCCCTGCCTTCTCCCCCTCAAAAAACAAAAACAAAAACCTCAATTAGCCAGAACACTTATGGGTTCTGATTAATTTAATTCCCTGACTAGCTGAAAAGTAAGACATTCATCTTTTCTGTGGAAAGACTTTCTAAAATGCCTTAGTCTGCTTTCAGTTCTCAGGAACTGACAAAGAGGGAACATAATGGCATCTTTGCTGAGAGGCTCTTGACTGGCTTCCAGAGTCATAACTTGAAATAGGAATTTTCAATATCTGCAACTGGAAGAAAATATGGATAAAGAAAGACAGGAGATTGGCCCCAAAGCATCTCTGGGAAGTCCTAATTAACTGAGAGTTCACTTTTATATTAAATCAAATGGTCACTATAATTTTGCGCTACAGTCATTTTTCATCTTGGCATCTCTGGGTATAGGAAAAGGTTCTGCAGCCACAAGTCAAACATATTAAGTAAGAGGTCAGAAGTCATGCTCCATCTCAAGATTACACAGTACTTCTGGGTAGTTATCATGTGACCCATAAATTACAATTTCAACAGATGATACAAGGTATTTGGCTAATGTCTACTGTATTCTATGTCAAGAGCAGAGTCACAAAATCAATGAAAAGTAATAACATATTAATATCACAAAAGGGAGAAAAATGTAGGCTTCAGATACCCTCCAACTCTTACTTTTCTGTCTTTAGTGACTGCCCAGACCACGCTAACGCCAACAGAGATGTGCATTATCCCATTTTCAGGCACTGGTGGTTCCACTATTGACCAGGAACTACCTATATGTACCCAAAACAAAAACAGAAAAAAACCTAAGATCAGGAAAGAGGTCCCTAGGGCTCTATGAGCTTTCAGGGGACATGAGACTCTGAGCTACAGACCATCAGCTCATTACCTTTGGGGTTATTTCTATCAATTCCTTCTCGAACCATTGCTTGTCCTTCCCAAAGGGTGGCCCAAAGGAGATCATAGGGCCCACAGCTGATTTGTACAGCTTCCCCAGGGGTTTCCACAAGTGACCAAGAAGAGCCCTCAGGGTTTGGGTGGCAGACATCTTCTCTGTACCATACCTAGAAATCAAGAAAAATGCATAATGGAAAACTTCAAGTATGTTGTGCACCAATGTGATGACCTCTTTCTGATCCATTGCTCTAAAGTAGGACAGAATTTCCCCTCCAACAGAGACTATGCTCTCTATTCCTTAAACAATATTTATTTATGTAAGAGACTATAAGTTTCTGACAATTCCCAGTGAGTTTGCTTTGGGTCAAGAGAAGACAGACATTTTCTTACATTCACCTTGACTACATAAACTGCCTATGCCAGGGTCAGGACAATTGTCACTGTTTGCCTTGATACTCAGAGAACCAGCTGGGATTAAACAGAACCATCAAAACTTTAAATAAACTCGGCAAGAACTTCCAGACTTTCACTGAGAGTCAGCCTTCTGCAGATTTGTCTAACCCAGAAGATTTAAAGTCTGTTCCTGAAGCTTAGGAGGAAGGCTGAAAGGAGTCCTTCTGGCTCCATAGCAATCTGCCTCCTACGTGCAGTATTGAAATCTTTAAAAAGAACATGGCTCTTCATCCCCCAGATCTCAACCTAACTGTGATTACTTTAAAGCTCAAAGTGTAAAGTGCTGGCCTTTGTCTATGGCCGCCTATGCTAAGCAGAAGATACACTAAGCATTCTGCTAAATACAGATGCAACGTACACATAATCATATAAGTACAACTGTATATACAAAATGCAGATATGCACACATGTCCCAAATCTAGACACACATACCAGCTTTTAAATAGCCTATGGTTCAAGGGCAGAGAGGGACTAGACTGTAAATGGTGGCAGCATATTTTGTCCTGCATGTCCCCCTAGTGGAGGCCTATACTTAAGACAACCCTGAGCAATGAAAAGGAAGTCCTATCTGAAGAGGAAGTTGAGTGTCAGAACAAGCCAAGGGAAAGAAGGGAGGGGGAGAAGGTTAATGAGCGGGAAAGAGGAGGAGAGATGAGGGGCACAAATCCAGTTTAAGACTCCAGGAACAGAGTGGCTGAAAAGAGAAGATTCTGAGAAGAGCAAAGGAAATGTCTGGGCTTAATCGTATGCAAATGTGAAGCTTTATTGGTCCTGCCCAGAAGTTTTAAGGATATGAAAGGATATGAAAAGGGCTTCCATAAGTAGTCCTAGAAGTAGACTCTACTAGTGACTCTATCTTCTGCAGTTCCTAAGAATTGAACTACTCCAAGGCATCGCTGATCTCCACCCTCTCAGTCACCCATGCACTATCCCACGTATTTTTTCACTCCAGCAGATTCAATTTAATTCTCAATTACACTGTTTCGTAGTATTATTTGTTTCTTGGCTCTCCAATTAAATGGCAAGCCTTCTTTCTCATGGTCAGGGGAAATGTCTTCTACTTCTGTGTTTGTCAAAAGATGAACTAGGTTCAAATCCTGCCTGGGACAATTATTACCTGTGTGACCCAGGGTAAGTCATTTAAATTCTTTGAGCAGTTTCCTTGTCTAGAAAATGAGAAGGCTGGACTAGATGGCCTCAGATCCCTTCCAGCTTTACATGTATGATCCTATGAACTTAATAAACACTAATTCTACATATACTTACAGAGTCCATTTTTCATTATCCATATTTGGCTTCACTATTTCATGGATTATTTTGGCAAATTTCTGATCCCAATCAGGCTACCCCTTACCTCTGCCATTTGTTCTTGGGTTCCCTCCTCTCCTTCCCCCCCACATCACATTCCTGAACCCAGCCCACCTGCCAGGCATTGAGTAGCACATGTAGAGGGAAACAATCGTAATTTTGATATTTGTCTAAGACAAATACGATTTGGAAGGCAAGCTACTCTAAACAGAAATGATTTCTAGATTAAGCACAATCAAAATCTTGTGAGAAAATTACCAGGCACATTCCAAAACCAAAATAGAAATTAAAAACAACAATAAAAAATTGCCACTTGTTTGACATTCTCTATGCTGATGCTTTTCGTCAGTGGAGTAGATCCTAAAGGCTAGTGGTCAACCTGCATATTTATTCCAAGGAAGTGTGAATACACTTAGGGACGCATACCCACACACACGTTTATACCCCTGTTTTGTTCCAGACTAACTGATATCATCTTCTCTGCTCAGACCAAAAGTTCATTAGCATAATGAGACCTAATCACTTATCTTTTTTTTTTTTGGAGGGGAGAAGGCAGGGCAATTGGCATTAAGTGACTTGCCCAAGGTCACATGGCTAGTAAGTGATAAGTGTCTGAGGCCACATTTGAACTCAGGTCCTCTTGACTCCAGAGCCGGTGCTCTATTCACTGCACCACCTAGCTGCCCTATAATCACCTATCTTAAAAAAAAAAATCCATTATCTGCTCTGTGTCCAATACTGTGCTAGGCCCTGAGAAGCACATAAAAAAGGAATAAAGCATTGTGCTTATGCTGAAGGAACCTGCAAGTCTAGCTGAGAAGACACTGCATACACATAAAAAGAGATTATTAATAATGTAAGGCATATATGTTAAGCTTCCTATGAAACAGTATAAACAGTAAATGCTACAGGAGTTCAGAAGGGGAAATCCTAAAGGATTTGAGAGTGAGATAATCTTAGTGAGGTGATATCTAGCTGAGCCTTGAAAAATGAGTAAAATTTTGCCTTGTTTTTTGTTTGTTTGGGAGGAGGGGATTTGGAGGGTGGAAGAGTTCAGCCAGGTAAAAATAAGTGCATTACTTTTCAACCTCTTTAATACCATGGTATACTCATACATTTATAAATACACTGTGACATACAGGGAGAACTCAGGAAGAGAAGACTGAAAACCCTATGTTGGAGCATGTAAACATAAAAGAATAGAATTCTGACAATGATTATGATGGAGAAAAGAATAAGTGACAGTCTTGCACTTGGCCCCAGAAGCTCACCAACAATGAAGGCTGAACCACCAGGCCTCATACTATGTGCTACAGACACCTGGCCAAGCCTTTGTCTGAGTTCTAATTTTGGAGGATGAACAGACAAAGCAGGAACATCTAGAGATTTCAGGGTCACGGTTGATAAAAGGGAACATGCAGGGCACACAGTCCAAGGGCAGATTTGGTGTCCATCCACCGAGTAAGAAATATAGCCTGATTCTGAGGACAAACGTGATTTGGTATAATGCAGTGTGTGCACAGAATACTTTGGAGGATTATGGCACACTAAGGAGGAAGTTCTGCCATAGAATACAGCTACACACAGTAGGTGATCCACAAATAATGGCTTGCTGATGACAAGGCACTAGGCATCTTTACGCTGAAGCCAACTACTGGGAAATCTAAAAGAAAAACATTTCATCACTTTTCTCTACCTATACAAGAAAAAGGAAACCATCACCCAATCTCAATGAGAAGAAGACTGATTCGACCTCCCCTACTGCTTCCCTAACTCTCATTCTCTACCCCAGGTGAGGGAAAAGGGTAAAAACAAAATCCATAGCTCTACCTTGCCTTGAAGAGAAACCGCCCAAACAGAGAGTCGACCTACAGGTTCATCTGTGATTTCCCATCCTCCAATGGAGAGATCATTGAAAGGGTCAGGCAGCTGTTTAGGGTCATCATGGGATGGAATCTGAAACAAAGGAGGAAGAGCCAAAGTCCAACTAATGGGATCATGAAGAATGAATACTTTTAAACTTTCCTTCCTACCCTCCAGCTGAATGTAATATCCAAGGATTTCTAATTTGTTCCCCAAAACCCTTTATTCCATGTTTATTTTTAAATTTTATATCACCATTGTTACCAAAGTTTCTATCCTTCCCTGACCTTTCATTCTTCCATTAGCTATGCCTGACCCATTCCCTACCAGTCATAATGCGGCAGATACGTTTGCCCAAGATTCTTCAAAACGAAGACTTGGCTATTTCATTATTATGTAAGGATATAATATTATATTTGTGTATAGTGAATTCCAAGGGCAGCTAGGTGGCACAGTGGGATAGAGTACCAGGCATGGCCCGAGTTCAAATCTGGCCTCGGATACTTAGTAGCTGTGTGACCCTGTTCAAGTTATTTAATCCTGTTTGCCTTAGTTTCCTCATCTGTAAAATGAGCTGGAGAAGGAAATGGCAAACCACTCTGGTAGCTATGCCAAGAAAATCTCAAATAGGGTCACAAAGAGTCAGACATGACTAAACAACATCAACAAATGGTGCATTACATAATGTGATATATAAAATGTATTATATACAAATAATGCTATATTTATATACCACATATAATGCAATATAAATACATATATAATTATATATATATATACACATATATATGCATATATACACACACATATATAATTATATATATATATATACACACACATATATAAATAAAACACAAGGACTAGAAAGAGGGACGAGATCATATACAATCTTCTGCTCTGCTTTTTAGTCTAAAACACTCTTTTTTTGGTGTTCATTAAATTCAGAACAAAAAAAAATTTAAATAGGGACTACATCTGTGATTTCATTGGCATAAGGAATTCCCAAGTGAGGCTATTTCCTTTACCAGTACAGGTCAGCCCTTTCTCTGCTTCTCTTCTTAGAGACAGGCCTAGAAGCCAGAACACTGAAGGGCAAAGGGCCTTGCCTAAGGTCACAAAGCCAGTGAGTATCAGAAGCAAGAACTTCTGAACAAAGGTCTGTCTGGCTTCATGGTCAGCTCTCTTTACTCTGTAACTCAGCATTCTCTATGACATTTATTTTACATCACTTCCATTTATTTCTTCCTTCTTTCCCTACCCTCAATCCCCATGAGCCAACCTTTCTAAGAATAAGAAAGGGGAAAAAAATAACAGTTTAGCAAAAATAACCACTATAACATCCAAGTCTGATAGTATAGGACCTTACATCTTTTTGAAGAACTTTTGTTTGACCCATAACAAGAGGGAAGCAGTTCAGCCAACTCCCACGTAGAGTTTTTTTTTTTTGGGGGGGGGGGAATCACACAGGCAAATCATCTTTTTTTTGGTCTAGAACTATGATTTCATCAGTGTTAGGAACTCCAGCTGTGGAAATTCCCTCCAAAGATGCAGCTTAGCAATAGATGGTCTGATTCAGTGGTCCTTAACCTTCTTTGTGTCATGGACCCCTTTGGCAGGCTAGTGAAACTTTTATTTCTCTTTTCAAAAGAATGTTTTTAAATAAATAAAATAAAATTATGAAAAAAAACCAATTATATGAAATATAGCTATAAAATGTTAAGAAAAAAAAGTTCACAAACCCCAGATTAAGAACTTCTGGTCTTTGGCTGCCTAGGTTAAGTTAACTTGAGGTTAAGTGGTTTGGTCACATTCACATAGTCAGTATGTGCCAGACTGAAAGCCCAGAATCCCCTCCTCCACATCTGAGACTCTATCTACTACCCATGCTGCTTCCTGCTACAGCAGCCTACTATACAATTATCTTAAACGACGAGTATGTAGACTTTGCCAATACATGGAAATGTGTGTATAAAATACTGTTAAGTAAAAAGGGTTGAATGCAAAATAACTTCAACAGTATGTATGAAAATCTATACATGTACACTGAACAAAGACTGATGGTAAGAGAATTGTATAGGAACAGTTTAGAGGTCATTAAGTTCTTTCTACACAAGCTATTTAAGTTCACAATAAAAAGAATTTATATATGCAGAATATTTTCAAACCTATTATCTCACTGAATCTCCTAGCCAGGCTATGAGGTTGGACTAGAATGGATGTAGTTAGAAGGGACCTGAGAGATCATTAGTTCTAATACCCTCATTTATGGATAAGAAAATTAAAGCCCTTGGAGATCAAAAGATTTGCCCAGGGTCAAAAAGCTATGAGGTATCTGAAACAGGAACTGAACAAACAGGAGCCCTCCCGACTCCAAGTCCAGTGTGCTCCCCATTACTACACTTAGATCTGTTTGAGGGCTCGCTCAAAGTCACAGAGCTCCTCAATGATGGTGGCAGAACCGGAATTCAGAGCCTCTGACAAGTCTGGGGCTCTTTTGGGATCACATGAACAATCCAGATGTGGCAAATGTTTGAATGAGGCATATACAAGGGCTGTAAAGGATCTTCTAGGTCAAATCAGTCAATGAGCATTTATTTATAAAAGTACCTATTATGTGCCAAGCACTGTGCTAAGGACCTAGGATACAAAACAGACACAACAGTCCTTTCCCTCAAGGGGAGAGATAACCTGAAGACAACTACACAGAAAAAAGATGCATACAAGATAAATTGGAGATGCCTTGGAGGGAAGGCACTAGCATTAAGGGGGACTAGAAAAGGCTTCTTTTAAAAGGTGGGATTTTAGGTGGGGCTTGAAGGACACCAGGAAAGCCAGGAGGTAGCAATGGAGAGAATTCAAGGCATGAGGGAAAAAAAATAAAGTCAGAAGGTAGAGCAGCTTGGGTAAGGAACAGCAGGGAAGTCTCTGTCACTGGACCCCAGCGTACATGTGGATAGCAAGTAGTTTTATCCTATTCAATCTTTTTTGGGGGCGTGGGGGTGGGGGAGGGCGTAGAGAACTGCAGGAAAGTGTAAACTTGGCATGAGACCTTCTTAGCCCAAGGTAATAGTGTGATCTTCTGCCTGAAACTACAGACCCTATGAGCTCAAGGAAAGAAACAAACTGATAAACTGAAGGCAAGTTTTTTTTTTCAGTTTTGTTCTTATTTAAGTTATCAAGGGTAACTATAACTAATTAGTCCAGCTGACTAAATGTTCATATTACATATTACAATGTTCATAAGGCCAAAGTTATAAGTTTGATCCCCACATGGGCTCAATGGTTTTGCTCAATTCTACAGCCACAGACTACAACCCACATCCAGTCCAGCCATCTTAACATTACACTTCAAACAACACTGGCTCTGGAGTCAAATGGACCTGGGTTCAAATCTCACCTTTGACTCTTATTATCTGCATGATCTCGGACAAGCATATAACCTTAGTTAGGCCTCAGTTTCATCATCTGTAAAAGAGGGTTTATCTATGTGGACTCTGAATCTATGATTCTGTGACCTAAAGAGGGAAGTGGCTAAGAGAGTATGGATGGCTTAATTCAAACCCATATCCACAAATGAAGCCCCTCGTCCCCCACACATACACAGGAAGAGAAAAAAAACTTAGTGGTGTGACATAAAGAAATTCCTAAGTTGTAGTATGTATCCACAGTGTGTAAACAAACTATGTAACAAAAAATATAACATAAGTAGTAAAACATTTTTTAAAAAGGTGGTAGGGGAGAAAAACTCCACCCAACTTAAAAACCCACATCCTGATGGTGGGTCAATCAGGTGAACTTTGTGTGTGAATAAATGAGACAGTGCAGATTGTGAGGCACAGAGGGCTAACATGAAGCGGAAGAAACGGGTTAGGTTGAGAATTTGGGAATATTTCTAATATTTTCACACACAATATTTAATATCATGTTTCTTGGCACTGGAAAGAGCTTTCTTTTGTGATCTTCACTCAACTGCTTGTGATTCACAGTGATGGATCAAAAAAAAAAATGGAACAAGGAGACCTTGGCCCAAGTGTCCCGGGATTTGTATCTCCTGTAGCGAATCCACTTCCGCCGCCGCACACAGGAGTTCCATTTCTTGTCCCTAGTGTAAGTGGCAGGAAAGTCCATGGCATATGTCCATCCCTGAAACAAAAAGGGCGTTTTCCTTTATGAAGGTCAGGTGAAGAATGTGGAGGAAGCATTGGGCTGGGTGCTCAGGACATGGGGAGGGAAGAAGGAAGATGGGGCAGTGTATCCAGAAAGAGACAACATTACACACAAGCACATCAATCATAGCAGAGCAAGCAGGGATGGCACACACAAAAGTGGCCGGGGGGGGGGGGGTGAGGGGGGTGGGGGTGGGGGTAGGGCTGAGGATGCTAATTCCAAGTGGTACAGAGGGAAGAGCAGCATTTCAGAGGAGGAGCCTGGCCAAAGACGTCAACTTCCTATAGGGAATCTAAGTGGGTGGGTATTTGAGTCACCTACCCCTTTCTCGGTGGGTTCCCCTCCAAAATTTTCATCCACGTACCAGTCAGATTCCCACTCCCAGTGTGGTGATGGCAGCACCAAACTATCCAGCTGTTGGTGCTTGAGCCCACTCACGTCGCTCCACTGCCAGCGGTCACTGGGCATGAGTTTTTCACAGAAACCACCAACTGGATTCCATCGCTATTCAGGGAAGAAAAGAGGGAAAATACAGTCTTTTATTGTGCTTTGGGTGAAAAAAAGTAGCCAAGGGGTACTGGATTCAGAGTCAGGAGAGACTGTGGTTTCAATCCTGCCTCTTAACACTTAAGAACTGTATGACAGTAGAAAAGTCACTTAACACTTGTAAACCTTAGTTTTCTGATCTGTAAAAGGGGGATAAATACCTGTAGTACTGACACCTCAACAACACCATTACTAGGTTTACACTGGATAACAGGTGAGAAGCAATTTGTAAACTTTAGGTGGCAACTATTAATGACAGTGACAATAATAATCCATGGTTTAACCAGGGCTCTGGACTGAGATAGTTGGAAGAGAAGCCTATAGATAAATACTTTTCTAAGAAGGAGAGGGAGATACAGTGTCCTCTGGGATAATAATTACTTACAGTTACATAACATTTTTATTTTTCTATAACAATTCTGCATATATTAAAATAATACCCCAAATGATTAACAGTCAAGGGATATGAACAGGCAGTTTTCAGAGTAAGAAAGTAAAGCTATCTATAGTCATATGAAAAAATGCTCAAAATCCCTATTGATTAGAGAAATGCAAATTAAAACAACTCTCAGGTATGACATCATACTTGTCAGATTGACTAACATGACAAAACAGGAAATTTATAAGTGCTAGAGAAGATGTGGGAAAATTGGAACACTAATGCTTTGTTGGTGGAATTGTGAGCTGATCCAAGCATTCTGGAGAGCAATTTGGAGTTATGCCCAAAGGGCTATAAAAATGTGCATACCCTTTGACCTAGATCATGAAAATAGGAAAAGAACCCACATGTACAAAAATATTTATAGTAGCCTTTTTTGTGGTGGCCAAGAACTGGAAATTGAGGGAATGTCCATCAACTGGGGAATGGCTGAACAAGTTGTGGTATATGAATGGAATGGAACAGTATTGTGCTATAAGAAATGATGAGCAGGCAGACTTCATAATAACCTGAAGAGACATATAAACTTATGGTGAGTAAGAGGAGTAGAACCAGGAGAAGATTATACATAGTTACAGCCACACTGTGCAATGACTAACTTTGATAGACTTAGCTCTTCTCAGCAATGCAAAGTCCTAAAACAACTCCAAAAGGCTCATGATGGAAAACACTATCCATATCCAAAGAAAGAATTGTGGAGTCTGAATGCAGATTGAAGCATACTATTTGCTTTTTTCTGCGGTTTCTTCTTTCTCATGATTCATCCCATTGGTTATAATTCTTTGTTGCAACATAACTAATGTGAAAATATATTTAATGTGAATGTATATATAGAGCCTACATGAGACTGCATGCTGTCTTGGGGAAGGGGGCAATAAGGGGAGAAAATCTGGAACTCAAAACTTGTGGAACTGAATGTTGTAAACTAAAAATTAATTAATTAATTAAAAACTTAAAAAATAATAGTTAATAGTTAATATAGCACCTTAATATTTGTAAGCAACAGATTTTATGTGTATTTCATTTAATCCTAATCCTAACAAGTGAGCTAAGTGCTATTATTATTCCTATTTCAAGCCTCAATTTCCTCAACTGAGAGAGTGACTTGCCCAGGGTCACATACCTACTAAGAGTCTAAATCACAATTTGAATTCAGATCTTCTCAATGCCAAGTCAAGCACTCTATCCACTATGCTACCTAGTGGCAATTCTTTATCCTCACAAAAGTTCTATGAGTGAGGCAGGTGGGACAGGTTTTCTCTCATTTGTTAGAAAACATACTAAACTAATGAGAGATTAAGGACCTTGTCTAGAATCACACAACTGGTTAATGGCAGAGCTGTGATTAGAACCCAGATCTTCTAATGATCAAGTCTTATGCCTGAAAACACTGCCTGAGAACAGAGGGACTTGATGCTCCATGGAGACTGTCTCTCTCTAGCAGAAAAGTTCTGGCCATGTCCCAGTAGAGGAAATGTTTACATTTACACTGAAATCTCAGCCCCAAACATTTTTGAAAACTAACCAGCCCTCAAACATCTAAGTAGCCTTTCTTTGTATCCCTGGCACTTAAGAAAGTGCTTGGCAAATAGTAAGGCTTTAATAAACACCTATAGATTGATTGATGAGAAACTTCACCTTCTGATATTTTGATTCTTATTTATTTAGCCTGGGACATAAAAGAGGAAATTAAACTTTGGTCTAGTGGAGAAAGAGGGAGACAGGAAGAAAGAAAAGAAAGAAAAGAAAGAACAGTTTTCTCTGCCTGCCAAAAGTATAAAGGGCTATTTATTGATCAATTCTGCTTTTCATAGAAACAGACTGTTAGTACTGGAAAGAACCTTAGCAATCAAGGAGTTCAACCCCCATATTTTACAGAGAAGGAATCTGAAGTCTAGAAAGATGAAGTGATTTGCCCAAACTCACCCAGCACCATAACTATTATTTCTGATTTGGAGCCTAGGGATCTTTCCATTACACCATGTTCCTCCTCTTGCATTTTTTCCTTTTTAACTTAATCAAACCAAGTTCGATTTAGTTATACAGAAGGCAAATGAATTTTAATGTAGCTCTGGGCCCTCCCTGAAGATGGAGGGATGGAAATCTGGGAAGCCCCTACCTGGTTCTCATAGGTCTCCTCACGGTGCCGGATGGGGACATCACTGGAGCACACATACACATAGACTTGATTGTCACAACCGATCCCCCAGCAGCACTGCTTTACTGCACTGACACGCTTGAACTCTAGATGGGCATCCTTGCAGAGTTCCCAGTACTGGCCAGCTGTGGCAAGCGTGTACACTCTCCCAAAAATATCCACAGCCCACAGTAAGGAATTTGGCATGGCTGGGCAGCAGCTGGGAAAAAGAAACACCAAATTAGAAAGTAGTCAGTGCCTACAGAGCCTTCCCCACCTCACTGTGGATCCAGCTAAATAACTCCTACATGTGAAAAAGTATGAATTACTCACAGGTGGCTGGCTTTAATAAATAATTAATAAATGATGCTCATTCATTCATACAGAGGGCATTACCTACATTCTTACTACTAAATTCAACTTCAATGAAGAAAGCATCAAAGGGATGGGCTGAACAAGTCCAAAGTGACCAAAGACCAGCGAGTCTGACTTCCATTTCTCTGAAAATTCTAGAACACATATTCAAGATATAGCTAATGACTAGGAAACATTGATCACAAAGAGACCTCATCAAGAACAGGTCAAGCCAAACTGACCTAATTTCCTTTCTTGACAGAATTACTAGATTAACAGACTAGGAGAATGAAGTAGTCAGGGTGGTAAGGTACAGGCTCTGGGAACCCCCTTGTGCTCTCCTTGAATCTTTGAGCTACAGGCTCTGGGAAAACTCCTTGAACTCTGAATCTTCCCACTTGATGAGGTATTTGCCTGAGGTTATAAGCCTTTCATTATAGCTAGGCCCAAATCTCTTACTCTTATTAGTTTAGCCCTCCATTGTCCATCTACTTCCCACCCTTGAGCCTATCAAAATATCTATACCCAAATCAACTGTTACACTTTGAACTGGCCTAGCCCACAATAGTCTGTCCTCTTCCAGGTAGCCTCCAGCAACTTCACTCATTTGCTGGAGTCTGACCTCATTAACTCCTCCTGAAGACCCTTCCCAAACTCCTCCTCTAGACCACCCCTAGATTCCTCCTACAACCTTTCTGTATATAAGACCTCATCTTGCCTCCATGTGGTGTGAGAGTACCATAGAATTTTCTAGCACAGACTTGCTCTGTGTCCAATACAAGCCTTACAGATACCAAGGCTCCTTAAGTCTACCCAATATGGCGAACTTTTAATAAACTTTGCTTTTCTTTGGCTCAGAGAAGACGAGTAGAATTCATTCAGCAGGACCTGGTGTGTTGGTATTTTGGGGTCTTGAGCACCCCTACCCTTACCTCAATATTTTTATGGTAACCTCATCATGAGTTTACTTAGACTTCATAATTACCTGGAGAGGCTTATACAAATTGATGCTAAGTGAGAAGAGCAGAACCAGGAAAAACCTGTACACAATCACAGACACATCGTACATATGATGACCAACCTTGATAAACTGGACTATCAACAACACACAGCTAAAGACAACTCTACAAGCCTCAGGATGGAAGGAGATATCTAAACTCAGAGAAAGATATAGAAAGACTATAGTTTAAATGGAGACTGAAGCAAAACACGCTATCGTTCTCTTTCATGTCTGGTTTTGCTTTTTTTTCCCAGTGATCACTCATTGGTTACAACCCTTCTATATAACCA
>CM053580.1:331939483-331975515 GCA_028627135.1 Pseudochirops cupreus
AAAAAGTGACATAGGAGAGAATAGACTGGGGGAGGGGGGAAACACTGGGATGGCTGTTTTGGGGTGGTGGGCGGGGGAAAGACAGGGAGAAAATATGTAACTCAAAAAAAATTTTAATAAAATAAATTAAAAAAAAAATAAGAAGAATCCATGGTATCAGTAGTGGCTAAGCCAGCCTGTCCACTGGAGAGTTTTTTTTTTCCCCTTGTAGTACCTTTAATGATTCTCTGGTAAACAAATGCTCAGTTGTTCTAGAAATGGGATAAGGTAATGAGAGTTTACATTTGTCTTGTACTGTATGGTTACAGCATGTGATTGACATTCTTGTCTGATTTTCACAACAACCCTTTGATGTAGGTAGTGCAGATATTGTCATTTTAGGGAGGCCTTGCCAGCTGTTGTACAGTTAGTTAGTGTCAGGATGGGAATAGGGATATCTGTACTTGTAGTTTCCATGATATGGGAGCTCTGGGGGCAGGAAGCTCCCTATGCCAATACAGTTCAATCCCTTCTCTGAAACTCAAGTCGTAGAGAGTTGCCTGGAGAAGACTGAGAGGTTAAATGATTTGTCCAGGATCATCCAGCCAGTTTGGGTCAGAGATGAGATTTTAGTGATTTTGCTGGCTTTAAGGCCAGCTCTCAATCTACTATGCCATGCTTTTTGACATGCCAGTGAAAGTATCAAGGCCAGTGAAAATTGCAGCCTTTTTTTTAAGGACTTCTTGGACTGATTTGTGGTATAACACCATTAGTTTACCTTTCCTGTGACTTTGTAAGGATGTATTTTTTTCTTCCTTGGTTTCCCCAGGTCTGGTTCAGAAGAGGCATCAACTCTCACAATCCCTGTGGCACCACCTGGATTGAGATGGTTGGAGAAATGATGATGGTAAACGTAGGTTTAAATGACCAGGTAGGACTGCAGAATATGTTGGGATTATTTAGATTCTTGGGTGTTTGATTCAGATCAACAGCAGTTGTCTACCATGAGGACACCTGAAATACTACCTTAAAACCTACCAGGCGAGGCAGCCTTCTTAGAGAAGATCAGGAAGATTGCCAAGATTCCAGGCCACGAGACAGGATTTTTTTAATACTTCAGGCCATTGATTTTCCCCCTCCCCTTCTCTGGGAAAAAATACGCAAGCAGAGTTGGCTTGCCCTTAGGCTCCTGGGCATATGCCCAGTTACCCTCTAGAAGAGGCCACCCTGTGTATACTTAGAGACACATAGATAGGTTGGGTTGGTTTTAGCTAGAGGTTGGTACTGTTTTTGTACATCATGGAAAGATATTGAATGAATTGTGCATTTTTAGTTTAGATTAATAGAGAAAAAGGTACTTTTCTAGATAATGAAAAGAGATCATTTAAAATTTTTGAACAAACTGACTTAAAAATCTGATTGAATTCTGACTTCTTGAAAATGTTATACAGAGTACAGAGACATCTTTACCATCTATACCCACTGCTCAGAGTAAAGAAGCATTGTTGGAATTCATGAAAAATCTGAATTTGGGAGTATATTTTTAAAAATGTAACTTTTTAACTTTCTTAAATATTCGTCATCTTTTGTAGACATAGTTTTAACATTACTAACCCATCATTAGCAGGACAGGCACTTGGAGTATTTTCTAATACGGTGATGGATTTACACTGATTTATCTATACATTCTCAAACATAGACCTCCTCCACTTTATTGCCTGTATATGTCTTCCACTTAATGTTGTATCCATGGAATGGAAGAGAGATTAAGCCTACAAGCCCTTCATTCTCTGGCCAAGTGAGCAGAATAGCCACTGACTCAGGTTTATAGAATAAACTCATCCAAACTGCTTATGTAACATTTTCTAGCTTCCACTTAGCTTCCTTTGAATGTAGGGATGAAACTCATTGATAATTATTAACTGCATCCATACAGTCCTAGAATCTCAGAGTTGGAATGGATCTCATAATCAGTGAGCATTTTTTAAGCATCTACTGTCTTCCAGGCACTATGCTAAGCATAGGAGAGACAAAGAAAGGCAAAAACCAAACAGAAACCAGTCCCTGCTTTCAAGTAGCTCAGAATTTAATCGGGCAGACAACGTGCAAATGACTGTGTACAAACAGGGTATGTACAAGGTTAGTTGGAGATAATCTCAAAGAGAAGGCACTAAGATTAAGGAAGACTGGGAAAGGCTTCTTATAGAATGTTAGACTTGCGCTGAGATCTGAAGGGAACCATGGAAGCTAGGAGGCAGAGATGAGGCAGGAGAGAGTTCCTAGCTTGAGGGACAGCCTGTGAAGATACTCAGATTTGGGGGATAGATTATTGTGTTTGATGAACAGCAAGAAGACTAGTATCACTGGATTGCAAAGTATGTTGGGGTCATCTGACGCCACGAATATGAATCCCTCTCTTCTATCCCCAACATGTGGTCATCTAGCTTCCTCTTAAGGACCTTCAGTGATGGAGGCCACTCTACCTCCTGAGGCAGTCCATTGTACCATTGGGTAGTTCCACTTGTTAAAAAAACTTTTCTTGATATTAAACCTAGATTGAGTTCTTTGTGGTTTCTACCTATTACTGCTTGACCTGGGGCCAAATAGTACAAATCTTGTACTTTAACCTAAAAAGCTCTTGAAATATTTGAAAACAGCTATCTTATTTCTCTCTCTTCCTTCCATGCCTTATTTTCCTCCAGTTTAAATGCCCCCATTCGTTCTGCCAGCCTTTGTATACCACAATCTCTTGTCTGCCATGTCGTTTCCCCCTCTTTACTCCCCGACATGTTCCAGTTTGTCAGTGTTCTTCCTTAAGCATGATGCCCACAGCTGAACTGCTACTTGGGATGTGTTCTGACCAGGGCAGAATATAGCAGATCATCACTTCCATGCTATTTCTCTTAAAGTGATAAAGTATTATCCAACCATACCTCCCTTAGTAATTGTACAACCAATTGTTTTTATTCTTAGTGTAGGAATTTACAAACAGTACACAAAGGCCTAAAGTCCTGGGCAGCTTCTCCTCCTTCTGTGATAGTAAGTGTATTACCCAGGCCTTCATCTAGCTATTAATCAACATGGGGAATACACTAGGCAGGCCATGAGAGACTTCCTTTCAGGCTGACATTAATCACTTACTCACTAGGGCCTGGATCTGATCATTCCACTGAGAAAGTGTTAGATTTGGAGTCTGTGGACCTGAGTTCAAATCTTGTCTCTGCCACTTACTACCTTGGGCAATTCACTTAACTTCTGTGGGCCTCAGTTTCCTTATTTGCAAAATGAGAAGAGTTAGAATAAATTACCTTAGAGGACCCTTCTTAGCTCTAAATCTGTGATTCTAAGTTGTGTCTAACCCATATCTTCAAAAGCAGCATGCAGTGGATATTGTGCTAAACTTAGAGTCAGAAAGACCTTCGTTCACATTCTGCCTCAGACCCTTATCAGTTGTATGACCCAGGGCAAGTCACTTTATTTGTCACTTGACCTGTTTCTCACCTTGAAAATTGAGGGAATTGGATTAGATGACCAGCAAAGTTCCTTCTGACTCTACATCTCTGATCGCATTATCTCCATCCTACAGGGGTATCTTATGAAAAGTGTATGCTTGGATTTCAGCAAAGCATTTGACAGTGTCTGTGGCATTCCCCTGATGTACCTGTCTAGTAACCCTATCTAAAAAAACAAATAAGCTCAGACTTGTTGTTTATAGTGAATTGCAGGAATTCCTGCTTTACTTTCAAAAGGTTTGCTAACCATTCCTTTCATAAAATCCTTATAATTCTTCCAGGAAATGAAGTCAAACTCCCCTACTTATGATTTAGAGAATTCACGTTTGCATCTTAAAAATGGAAGACTTTTGTTTCTAATATTGTGGCACTAGTCTGGTTGTCTCTGATTTTTCAGATCATCAGCTGTTAGCATGCAATCAGTTCATACCTTAAAGTTCTTTTAAAAACAATTTGTTTTCAAACTTGCTACCTCTTGGTTTCCCCGTTCATGGTTTAGTAAATTTTTCATGGAGAGCCCTCATCTTTTGTTGAATTATCACCAGTTCCAAACTTCGTGTCATCAGAAGCAATACGGTCTAAGTGAATTTGGAAAATGAGAAGGAAGTCCACAGCACCAGCCAGCTGCCCAGATTGATTTGAGATCATTTTACAGCAAGTTGTTACAGTCCCTTGGCTTCCTTTCAGGAATAATAGGAAAATTTAGACATGACCAGATTTTGTGTCTCCCGCATATAAGACCCAGTTCTCCTAGCCTTGGATCTCACTTCAGCTACAGGCCGCTGAGGGACCCTGCAGCCAGGCCCTGGGCCAGTGACTACTCCTGAACTCAGAACAGGAGGGGCAGTAGAACCCAAGACCCAATTAAACCATGTTCTACCCTGTCCTTTATTACCCTTTAATTCTCTCCTTCTGCCCCAATGTGACAGCAGCAACAACAACGTTTTAGATAAAGTGGTGCCAGGAAGATCAGCTTTGGGCAAAGTTGTAAAGTTGTTTTTTTGCAGTTTCTTCCCCCTTTACGTTTATGTGCTTCCCCAGCACCTGGTTGCTCTCAGTAGCCCCTTGACCCGGGTTCAGGTGTTGATTCTGATGAACACTAGCTGTGTGACAGGGCCACCAAGTAACTAAGTCTGTAATTACAGAGCAAGGGCTGTTCTGATTGGTAGAGGGAGTTTGACCAGAAGTACCTCCCATGAATGAAATCACAAGTCCCGTCCATAATCTCCCCAATACTTCTTCCTTTCTCTCATCTGACTAGATGCCCTCTTGGGTCTATTCCCAACCATCTACTTAACTGTCAGAATGATCCTCCTAAAGCACAGGCCTGAAAACGTCACCTCCCTCTCCAGTAAACTCCAGGGGCTCTATTACCTCCAGGATCAAATATAAGTCTTCTGTTTGGTTTTTAAAGCCTTTCATAACCTGGCCCCCTCCTAGCCTTTCCCTTCTTCCACCTTCCCTTCCATGTACCAGAAGCAGCCATAACACTGACTGCTTCCTTGCTCTTCCTTGCATAAGACTTTCCATTTTCCAACTCTTAAGTCCTACCTTCTGCAAGAAACCTTTCCAAGTCCCCTTTTAACACTAGCAGCTTCCCTCTGAGATCAACTTCATTTATGTTGTATATATCTTATTTGTACATAGTTGTTTACATGTTTATTCCTCCATTAGACTTTGTGCCTCCTGGACAGCATGGATTCTTCTTTTCCTTTCTTTGCATCCCTGGTTCCTAGCACATGTTGTTGTCACTCAGGCATGTCTGACTGTTAGTGACCCTGTTGACCGTCACACACCAATACTGTCCATGGGATTTTCTTGGCAAAGATACTGGAGTGGTTTACCATTTCCTTCTCCAGTGCATTAAGGCAAACAGAGGTTATGTAATTTACCCAGGGTCTCACAGCTAGTAAGTGTCCAAGGACAGATTTGAACTTATGTCTTCCCGATGCAAGGCCCAGCACTCTATCTACTGAGCCACCTAGCTGCCACAATCCCCAGTGTTTGGTATGTATTTAATAAATGCTTATTGATTTGACTGCAGACATCTTGTGTCCTCCTTGTTTTAGGTTTGGGGAATTGGATGTGACGATCGAGCAGTTTATTTCCGACAAGGTGTTACACCAAGTGAGCTTAGTGGAAAAACATGGAAGGCCATCATCGCAAATAGAGAGAACGACCGATCTCACACTGGCAGCTCATCCAGCCTCCTTAGGTCATCTCTATGTGTGTCTGTGTGTCTGTGTTTCTCTGTCTGTCTGTTTGCAGTAAAAATGGGTTCTGGAGAATGGTGAGGATGTGATAGATACTTTCCAGTTTAAGGAGAAGACCTATTCTTAGTTAGAAGGGTGTTAAGGTTCCACTATTTGAAAAACATTAGACAAGACCCTCTGAGGTCTTCAGAGGAAAGAATTGACAGGGGCCTTATCTTTAGGGAATTTATGGTCTTAGGAGAAGAGTAGAATACATCCTCATGAAAAAGATTCAAAATAAATCTCCAAATAAGCATGCAAAATGAAGTCCAAAATGTTGTGTTCAGAGGGAACATAACTGCAGCAGTTCCTTGTCTAGTCCTCCTGCCTCCAGACTCTCCCCCTTCTAGTGCATTGCAAGCATCACTGCCAGTCCAGCCTTCCTAAAACATTATTTTATCATGGTACTCTCCTGCTTCTGAATCAACAGTGGTTGCCTGTTTCCAGACTCTGCTGCCTAGTTTCCAGGCTGTCTATATCCAAACTTATTTTCCCTTGCTCTTCAGCACTTGCTGTTTGTTCCATTCGGATAGGTTTCCTCATTCTCCCCTCAGGTAAGTCATGCTCCTTCCCACATCTCTGCCTTTCCTCATACTCTTTCTCCATACCCAGAGGGCCTGATTTTTTACCTCCCATCCAGATCTTATCCATCCTTCTGGGCTCAGTACAAGCACTTTGTCTTTCCTGAAATCCCCAACTTCTCCAGCCACATCTGGTCTCCCCCTTCTCTGAAAGCACTTTGAGTTAGAACCACATAGTGTAGCACTCATTTGATTTCTGCTGCCCTTGTACCCCCAAACGATAAGCTCCTTGGGAGCAGGGACCATGTTCTGTACTTCTTTTATCTCCCACAGCCTTTAGCATAGTCTTGGGTCCTTAGTCAATACTGGTAGGTTAGAGGTAGGTGGCATAACCATAGGATTCATAGAAGGGATAAGTTTTGAGCTTGAAGAAAGGGGGAAAACATAGATTGGAGGGAAGAAGAGTATGAATGAAAGCTGGGTGCCAAGAAAGCTGTCGTAGGATCAGAATGCAAGAGACAAAAGGGCCCTTAGTGGTCCAACCATGTTGTTGCCTAGGTGAGTATACTGAGGCACGGGGTGGTTGAGTGACTTATTCGAGGCCACATAGTTGGTAAGGGACAGAGATGAGACTCAAAGCCAGATCTCCTGGCTCAATGACTGACTCAGTGAGGGTAACACTTGGCATTCCTCTCTGAGCAGAGTTGCACTGCTTCCATCAGACTAAGACACCCTTCCTGCAGAGAGTGGGGGCAAGATGAGTATCTCAGACTTCCCTGAATTCTGACCCTAACTCCATTCTTCAGTTCCTCCCAGAGCCCAATAGGAATCTGTCTTCCTACTGACCTCTCAGGACAACACTGGGGGAACTGAGTTATTCATGTTATTTGATGTGTGTATAAACAATAACTTTGTTGTGTTTTCATCCCCAGTGCTGGCTGTTTCTTTGGTGATGAAGTAAGAGGCAGTGGTGACTCCTTGGCTCCAAGTGACACTGATACTTCCTCTGAGGCTGAGAGACCAGGGCTGATGTCTGAGTATGAGCCATCTTCAGGCAACAGCAGGCTCTGCCCTGAGAGCTCTCCTGTAGGCTCAGGGCCTCAGGCAGACTCCAGTGAAGAGGAGGCAGCCTCATCTGTAAACAGAGAGGGGAAAGCTCAGGACACAGCTCCGGCTCCCAGGCCAGACACTGCTCCAGCTGAGCTCCCTTGGACCAACATTGACCTGAAGGAAACTCGGAAAGTCTGTGCCCACTCAGCAGCCTGCTATGCCGAGACCACCAGCCTCTCTTCTCTGGGGCTCTTTCCTATGGGTTTGGAGGAGGGCTGTGGAGCTGATGATCACCCACTGTGGGCCTGGGTGTCTGGAGGAGGCTGCACAGTGGATACACACACAGTTCTGAAGTGGTTCACTATTCAGTCAGGTATTTACCTTCTTGGGCTGGGGTGGTTAAGGTTAAGAGTTGGTGAGATCTGACATGACATAGGCACAGGAATGACCACAGAAGAAATGAAGGTTGGGATGAGCTGAGGCAGGCCGACCTATGCATGGGGATCCTAGAACTGAAAGTGACCTCAGAGGTCATCAAGTACAATCCTCTCATTTTATACATGAGATAATTGGGGCCTAGAGGGGTTAAGTGACTTATCCAGAATCATTTAGCTGGTAAGAATCTGAGGCAGGATTTGAATTGATGTCTGACTTCAAGTCTAGTGCATTAGACCTGATCAGCATCAGGATCCTTATTGTAATCAAAATATGTAGATTGTTATGCCCATGACCCAGGCTTGGAAGAGAAGCATGAGTCAGTTGACAGAATATGTTGGGGGGATGATTCAGGGAAAGGGAAATATGCTATTATCTAAACTGATATAGTTTTCTGGGTATGACAGGGAATTTCTTCTAGCACAGGTGGGCAAGAAACAGACAGCATCAGTCCTAAAAACAGACTGGTTTTTGCTGGCAGGAAAGTAAGGGATCTCCCAGTTGTAGTGTAGAGCTCTAAATGTACTGGTTGAAACATCTGTAGTGCTGACTCACCTTTGTTGTGCAGAGAATAAGAGCGAGCCGAGACCTGGGTTCGAGATAAATTTAGGTGTGGATTTATTAAGCAAGCGCGCGACTACCCGAGTGTATTCACTCAGATGAGTAGTAATCTTTTTGGGGGCTTGATTATATAGGCTAAAACTTGGTTATATAGGCTAAAACACAAAAATCACAATTGGGGGAGGGAACTAGCAGAAGCCATGATGTACAGAAGCAAAAAAAACAGCCATTGGTCAGATCTATAGCTTGGGGCTAATTTGGGAATATGGTGCAAGGGTACAAGGGTGCAACCTTCCTGTGTCATGGGGGTCCCTCCGGGTAAAGGGGGCTGTAATTCCCCAGAACAGGCTAGTGTCATATTTTGGGCGAAGAGGGTAGGGACCCTGCTTGGTCAGCAGTACAGGACAGGGTGGTCCTTAGATAAGATCCTTGCACCATAATGAACCTTATACACTATAATAATTCAAGGAGAATGCATAAAATGCTGATTAGGGAAGGAGGGGTCAGGGAACATGGCCTTGAGCAATATCCCCAGACATGCCTTAAGCAATTTTCAAACTGACAAAATGGAGAATAGAAATATAAAAGGGGCTTAATGGTGGGCAACAAATCAGGTGGTGTGCAATGACCTGGGATTTGAGTTTGGATACAACACCTTAAGGGCTCTTTCTCTGTTTCTGTTTGGGGAACATTTTAGAAACCAAGATTTGGGACCTGCTGTTGAATTCAGGTACCTTGTCATGGGATCTCTGATTCAGGGGCCTTAGAGCAAACTGTCTAGCTAACCCCAGGTGTCCCCTGCTTTTATTTGACAAGGGGAAAGGTATTTGAGGAGAGGGCCCTAAAATTCTTGAATGGGGTGCTATCAGCTTGCATGGCATATCACTTTTTGAGATTGGCTAACTGGACTTTTGGGGCATTGTTTCCATAGAACTTTCTACAGGGCAATTCTCCTACCCCCTTTCCTGGCTTTGAAAGGCCAAGAGAGCAGATTACACATAAAATAGGTGCTGTGAATAACTTGAGGAGAGTCATTTTGGATTCCTTTTCCCCTGGGAGCCAGAAATGTGACTTTGTAAACAGGTGCTGCATGATGAAACTCTGGGTAGCATGAAGTGGTGGCCGACCAAGATTGGAGGGACAAACAGATTCTCTTTTCTGCTGTGGTATTTAGCCATTCTCACCAATCTCATGGGTATTGTTCCTCATCCTCAGGGAATCCTTACACTGGGAACTTACTTCATTGCAAATATTACTCCTGTGCCTTCCCTGTTCCCTCCCCAACTTCTTACTGACTTTTGAAGTAGGATGTGAAGATGACCCCCCATGTCCAAGCCCTGAGATGTTTGCCTAGAGGGAGGGATGGGTTGCGCAGAACCATTCATACTCTTTTGCCCAGGCCCCCTTGTGACCAGCAGCATACACCTGCAAAATGGTAGGCCAAGGTTACAGGTGCAGTCCATGGCCATCGAGTATGAAACAGTAAACATGTCATAAATGGTTCATATCAGCATTGCACTTGTGACTTTGGATCTGTTAGCACTCTTCCCTAGCCAACTGTGCTTTTTAATCTAATTTCCTGAAGCTCAAGTGTGTATATGGATTTTAGAAACTAGCTCCCAGGTGATGAATTCAAGATGCAGAATTAGATATACATTTTTGGATATGGACAATTTGGGAATTTGTTTTATTCAACTATGTATATTTTTTTACAAGGGTTTGTTTTCCTTTTTTTTTTATTGGAGGTAGGATAGGAGGGAGAGAAAGTGAATTGAAAAATAAAATAATACTAAAAAAAACTATCTCCCACAGTATTGGGTAACAGAAATGGTCTGGGGTCCTTTCCCCTCTTTCCTATCCTTCCCCAGCTCTTCCCCCCAGCCCCAATCCATTCCCACTCTTCTGATGAAGTTAGCCTATTTTCCTCCCAGGTTAAGAAAAAGGCATTAACTTTGAGTGCATTCTTTTCAGAGACAGTGTGGTACACTGGAGAAAGCTCTCCCTCTGTAGTCATAGGACTTGAATTCAAATCTTAACTCTCATAATTTACTACCTATGTGACCATAGCCTTCTTGGGTCTTGGTTTTGTATCTTTAAAATGAGTGGGTTGGACCAGGTATGAACTCTGAAGTCCCTCCCACCTCCAGAGCTACGGTGCTATGATGCAGTTAGGACTTAACCATCAAGTAGTGGTTTCGGACAAGTGAAGAAGAGTGATTTTGTTTGTTTTTCTATTTTTGTGATTCCTGGGAAGAGCAAAGCATCATTTGCCACCCTGCTTTGTATAGACTCGACATATCTTTTTTGAACCAAGTTGTTTACCCTTGACATAGTCAGGACCATCATGTCTCTCTGGCTTTCAGGTCTTTCCACCTCCATGCAAACACTGTCCTTGTCCATCACTCCAGCCCAGACGGCAGCGTGGCGAAAGCAGATTTTCCAGCAGCTCACTGAAAGGACCAAGCGAGAATTAGAGAATTTCAGACACTATGAACAGGCTGTGGAGCAGGTGAGTGTGGATATTTGTTGACTCTTCTAACTAGTTAATACTGTTGTTGCTTTTTCACTCTCAGAAAAACAAAACTTGTACCAGTGTCACTGAGCCTTGAATTTTAAGTTGTTGATGTGGCAGTGTTGAGTCTCTGGGCCAACAGATTCATCAGTCACTTGAAGCCTTGTCCTGACTCTGAAACCAGCACTACCTGAGAACCAGCCCCTACTCAGTCAGCCCTTTATTGGCCCAAATCCTAAACTAAAGGGAAATGATCATTTTCTAATGGTAGTAATAATAATAATGAATAATGATGATTACATTATACTTTGAGGCATCCATGGATTAGTGGATAGAGAGCTGACCTTGGAGCTAAGAAGCTCTGAGTTTGAGTCCCGCCCCGATCCTTACTGGCTGTGTGACCCAGGAGAGGTCCCTAAAACCTCTCAGTGCTCTAGGCAATTCTAAAGCTCTAAGTTGCAGAATATGGGCCTATTTGCCAGTGGTAAAGGGAATTTCCTTAACTGAGAGTTCCCTAGGTCCACTCCCTGTCCCTGCTCTGCTTATAGAACACTTTCCTCATGATGCCTTTTCAATGCAGGTATTGCAATATGACAAGTCCTAGTTTACAGACAGAGAAGTCAAGATTTCCATGGTCATTCAGTGAGTAAATGGCAAAACCAGGGATCAGCTCTGGGTGCTGTGTTCTTCTACAGCAGCCTGCCTGCTCGTGTCTATAGAGAGAGAATGATCCCTTCTCCACTGATGCCCCAACACTCCATCTGAGGACTAATTAGGCCCTATGTCCTGGGCTCTCTCTGTGTAAAATGGGCATTCTGGAGCTTGCTTCTTCCCATTTCATAGAGATAGAGCAAATAGAAGTGAGGGACAGGAAAGCACGTGGAGCTCTTAAGGGGCTTTGAAAGGTATTGCTTAACTCTCAGAAGGAACAAGCATGTGCTTCACATATGGCATGTGGGTCCCTTTCAGAAGACATCTGTCCACATCCATGTAAGGCTCCCTAGGCTTTTCTTGTTTTTTGCCATTAACCCTGCTTTGTATTTACATTCTCTGGGTGCCTCTTGAAGTCGGTGTGGGTAAAGACTGGCACACTGCAGTGGTGGGCAGATTGGAAACCCCACAAGTGGATCGATGTCCGGGTGGCACTGGAGCAGTTTACTGGGAATGATGGGACTCGAGACAGCATCCTTTTCGTCTACTACATGTTCCATGAGGAAAAGAAGGTACCGTAGCAGATGGCTGAGGAGAGGAAGGGAGTGGGGACCAGGGTAAGCCCTGGGAGGCACACAAAGGAAGCTGGGATAAAAAATAAGGGGGTTAGGCTGCCCTTGGCAAGCCTGTTTTGGAAAGAAAGAAAGTATTTGAAGGAATCCTAGTCTGAGACTTTGAAATAACAAGCACCATGGCCCCAAGGAATTCCTAGGAGCAAAATTTGTTGTCAGAAAGGCTTTTATGAAATTTAACTGTGTATGTTTATTTGAGAGGGTAGAGTGATTAGTGTCAAACTCAAATAGAAAGGGATCCCTATAGCCAGTATATTGACTTAGAAAACCACAAATTATTATCTATGTTGTTGTTTTTTGTTTATTTTGTTTAACATTTCCCGGTTCATTTTAATTTGGTTTCTGCCCTGGAGTTTTGCAGTCTGTGGCCGTGAGTTTGACACCTCTGGTGTAGAGGATGAATTTGGCTTGGTCATCAAGAAGTCTTGGGTTCTAATCCCATGTCTGCCACACACCAACTGTGTGAGTCTGGGCAAATCACTTTACCTAAAAGTGCCCCAGGCACCTCTGTAAGACTAGATATTGCAGAGAAGGCTCTGGTCTTCATTGATAAAGAAAGAAATTCTTTCCTGGTTGCTTCTTACACCAGTGGAATTATAGATTGGTTTTTCAAAAAAGTTAAATTGTAAGTCTGGTTTAAAAAAATGGTAAATACCTAATTCTTTAACATTTTTTCGAGTGTAGAGCCTTTGTTCCTGTGCTCTGGGAGCTTCCCATTTCCCAACAGACACCTGCTGGCTCTAAGTGACAGATGTGGGCCATGTTGTCCAGGATGCTAGTACTGATTAAGAAGCTGGACACTAACGGCCAGCCAAGCTGTTGGTTCTGAGACCTTGTCCCCACTCTGAGATATGGGTTTCATTGGGTGACTTAGATTAGCCACATATGTGGTAGCCTTGTTATAGTAGTTGTTTTAACAGCCTTAACAGACTAGTTAAGAATGTGGAGAGCACAGGGTCTGTCTGCTTCCCTGGCTTGTCCCTGCAAGAGAAGGGTGTTGGTAAGGAAGGGAACACAACTGAGTAATAAGAGATCTGATTCTGTTGCTGAATGAACAAAAAACATTTTTTAAGTACTTGCCATATGCCAGGCGTTGTGCTAAGTTCTTGGGATGCAGATATGAAACAGTTGCTGCCCTCCTTGAGCTTATGTCTTCATGGGGGGGGGAGGGAATAATGCTTGTAGGGGAGCTGTAGACACGTAACAGAGTCCAGGAAGTCCTGACCTGACCTGAATTTCACTAAGATGGTGAATGGAACACTAGAGCAGTCCATTAACACACCCTTTCCTGGGGTCAGAGTAATTTGATTACAATTCTCAGAGAAAGAAGTGGAAGGTAGAAAGGGGAGGGAAAGAAAGGACATGTAGTAGTAGAGAAGAAAATGATTAAGGTAAAGAGGAGGACATATGGTCCCAGGGAATACGGAGCCAAATGGCATGGTTCCTTTCAGGCATGACCTGTGGTTAAGAATACTGGGTGAGGCACTTCTGCCCCGAGTCCCCTTGACATTGACAAAGGGCACGGATTGAACCCAAAGGAAGGAAATGTTAATGGAAGACTTATGGTTTTTTTCTGCCCTCTTTGCACAGTATATCCACATATTTCTCAATGAAGTGACGGTGCTGGTTCCTGTGCTAAATGAGGCCAAGCATTCATTTGCCCTTTATACCCCAGAGAAAACCAAACAGAGGTGGCCCATCCGTCTCGCTGCTGCTACTGAGCAAGAAATGTACGATTGGGTAAGTGTTAAGCCTCTTGGGCATGTGATTTGGCCAAGGTGAATCTTTCAGGGTGAGGGTTGAATGACCAGATTTCACAAATCAGAATGATAAAATCCCCCCAACACCAGCCTACCATTAGGATGAGTCTCCATGAACAAAGGCTGTTCTTCCTTTCTCCCTCATAAAAATGTGCAAGTTACTCCCCTTCACTCCCTGGAAATTGTCCTCTGGGATTCTTTGAGTTTTCTTGCCACTCTTCTGGGTCAGTTACTTGCCATCTGTCTCATGTTCACAGCTTGCTCTACTCAGTACATCGTGCTCTGAAAGCCGAAGGATCCAAGGCCGCCCTTCCCCCCAGGCCATCTGGTCTGTCACTTGCAAAGGAGACATTTTTGTGAGTGAGCCCTGTGCGGACCTGGAAGCACTTGTGCATCCAATGCCATGTGACCAAATGTAAGCAATTCCCAGAAAACCCGCTCTCTGGTCCTTATGTCAGAACTGTCTGTTGTCCCGTCAGCTTAATGTACTTCTTTACCTCTTGGCTCCAGGAGGATAAGTACACCTGAGAGCTTCCTGCTGAGAGACTAAACCCTAGAGACTGATTTGTTTACATTTTGATGTGTAAATGGTTGAATTAGAGCTAATTTCCCAGGAGGAAAGGTGGAGTGGAGTATGCACTTCCTAAGGAAAGAGATGTTTTAGAATATCCAGTATGAGATCCCTAGGAAGAAGTAAATGTCTGACAGGTGAAGCAAGCAGTTTGTCTTTCTTCAGTGTCTTTCCACTCATCCTGTGGGACTTTGCCCTGCCTGTATCCTGTATCCTTGGTTCTTTCGTTTGTTTTGTTTTTGTTTTTCAAATTACCAAGCATTTATCTTCTCTCCCCACTCTCCTACCAATTGAAAAAGAGAAAAAAGAAAAACAAAGGCCACATACAAAGTATTCATAGTCAAACAAATAAATTCTCACATTGATCATGTTAAAATATGTCTCATTCTGCATCTTGAATCCATCACCTGTCAGGTGCTGGATGACATTTTCATTATTGCTCTTCTAGAACAATTTTTACTCTGTGTCATTTCATGTATGTGGTACTAAGTTTCTCTGCAGCCGTCCTTTTCATCATTTCATATGGCACAGTGATGTTCCATTGCATTTCAAATAGCATAATTTGTCCTGCTCTTCTCCAAATGATGGCCCTTCCCTTAGTTTACAGTTCTTTGCCATTACAAAAAGAATGGCTGTCAGTATTTTCGTATGTATGGATCCTTTTCCTCTTTCTTTGCTCTCTTGAGTGTACAGGCCTAGTAATGGTATCACTGTGTCAAAGGACATACATAGTTAGTTTGGGGCATAGTTCTAATTTACTTTCCAGAAGAGCTGACCCAGTAATTCACTGTTCTCTTTCTCTGCAGGCCCATTCAACATTTGTCATTTTCCTTTTTGGTCAACTTTGACAATCTAAGGAGTCTGAGGTGGAACCTAATAGTTGCTTTAATTTTCATTCCTCTAATTAGTTTGGGTTTTTTTTGCTTTTTTTATATTTTTGGAGGAGGGAAGGTAGGGCAATTGGTAGGGCAAATGACTTGCCCAAGGTCGCACGGCTAGTTTTGTGTTCAGTGTCTGGAGGCCTCGTTTGAGCTCAGGACCTCCTGACTCCAGAGCCGGTGCTGTATTCACTGCACCACCTAGCCGCCCCCATTCCTCTAATTAGTTTAGTGATTTAGAAGCATTTTCTTCATATGACCATGGATAACTTGAATTTTTTGTTTTTAAAAAGGTTTACTTACATCCTTTGACAGTTTATCAGTCAAGGAATGGTTCTTGTTCTTATCATTTTGAATAAATCCATTATATATTCCAGAAATGAAACCTTTATCAGAGAAACTTGCTGTAAGATATTTTTTTTGAGTTAATTACTTTCCTTCTCATCATTGCTTCTTTTAATCTACACCCATATTTTAAAAAGGAAAAGAAATTAATTTGCTTTTTTCAGTTGACAAAAAACCATCTTCTCTTCCTCTCTCCTGATCTTCCTCAGAGATGATCCTCTGCCTGTCTCCAGGCACTCAGGGCCCTTGCTTTGTCACACAGCTGCCCAGGGCTCCTCAGAGCTGTCAGACTCTAGGAAGCATTTATTGCTCTCTCTATTAAAGCTCACTCTATCATAGGATCATGGCTCTAGAGCTGGAAAGGACCTCAGAGATCATTTAGTCCAACCCTTTCATTTTACATTGCTCTAAATAGCAGAGCTGGGATTTGAACCCAGGTCCTAAAAACTCCAAATCCAGTGCTTTTTCTGCTGTACCAGCTGCCCCCTGCTTGTTCCTTCATTTTCAAGGGACAGATGATACGTAGAGGCAATGAACATGCTGTCCTCTTTATATACTGTCTTTATTTTCTATGTGTTTATGTAAACTTAGGCTTATGTGCTGTACACGATGTCTTCCACCATAAAATGTAAGTAAGCCCTTTGAGCTCAGGGTCTGTTTCATTTTTGCCTTGTGTCAAGAGTACAGGACACTGCCCAGTATGTAATATACTAAGTGTTCAACAAATGCTTGTCGATTAATTAGTGAATTGACTGAACTGGTAGTCCAGAGATCTGGGTAATGGTCTTTGTCCTTTGCATCCAGCCTTGGGCCCTTTAAAAGGCAAGTTAAAATTAAAATATTAATCATTCCTACTTAAATTAAATTAAAATTATATTAAAATTAACTAAAATAATATTAATCCTTCCTACTTAAAATAGGGATCATGATAACTCCTCTGCAGGCTGCCCCCCACCAAAAGCACCATGATTTAGTGCAGCAGTTCTCAACCTGTAGGTTGCGACCCCTTTGGAGGTCAAATGACCCTTTCATAGAGGTCACAGCGGTCGCCTAAGACCATCGGAAAACACATATTTCTGATGGTCTTAGGAACCGAGACACCGCTCCTCTGTCCATCTCCAGGTGGGTCCACCCACATGCAGATATGCCCACATATGAGTATTAAAGGGTCACGGCATTAGGAAGGTTGAGAACCACTGATTTAGTGTATAGGCAGCCTTAAACAACTTATAAAATAAAGCTTGATTATTATGTGCTTAAATTTGGATCACAAGGTATAGAGTTGGAAGGGTCCTCAGAGATGATCTCGTTTGACCTCCTCATTTTGCAGATGAAGAAGCTGAAGCTCAGAGAGGGGAAGGGACTGCCTTGATCACATCCCTAGGCCTGAAAGGGCTCTCATAGGCCCCTCTCCACTCCCTCATTTTACAAAACAGGAAACTGAGGCCTAGAGAGACTAAGCAGCTTGCCCAAGGTCACCAGGCCCTCTTATACCAGAGCCATGTGGCTTTTTTTCCATTGTACTATGCTTGCTATGGAGTCAGGGTCCAAACTCAGCTTCCTGTTCTTGTTCCAGACCTGGTGTTTGTTTCATAATACCATGGTTGCCAAGACATTCATCAGATAGACTGATTCCTACTGATAGGTTCTTGAGACTCTATGTTATACCATTAATTAGCAGTAACCTGCTATGAGTGAGGTAGAGCGGTTAGTGTGGTGGGAGGTGCAAAGGCAAATCAGATGTCATCTTCTCTTTGTAAAGCTGCTGCCGTGTGGAAGTTCACAAGACAAAGGTCACTGGTGTTTAATAGAGTATTTAGTGGAGTGTTTTAGTGGGTCTTGCTTTGGGCCCCAAAGGATTCAGTAGGACTTGAATAGGCAATGAGGAGGAGAGAGGGAATTCTAGGCAGGAAAACATAATGTGCAAGAGCATGGAGGTGGGAGTATGCAGGGCATGGTCATGGGAAGAGTTGGCATCGCTTTGTCCTGCATTGTCCTTTGTCCTCAAGAGTAGTCTCTGACCTTGCTTATTGGTGGGGCCTCTCAGGATGGGTTATCACTGGGACTGCAGAATCTGAGACCAGCCGTTACTTCCTTCTCTCTGTCTCTGCACAGCAAGAGACAGACTCTTCATTATTCTGGTGAATTATTTTCCTTTAGTGCTTTAAGTTTTGCAAAGCGCTGTGTATTGACTCTTACCACAATCCTACAAGGTCAGTGCTGTTATTATTATCCCTCTTTTACAAATGGGGAAACCGAGGGGACTTGCCCAGAATCACACAGCTAGCAAGCATCTGAGGCTGCATTTTAACTCAGGTCTCCCTGACGCCAAGTCCAGCACCTTTACTTACAACCATTTAGTTGGTTAATGCTTTTAGTAAACGAAACGTACATTTATTCAACATCTACTACTTGCCACTAGTACTTAGTGATGCAATAGATCAAAAAGTAAAAGCCATAGTATCTCTCCTTTAGGAGCAGATAGTTCAGCCAGGACCATAGCATTACAGGTTTAAACCTGAAAGGGATCTTGGAGACTATTGAGTCTAGTTCTTCCGTTTTATAGATGAGAAAATGAGGTACAAAGAGGCAAGAGGCAACTGGGTAGAGTGGTGGGCCTGGACTCAGCAAGACCTGAGTTCAAATGCAGCCTCAGACACTTACTAGCTGCGAGACCCTGGGCAAGTCACCTAATCTCTGTTTTACTTAGTTTCCTCAACTATAAAATGTCTTACAGGGTTCTTCCGAGGATTAAGCAGTACTTGTAAAATGTTTAGTGCAGTGCTGGCTCAGAGTAAGCACTGTATAAATGCTTATTCTCTTCCCTCCTTTCCAGGGTCAGGCATGATCTGTTAGTGAGTACAGGCTACCTACTAAGCTCTGGATTAATTTGAAGCACTCTCGAATTGGGAGATTGGTTTTGTCTGGTTCATAGAAGCTAATAGGCATCCCCCAAAATGTTGCTTACCTCGTCCTTATCTCCTTCCGCTTTTGTTTTGTCACCCTATTTGCACTTTCAAGAGCCAGTTGTATGTCCTTTAAGAACAAGGACGTCAAACTCACGTGAATTTACCACTTAGTTCACGGAGTACTTTGAAAACATGACACCATTTCATTTTTTTTAAAAGCTTTGATTCCATGTTTTGTGAAATAATATTAATCTATCACATGGTATTTTCATAAGGAGAGTTTTGGCCTATCTGAAAATTGGATACCATTGTGTTTGACATTCATGGCCTGACCCCCAAATCACTTTTCTAAACTGTACCTTCTAACCAGCCACCTGTCATGGATTCATATTGCTTAGACTCCTGGGATCTTGGCTGACAGGTTAAGGATGGTAGGAGGTTAAAATGTGTGTCTTGTTACTCCTTCTCTCTTAGGTTTTGGCGTCAGATTGGGGGTCACCTTCGGGTAGTGGAGTGTAACAGCCATGGTGTTGTATGGGGCATCGGTTATGATCACACAGCCTGGGTGTACACTGGGGGTTATGGTGGAGGCTTTTTTCAAGGTAAGCAAGGACTCATCTCCAGGCTGTTCAGTGTGGGTCACCAAGGTCCTATCTCCTGTTTGCTGATGAAGCCATGCAGCTTACCGTGTCCCTCTTTAACTGGTCTGTGGTGTGTTTGTTTCCTGGTTTAATCCCCATTTTGTTTTCCTACCAAATGCTTGAACTCTTGCTGCTGCTGTGGTGTTTGCTCTCCAGCAAACAGCTGGTTGACAGGTGACCTTCAGAGATGCCAACCTCCTGGCTGAGATGAGGGAAGGGAAAGGGAACAGAGTCCCAGTGTCGTGGCATTTGCCGCCTGGGGCATCTCAGGGCCTCTCCTCACCCCCTCCTCTGTCCTATCAGTGGAGCCCCCTCACCAGCCAGTCTATCACCGCTCCTTCAATCTGCCTTAGTGGGCATGTTTCTGGAAAGAATTGTGAAGAATGACTTTATTTTTTGCTTCCCAACCAGTTGGGCAAGTCTTTGCTTTCAGATACTTTGATATACTGAGTATAAGTAAGCTTTGTAGGAATGCACAGTTTTAGAGTGGAAAAGGGACTTTAGAAATTCTCTAGTACAACCTTCTCCTTTCCCAACAGGTGAGGGGATTAAGGCAGAGAGAGCTCAGGTGATTTGCCCAAGGGTGAACAGCAAGCAGGCGACTGAGCTGGCTTTAGAAACTCAGGCCCTAGCTCTCAGGCCCTAGCTCCCAGGCCATTGTTGTTTCCACTGCTCCACACTGCCTGGGTTAGGTGGGCTTGGACCTGTAGCTTTGAACTTGAACTTATTAGGTACCAATTGTGTGCCCAGTGTTCTAGGCTGGATGGGGGGAGGTAGGGATACATGTAAGGCATAGACCCTGTCCTTTGTCTGGGACACATGTAAAACAAAATGTGAAAAGCAAAAAAAAGGGGGGGGGAAGCTTTGCCCTCCTTAAAATGGGGTGGCTAGGTGGCACAGTGAATAGAGCACTGGCCCTGGAGTCAGGAGGACCTGATTTCAAATCCGGCCTCAGATACTTGACACAATTACTAGCCGTGTGAGTTTGGGTGAGTCACTTAACCCCAATTGCCCTCTAAAGAGCAAAAAAAAGACCCAAAACAAAACAAAATGTGTTATTTGCAGCTAAACACCAGCAAGCCTGTAACCTTTGCTGGCTTTGAAATGAAGAAAACTTGAGAATAGAACCTTATGTTCTTTAGCAGTAGCAGGTTAAGCCTGTTTTCCATTGGCAGGTATCTGTCTGTGGACCTGAAGCTGGGGGGGCAGGGAGTGTTGCCTGACACTTGATTCACCTAGGACATTTCCTCTTCAGGCTTGGCCAGCAGTACCAGTAACATCTACATGCAGTCTGATGTCAAATGTGTTTACATCTATGAAAACCAGCGCTGGAATCCTGTCACAGGCTATACCAGCAGGTGAGATAGAGGTAGCAGCAAAAAGAGAGAACAGTCACCACAGACTTCTAGGCAGGGGTTAGGGATGCCAGCCAGGGACACCCGGGATGCGTTTCTCCTCCTCTCTTAAGATCCTAGATTTGTCTTCAGGTTTGCCTGTATTCTAATGCCCATATCTTCGGGAGAGGGACTAGACCTGTTTTTCAATGGTATAGGGCACTTCCAGGTAAGAAAACTCTCTCTACCAAAGTAGATATGAACCTTCTTTGCCATGTACGGTCTTAGAGTTGTCTAGACCCTGGAGTGCCAAAGCAATTTGCTCACGGTCACCTAGCCAGTGTGTTTGAGAAGAAAGACTTTGAATAGGGGCCCAGCAACAGACTGTACTTCCCTTTTAGGCCTCAATAAGTACAGAAAAGACTATCATGAGAGTGACCGTGTGGTGAAGCACTGTTTGGTCACTGTTTGGTTTGTCATAAAAGGATTCTGATGTATTTTGGTGGAAAGAGGACACACTCAAACAAAGTCATGGCAGTACTATTAAACAAACCCTTCAAAGATCTCTGATTTAATCCTTTTAAGAACTTCAATGTGGGAAGTCCCTTCACTGAAACAGATTGCAACATATTTTGACTTAGTAGATGAGTCTTAGGGAAGCCGAGACACATAGAGTTTAAGTGATTTACATAGCTAGTAATATATCTGAAACTAGATTTGAACCTGGGTTTTCTTGAATCCAAGTGTAACACTTGATTTATTATACCATGCTGTCCTGGAAGCATGATTACATGATATGTTTCTGTTACTTCCTCTAAAATTTATTTGGGTGGTGGGTGGAGGGAGGGAGGTGATCCAGAACTATGATTCTGTTGGTATGAGGAACTCCCTTGTGTGGAAATTCCCTCTACTGATGCAGACGGGGAATTGAGCTGTAACTTTATACCTTTAGAGAGAGATGTAGAGCCTCTGAAAGGTTAAGTGACTTGCTTATGATCACACTTCTAGTGTATGTCAGAGGCAGGATTTGAATCTAGCTCTTCTTGCCTTGAATACTGATGTCTGTACCCTCCATATGCTGTGTGCTATCTTCATACAGGGTGTCTCAAAAGTCTGAGTAGATTTAGTATACTAAGACATTTGGGACACCCTGTACAAAGTAGATGCTGTTAGCCATAAATGTTTGCGCTGTCCCCATCACCAATGTTAGAAATGGTTTCTTTTGCAACTTAGATTCCTATAATACATGACTTTTTTAAAGAGTTACACATAGGGGGCGGCTAGGTGGCATGGTGAATAGAGCACGGGCCTTGGAGTCAGGAGGACCTAGGAGGACCTGAGTTCAAATTCAGCCTCAGACACTCAACACAAAACTAGCCGTGTGACTTTGGGCAAGTCACTTAACCCTCATTGCCCTTCCAAAAAGACAAAAGAAAAAGAAAAAAAAAAGTTTAAACATAGGTGCTTTTTTAAAAATGAAATTTTACTTTATTTTCTTTCCTCATACCTCAGGGGACCCCTGAGTGATTTTATTTAGCTCTCCCCATTTAAAAAAAGAAAAGAAAAAAAAACCCTTATACATACATAGTCAAGCAAACAACTTCCTGCACTAGTCATTTCTAAATTTTGTATCTTGTCTCTTATTGCCTCCTTGCAGGGGTCTGCCTACTGACCGCTACATGTGGAGTGATGTGACTGGGCTGCAAGAATGCACAAAGGCCAACACGAAGCCTCCCTCCCTACATTGGACATGGGTAAGTCCTGGGCTCTGCACTTCATCTCCTCTGGCTTAGGGAAGTAATGCTAGTGCAAGGAGGAATTTTTAAAAATTAATTTTAATTTTTAAATTAACAAGCACACATTTTGTCCTATTCCCACTCACCCCAATTGAAAAAAACAACACAAAATCTTTATAATTGTAACCAATATGCACAGGCAAGCAAAACAATTCTCCATTGGCCATGTCCAAAAATGTGTATCTTATATTTCATCTTAAATCCGTTATCTCCCAGTCATGAGGTCGGTAGCTTTCTTCATCATGAGTCATCTGGGATTGTGGTTAGTTATTGCATTGATCAGAATTAAGTCTTTCAAAGTTGTTTATCTTTACAGTGTTATTATATAAATTGTCTTGGTTCTGTTCACTTTCACTCTGCCTCAATTTATTTAAGTACTCTCTAGTTTCTTTGAAACCATCCTTTTCATCATTTTTAAAAATTTAATTTTTCTTAATCAACAAAAATCTATTTTCCTTCCCATCTTGCCCTCTTCCCGTCATTGAAAAAACCCCCCAACAAATTCTTGTAACAAGTGTTCATGGCAAACAAGACAGATATACCCCCAGTGGCCATATAGAATAAGCTGCCTTATTCTACACTCTGAGCCTATAGCAGCTCTCTTGTCAGAAGGTGGGGGGCAGCATGCTTCAGCATCTGTCTTCTGGAATCATGGTTGGTGATTGCATTGATTAGAGTTCTCAAGTCTTTAAAAGTTTTTTATCTTTACAATGTTGTTACTGTGTAGATTGTTCTTCTGATTCTACTCACTTCACTCTGCGTCAGTTTACGCCAGTGTTCCAGGTTTCTCTGAAACCTCCTTTTCATCATTTTTTTTTTTTGCTTTCTGGAGGAGGGAAGGTAGGGCAGTTGGGGTTAAGTGACTTGCCCAAGGTCACACAGCTAGTAAGTGTATCATATATCATAAATTGTTCGTCCTTTCTTCAATTGATGGGTGCCCTGTACAAGAAAGACTTGAGGAAGGGAGGAGAAAGAGCTCCTAACAGCGTCCTTTTTCTGCTCTAGGTTTCTGACTGGTATATTGATTTCAACATTTCTGGTGGAACTGATCGAGAAGGATGGCAGTATGCGAGTGACTTTCCATCGTGAGCATTTTCCATTTCTGGATGCATATAGTAAACTGTTATTGGAAAACCATTGATTTATAAAGCTGAAAGGCAGCTGATTAACTAAATCTTCCCTCATTAAAGATCCCTGGGGAGGTAGAGATGGGCTGTAGAGGCTCCATACTTTTACCCAGATGCCCATCCTAGTATATTTTCTTCTGATTGTCATGAACTTCCTCCTTTTGTGTAGCCAAAATTTCTCAGGTTCTATGTAAGTCCATTTCTCCTTGTTCATGCTTTCATGAACATAAAAAACAAACTGGTCAACAGACTTTTAATATCTAGCATTTTTATAGCTCTTTAAGATTTTCAAAGTACTTTGTATAAATTATCTCATTTGCGATTTCTCATAAAAACTGTTGATATAGTTAAATATTGAATATTTACGTAACTGAGTCAACACTTCTTCCTCTTCCCCCCTTCCTCCAAAAGCCTAGTTGCTCTACCATGTCATCATGGGAGTTGTGATTTCCTGCTATCTAAAGGCCTCAGATAGTCACTGTATGTCTAGGTAGTAAGATAGTAGGAAACATTTTGGGCTCTTCCTTAAATGCCATATATTAATGGCATATGTGTTAACCTTTTAAAGTTAAAAAAAAAAAACCAACTAATTCCCCAGACTGTCTTGGACACTGGAAGCTTAGCCCTCAAAGGAGCAGCTGTGAACAATTACAATTTGTAATAAGCTAAAGAGTGGGAGCAAGACTTGTGCTGGTGTGATCACCCATTGGTGGATTTAGATTGCTTTAGCAAGAAACTGGGGAAGCCCTACAGCTGCAGCTGTTCAGAGGAAGGTGGAGAAAGAGGGTCAACCCAACCTCTATTTATACAGAAACAAATATTCAAGATTTCCTGCCTGCTCAGTCAGTTTATGCTCTTTGATATGTGGTAGTGTCTGTTAGGTGATCCTCACATGTGTTACTTGGTAGAGTGTGGGGTGAAATTGAAATGAAAAACTACATAGGGGAAAACAGAAATGAGTATTAGACAGAAAGGCCTATTTGAAAAGAGCTGCCTTAGTCTGAATGCAAATCGAAGCATACTCTTTTCTCTCTCTTTTTGTTTTCTCTTTCTTGTGGTTTTTCCCTTTGGTTCTGATTCTTCTTTCACAACTTGACTAATGTGGAAGTATGTTTAATATGATTGTACAAATATAGCCTATATCAGATTGCATGCCGTTTTGAGGAGTGGGGAGGAGAGGGAAGGGGAAAATTTGGAACTCAACATCTTGTAAAAGTGAATATTGAAAAACTAAAAATTAAAAAAAAATTTTAAAGAGCTGCCGTAAAGAAGTCACAATTTTGAAGGAGCTTTCTAATAGAAGAGGTTTCCCATGAGAATTGTCACTGTCATTGCTGCCATAGCTAATGAGTAGTCAGTATACATCTCTAACATAGAAAAATAGTGGGCAGCTAGGTGGCGCAGTGAATAGAGCACCAGTCCTGGAGTCAGGAGGACCTGAGTTCAAATGCAGCCTCAGACACTTGACACACTTACTAGCTGTGTGACCTTGGGCAAGTCATTTAATCCCGATTACCTTGCCTTCCCCCCACAAAAAAGAGTAGGCTAGGAATAGGACCTGTGGTTTCATTGGTAGAAAGAATGCTCAGGTGAAGAAATTCCCTCTCCCAGTACAGGTCAGCACCTTCAGTGCAACATAAAGTCAAGTCCTAAAACGTGGCCTTATACTCTGAGATTAAGTGACTTGTCTAGAGTGACAAAGACAGTATGTGTCAGGATTGGGACTTGAACCCAGTTCTTCTTGGTTTGGGTGCCAGCTCAGGTGACAGTGCCAAAATACTTCTTGTCCAAAAATAACACGAACTTTTCTTTGTAATGACACCTCTGACCCACTCTCCATAAAACATTCTTTGAGGCATTTTCCCCCTCATGGGCTGACTCATTCCAAATCTCTCACTTTTCACTTAGCCTGTTCCCCTTTATAACCAAGATAGTCAATAAGGGATCAGGGCTGCAGTCTGTGGCCGTGGAATCAAATGAATTTAGTGAGTATTATTAAGAATCTGCACTGTGCAAGACACCTGTGTTAGGCACTGGGTGTATAAGTACAAAGAATGAAGACAGTCCCGGCTTACAAGGAGCTAACATGTCCATAGAAAAGACTCCACATACATAGATGAATAGAGACTGCATAACAAATATTTCCAGATTAGTTAAGCACTAGGTATTTGGGGAGGAGCACATTAGCCTTTGGGAAGATCAGGAAGAACCAAGATGATGCTTGAGTGGTTATATCTTAAAGGAACAGAGGGGCTTGATGAGATGGAGGAGGGAGGGGGACGTTCTAAGCATGGGGGATCAAGGCCTCAGAGTGATGGGATTGTGAGTGAGAGGAACATAAAACATACCATTTTGCTTGGATTGCAGAGTACAGGAAGAAAGGCTGGAAAGATAGACTGGGGGGACAGATGGTAATAGGGCTTAAGAGCTAAACAGAGTTTATATTTTATCCTAGAGGCAGTAGGAAGCTGCTGGAGTTGGTTGAACTGCTTTTGGGATTGGGCTCAGAACCTTAGTCCTTATTAATACTGTGCATATACCAACTAAGCTAACTGACTCAAACTGTTAGATCTCCTATTGGACATCTCCCCCTTAAGAGGCTAATTTTTTTCTGAAAAGTGTCTAGTCATCTTAGGGTTCCTGGATGTACAGGTAGGTCACAAAACAGAATGACTTTGTGTGAAAGAAAAATAGAACTCCATTCCTTATTAATAATCATATTCTACATTGCAGTAACACTTTATGTTTTACAAAGCATTTTTCTTACACAAAAACCCTGTGATAGAGGCACATGTCCTTCTGTGTGTACACGTTGTCTCTCTACTGGAATGTCAGCTCTATTCTAGTATACCCAATGCATAAAGCAGTGTGGCACAAAGTAGGAGCTTAGTAAGTGATTGTTGATTGATTCCCATTCTGCAGATTATAAAATCAGATTTCAAGAGAATTTAAAAGCGACTTGTCCATAATTATACAGCTAGGTAGAGTTCAGGTTCAGACCCAAGTCTCCATCTTCTGATTTTGTGTCCAATGCTTCCTTTGTCAACCTCACCATGCTAACGTATGGATAGATAGTGAATTGAGCCAATTGAATATACAAATGGTGGTAACTGAAGATTGAGGCTGGCCCAAAGAAATGGCCCTTTGGCTTTTCAGGTGAGTGAATTGGACCAGAGAGGGAGTTCATCCATTGGATAAACAGTTACGATAAAATAAGACTACAGTCACTTTGGCAGCCCCAGAGCCAGAGTTCTCAAATTCTCTGATGTGAACCTTATTCATTTTTTAAAGTTAATTTATTTATTTTTAGTTTTTATCTTTTACTTCAATAAATTTTAAATTTTCTCCCCCTCCCCAAGACAGCATGCAATCTGATATAGGCTCTACATATACAATCCTATTAAACATTTTCACATTAGTCATGTTGTATAGAAGAATTATAATGAATGGGAGAAACCATGAGAAAGAAGAACAAACAAACCAACAAAAAAAGAAAATAGTCAGCTTTGTCTTGCATTCAGACTCCATAGTTCTTTTTCTGGATGTGGATTTCGTCATGAGTCCTTTGGAATTATTTTAGGTCCTTGCATTGCTGAGAAGGGCTAAGTCTATCAAAATCAGCTATCACAGACTGTGGCCATGTGCAATGCTCTCCTGGTTCTGCTTACCTCACTCAGCATCAGTTCATCCAGGTTTCTCTGAAGTCTGCCTGTTCGTCATTTTTTATAGCACAATAGTGTTCCATTACATTCCACAACTTATTCAGCCATCTCCTCAATTTCCATTTCTTTGCCACCACAAAAAGAGCTGCTATAAATATTTTTGTACATGTGGGTCCTTTTCCCAATTTTGTGATCTCTTTGGGATATAGGCCTAGAAGTGGTATTGCTGGGTCAAAGGCTATGCACATTTTTATAGCCCTTTGGGCATAGTTCCAAATTGCTCTCCAGAATGGTTGGATCAACTCATAACTCCACCAACAATGTGTTAGTGAATCTTACTCATTTCAATAAATATTTATTAAGTGCCTCCTGTGTGCAAATAACTGTGTTAGACTCTGAGCATCCAGAGATAAAATTAAGATGGCCCCTTCCCTTCAGGAGTAGACTTTAATAACTTTTCTGCAGATTCTAAGGATAGATGTAAGGATTGCAGAATGAATGGTCTCCCTTCCTAAGTTTAAAAGGACCCTTAAAGCTTCCTAGGAAAAAAGAGAATCACTTCTTTAATTATCCTTGTTTTCCACAAATAAAGCCATAGCACTTGAACATTCAGTTTGCATTTTATCATTTTTGTGCTTATGGAAATGTTGGTATTCTCATAGCATTAAATGAGTATTTTCCCTCCTGCATGTATAGATTGTAAGCATCTTAAAGGCAAGGATCATGTCTTCTACTTCAGAGTCTCCCACAGGAGTTAGAACAGGGCTCTGCCCATAGTAGACACTCAGTAAGTGATTATTAATTAGCCAGCTGACTGAGGGAGGGGGGAAGAGTACACACTTGTAGGAGCAGTATCTCACAATTACCACGTTGTTTGGGGAAAATAGACTTTGAAGCTAAGCTCTATTAAAAATTCTCCTTCTGGGGGTGGCAACTCGATGGCACAGTGAATAGAGCACCCACCAGCCCTGGAGTCAGGAGGTCCTGAGTTCAAATCCAGCCTCAGACACTTAACACTTACTAGCCATGTGACCTTGGGCAAGTCACTTAACCCCAATTGCCCTGCCTTCCCCCCTCCCAACAGCAAAAAAAAAAAGATTTAAAAAAAATTCTTCTGTTCACAGGTCTTATCACGGATACAAAACCATGAAGGATTTTGTCAGACGAAGACGATGGGCAAGGTAATAGTGGGGAACCAAAGAAGGATGGGTAGCATCTTCTACTCCAACTGCTGGAAATTCTTGAGGGTATTATCTGGCTTCTCATACCTTTTGGAAAAAACCTTTTGACCAGGAGAGAGCAAATTGGAGGCGGAAATAGAATCAAAGTAAATGTCAAACCAGGAAATGCCCTCAGGTCCCCAGTGCTCTGTTGTTTTCTCAGGTGTTTATTTTCAAGAACAAATAGGAGAAATGTCACTGTCTGGCTGTGTTCTTTGTGGGCAGAGCAGGGCTGGGGCTCCTGGTGTAGCTGAGAGCTCTTAAGAGGCGGGAGCAAACTAGAGAACAACCAATCAGTACCTTCTCTGCATCTGATAGTCTTAGAGAGTGACCTGATGTTCTTAGAGGTTGGGACTTAACCCAGGATGATGCAGTTCATAATGTACCAAAGGCAGGACTTGAACCCAGATCTTCCTGTGCCAACTCTATCTACGATACCATGCTGCCTCTCTCCTGGTTCTTATGTTAGATTTAAAAAATGAAATACTCTAAAAGAATTCCAAAGGACACATGATGGAAAGTGCCAGCCACATCCAGAGGAAAATCTATGCAGTCAGAATGCAGAAGAATGAAGCAGATTATTTTCTTTTTTGTTTTTTGTTTTTATTTTTTTATTTTTTTTCTTTCTCATGGTTTTTCCCATTTGTTATAATTCTGTGCTACATGACTAATGTGAAAAAGTGTTTAATAGGAATGTACGTATAGAGCCCATATCAGATTGCATGCCATCTTGGGGTGGGAGGAGGAGACCATTTAAAACTTATGGAAGTGAAATGTTGAAAACTAAAAATAAATAATTTAATAAAAAGAAATTAAATGGAACTTCAGAGGTCCATGTATTTGCAATACGGGAGACCTGGACTTCATGGTTTTGGTGTTTCTTTTTTCTCTGATGCTCAGGAAATGTAAGCTGGTGACCAGCGGGCCCTGGTTGGAAGTTGCCCCCATCTCTCTCTGGGATGTCTCCATCATCCCTGGTTGTGAGGAAGGCGGCAAGGATTCAATTGCTCTTTGGGCCATCAGTGACAAGGGAGATGTTCTCTGTCGGTTGGGTGTGTCTGAGCTCAATCCAGCGGTAAGATCCTCTCTCCTCCCTTTGGTTCATTTTCCTGTGTTCATTTTCTGTTTCACAACGGGGGACTGTCCCTTTTAGCAATTCTTGTTTGGTGTCCTTGGCTTTCTTCTGGAGAAGTCTAGGCATCGAGCTTGGGGGCAGGCTTTTCAAATACTCCACACGAGATCTATTGAACCAAGTAGATTACAGAAAACATTGGCAGCTCTCCATCCTAGGCTCTCACTGGATTTATGTAGAGTTATAAAATGTTACAGCTGAGAGGCGCCTTACCTGTCGTCTGGACCAGTACTCATTTTACCAGTCCTGAGGTAATGGAAGGCCAGAAAGGTGAAGGGATTTGGCCAAGGTCACACAGCTAGTTAGAGGAAGGAGTGGGACTAGAATACAGACTTCTCACTCTCAGGCCACACACAGGCCTAATACATCTGGAGTCTGTTGGCTGTTGAATAAAGGGAATTTTGTAACCATAGGCAATTCCTCATTTTAAAAATGATTCAGTAGAACAAACAGAAACTTCAGGAATACAGCAGAAAAACTGACAGAGCTTGTAGTGAAACATAGGGGCCCACATGTAGGCTCTGCCTCAAGGCCTTATGCTGGAAGTGGTGGAGGAGAAAAGGGGTCATCAGTCTTGGAGGTCTGACACTTGGAAGGAGTGTCCCTTCTAAACCACTCAGAAATGGTTTCCAAGAAAGGATAAGGACTTAGTTTAATAATGTTCCTAGGATCATACTTGACAGGTCTCATCTTTCACTGTTGGATAGGCCCTGTACTTTTCCAAGTGACAGGAGGAATAATGGTGACCTGTTTAGTTCCTGTTTAGTCCCTGGAAATTCTGCATTAGTGAGCTAGCATTGTGTGAGTTTTCTTGACCTCCTTGGGAGAAGCTGTCCCACTGTGGCTGGGTATCTTACAGACAAAGCTCTGATGCTACCTCAGCTGCCAACTGCATGCCTTGGTGACCCCCAGTCCCTGTGGGTTAGACTCCCCTTGGGTCTTGTCCCTTTCAAAAAATGTTCTTTTTCTCAAATTACCCAGGGTTCGTCCTGGCTGCATGTTGGCACGGATCAGCCCTTCATTTCAGTCTCTGTCGGGGCTTTTTACCAGGTCTGGGCTGTGGCCAGAGATGGCTCAGCATTCTACAGGGGCTCTGTGTCCCCCAAGCAGCCAGCTGGTAAGTGAAGCTGTGTCCTGAGCAGGGCCAGAGTACAATTAGCTGTCATCTTGTATCCTCCTCCTTATCACACAGTAGATGTAGCCACCAAGGTGCAGACATTGTGAAAGGCGATGTCAGTGGCCTGAGTCTTTAATCCCCTGAGCCATTCAAGTCTCGAGGATGTTTTTGATACCTTTTAAAGGGAAATCAGCTTAACTTGCAGTAGGGTGAGGGGAAGCAGAGAAGTGGAATGGATTCTGTTTTAGCCTAAGGAAATCTTTTTGCCCCTTACCCAATTTTGTAGATAGATGTTTCCCAGATAATCTAAAAATTGCTCCCAAACTTTGCCCACTTTTAGTGATTATATCCCAATGTTGTCTGAATCAGCATCTTGTAGTGATTTCCCTGCAAAGAAAAAAGTCACAGATCATACCAGCTGGCCATTAGTCTGGTTCCTGATTTGTTTGGGATTTTTTTTATAAGGTAAAGAGAGTAGTATTTTGATAGTAATAACTTGTCAAAGAGTAGTCATTCATTCAGTAGATATTTATCAGGTACCTACTATTGATGAGGCACTGTGTGGTAGGACCCCAAAAGGGAATCCAAGGATGAATAAGAGATGATGCCTCCTCTTAAGGAGCTTATAATCTTGTAAAGTAATATCTGTATACATAAGCAAATACAGTTCAAAGCAAAGTGTACCTAATGTATGAGAGAGGTCCAAAGTACTGCATGATTTCAGAGGAGAGAAAATTTGACTTTTAGCAGGAGGCATCCCACAGACTTCTTGGGGACAAGAAGTAGCATTTAAGCTGGGCTTTCACAGCAGGATGGCACTAAGCCTTGTTGGTGGGCATGGGCATTCTAGGTATAGGCAGCAAGAGAAAAAAGGCACAAATGCAGGCCACTGTAGGATGTTTTCAGAGAATGCAAGTAGTTCAGTTTGGCTGGCGTGTCGGATATATAAGGGCCTCACTCATGCCAATTCCCCAGTAGCTTATATTTGATATTGGAATGAAATAAGACACTCAAAGGTCATGCAGCAGTTAACAGAAAAATGTACTTAGCCATAACAGATATTCTGCAAGTCTACACATTGATGACACCCAGAGGAGATTAAGTTGATCAAAGTTCCCCTGTCTGAGTTAGGTGCTCATTGGCTTCAGCAGCCAAGCATCAGAGCATGCCCAGAACTCCTCTTAGCTGTTTTGTACTCAGGTGACCAGAAGGCGATGTCAGTGGCCTGAGCTTTTAGTCCCCTGAGCCAGTCAAGTCTTGAAGATGTTTTTGATGCCTTTTAAAGGGAAATCAGATTAACTTGCAGTAGGGTGAGGGGAAGGAGAGAAGTGAAAGGGAAAGAGTGGAAGGTGCCTACGACCACAGAGTCATAGCGGGGCCAGAAATGTCATTTGGAGCCAAAGTGTGGTGGACCTAGAATGCCAGGCCCTCTGCAGTCTGGCTATCTCTCTAGTTTGGGAGGCAATTGAAAGCCAGTTAAGGGTTGCCAGTTGAGGAAAGTTATATGATCAGTTATCTATTACAAAGACTAGTCTGGCATAAGTGTGTGTAGGATAGAGTGTCAGTGGAGAGACTGGAGGTGAGTTGGTAATCTGTTGTAGCCTTCCAAAGGTAATGAGGATCTCCACTAAGGCAATGACAGAGAGAGTGGACAGTAATGTAATGAGAAAATCTAAAAGACTTTGGTGCCTCATTGGATATCCAGGGAGTGAGAAGAAGTAAAAGGCATTCTCCTCTGAGGGTTCAAGCATAGGAGAGGGTACCACCTGGGAAGTAGGATCTTAAAAAGTCACCATCACACTGACGTTCATTAGTCAGTCAGCAGGTATTTCTTAATCACCTGCTATGTGCTAGGTGCTGTACAAGGCCCTAAGCATACAAAGATAAAAATAGAAAGTCCCTTTCCTCAGGAAGCTTACCGTCTGTTGGGTAGATATACTGTGTTTGTAGATAAGTAAATGTAGGATATATACAAGATATCTACACAGTAACTGGGAACAACATCATTCCCTCCAAAAACAATTGGGGGAATCATGATAGACTTTGTGAACTGGGCCTTGAAGAAAGCTAGAGATTCCAAGAGACAGAGGTGAGGAGGAAGAGCCTTCCAGGGGTGAGGGGCTCTGCAAAGCCACGAAGGGGAGAGATGAAATCTATGTCTGGAGAATGGCAAGTAGGCTAGAGCATGGGGTGTTCTGTGAGGGGTAATGGAAAGAAGAGTTGGGGCCTGGTTATGAAGAGCTTTCAATGCCAAACCAAGAGGAATTTATACTTTTATCATAAAAGCAATAGAGAGCTCCTGAAGCTTCTTGAGCTTAGGAATACTGGGGTCAGAACTGTGCTTTAGGAATATCCATTGGCAACCATGTGGAAGATAAGTTGAAGAAGGGAGAAACTGAGGCAAGGAGACCAATGAAGTGATGAGGACCTTATCTTTGGTGGTTGCGGTGTGGGTAGAGGGAAGGGGATGACTCTGAGGGACATTGTGAGGGTGAACTTGATGAGGCCTGGTTGCTGATTGGACGTGGAGGGGTGATAAGGGAAAATTCTGGTTATAACCTTGAGGCTGGCTTATTCTGTAAGCTTCGTTCTTATTTAGTATTATTTCCCTTGCCCTGTGTTAACAAGTTCCAGCCTCCTTGTCCCCTACTCCCTGCCACTCAGCACCTTGTATTCGTATTCCCATCTGTCTCAGCACTTGTCAGGTCCTGTCATTGCTCTCTGCTTTCCAATGCACTCCCTGGAACATTGATCCATTAGATTTTTGTTCTGTTTTCTTATTTTTTCCCTGTATGTCCTTCCCCTCCCCAGGATCCCTGAGAGTAGGGACTGTTTATGTTTTTGTATACCCTGCACCAAACCCAAGGCCTGGACTGCAAGAGGAGCTCAGTAAAGGCTTGTTAAGTGATCTCTGACTACTTCCAGGCTTCCCATACCATCATAACAATAAAGCACTTTGTCTGGTTTTCTGCTTGGCCCTTCCTTGTGGCATACTTACACGTGTACATCCCGTATGTCCGCAGTTAGACTCTAAGGCCCTTGAGGGTAGGGATTCTTGTCATTTCTCGTTTTTGTCTTAACCATCCAGCATCTCCCTTATGTTATAGTAAGGATCTAATAAATACTTACTAAATTAAATTAGTATCATTAATAGAAATGGGGAAGTCAGGGGGAAAAACAGATTGAAGAAAGATGATGGCTTCAGTATTTGACACATTAAAGTGCAGGTAATGCAGGTCTGGAGATTTGGGTGCCCTACACTTAGCTGAAACCGTGGATGAGTAAATGAGATTACTGAGAAAGAACACAAGAGGCTTAAGGAGAGAGCCTTATGGAGGCCTTTATGAGGGGTGTGGGAAGAGGAAGACCAGTGAAGGAGACAGAAGACAGAGTCAGGGAGGTAGGAGAAGAATGATGTGAGAGAAGCCCACACATGCCACCATGAGGGAGGAGAACAAGGTCTGAAGGTGATCCAGGACCACTGTTGATAGGAGGGAACTTCCTCTTGGAGTCAGCAGAACCGAGACTTGAACTAAACCCGGTGTAGGACCCCCAGATATCACCACATGCAGCTTTCCTCTTTGCCCCTGCCCTTTTTATACCTGCCCACCCTCACCCATGTCTCATACTCCACACCTATGAATCCCATGGAGAGAGACTTGTTGGTTGAGGACTGAGGAGTAGGGAATCACTGGGAGCTGAGAGAGCAGGTTCAGTAGAATGGTAGGGACAGCAATCAATGTGGAAGGGAAACCTACACCATGGAATTGATGCCTGATTTTTGCCTCTCTTTCTCCTTTTCCATTTTTCTGAGGTCAGGGACAAGCAGACGGCTTTAAATCATTTGACTTTGACAAGGCTACCTTCTCAGTAATTATTAGTAATATTGTTGTATGGGGATAGGAATGGGGTAGTAGAACTGTGTGTCTGTTGCGTTTGTTATTTCTCAACTGCATTTTACAAGATGAGTTTCTGGTTTTAGGTGACTGTTGGTACCACATTCCTTCTCCTCCAAAGCAGAAATTAAAGCAGGTGTCAGTGGGACAGACATCAGTTTATGCACTAGATGAAAATGGTAAGTTGTTTTTGATTCGTCTTAACTGTTACAGTTCACCAAAGTGTGATAGGCCTTTGAGAGGAAATAGGATCTTCTGTAAAAAGCCATAGACTGGGAATTAGGAGACTGAGAATCTAAGTTCTACTCTGCCTACACTAGCTGATGACTTGAGTAGGCAAATTATTTAAGTGGTATTTCACAGGTGAGGAAATCAAGGTCTTAATTTCCTTAATTCCCTGAATTCCTTTAAATGGGAATATTATTTCCTGCCTTATCTACCTTATAGGATCAGATGAGATAGTAGATGGAAAAGTGCTTTGAAAAAATCAAAAGCATGCTTTAAGTGTATGTTATTATTATTATCTGCATAGTTGTTGGGAAAAACAATTTTTTTAAAAAATTATTTTTCCCCAGTTACATGTTACAACAATTTCTTACATTTTTTTAAAAAAAAGTTTTGCCTTTTAAATTCTGTCCATCCCTTTCCTCTCCCTGAGACAGTAAGCAATTCATGATAGGTTATACATGTGCAATCATGTAAAACATTTCCGTATGAGTCATTTTGTACAAGAAGACTTGAACAAAAAAAAAGAGAAAGAAAGAAAAGTAATATGCTTCAATCTGTATTCAGACAGTATCAGTTCTTTCTCTGGAGGTGAATAGCACATTTCATCATGATTCCTTTGGGGATTGTCTTGGATCATGTATTGCTAAGAATAGTTAAGTCATTCACAGTTCTTTGTCATACAATATTGCTGTTACTGTATACAACATTTTGCTGGTTCTCTCACTTCACATTGTTTCAGTTCATGCAAGTCTTTCCAGGTTTTTCTGAAATCCACCTGCTTGTTATTTCTTATAGCACAGGAGTATTCCATCACAATCATGTACCACAACTTGTTCAGCCATTCCCCACTTGATAGGCAGTTCTCAATTTTCAATTCTTCTTTTTTTGTTGTTTAATTTATTTATTTTCTTGTTTACACCATTAATTTCCATGAGATTTTCAGTTAAAAATTTTCTCCTCATCTTTCCCCCACCCACCACCCCAGAAAAGCCATCCCACTGAATGACCCCTGCCCCAATCTCCTCTCTCCCATGTCCTGCCCCATCACCCCTCTGACTTTCTGGTAGGGCAGGATGGATCTCCCTACTCCAATGCCTTTTTATTTTAATTCCTAGTTGCATGTAGTTAATAATAATAATAATAATGATGATGATGATGATGATTATATATATACATATATATTTTTTTAACATTTGATTATAGAACTTTAAATTCTAGATTCTTTCCCTTCCTCCCTCATCACCCACCCCCGCTGGAAAGACAAGCAATTCAATACAGGCTGTACATGTGTAGTTAGGCAGAACATCTCCA
>CM053580.1:331976015-332011173 GCA_028627135.1 Pseudochirops cupreus
TATGTCATTCCTTCTCTAAGCCAAATTCAATGAGAGTAAGGTTGACCCTTTCCCTTTTGTCTTCCTGTTCTTCCTCTCCACTGTAACAGTTATCCCTTGCCTCTTCTATATGAGATGATTAACCCCATTCTGTCTCTCCCTATCTCCTCTCATTCTATTCCTCACCCACCTCATAATTTCACCTTTTAAAGTAGTGTCAATTCCCTATACATTTTGTACATCAGACTTTGGAATCAGATATTTTCTGATTCTGCTTTTGTCTGTATTGAGTATTCCTGCAAAAGACTTTTAAGTTTATGCAGTCAAAATTATCTTTTCCATTTTGTGTTTATATATGCCTTGTTTGCTTAAGAATTCTCCCATTAAACAGTACCCAAAGGACTATAAAACTGTGCATATCCTTTGATTCAGCAATAACACTACTAATCTATATCCCAAAAATACATTTTTTTAAAAGAGGAAGAGAAACCTATTTATACAAAAAGATTTATAGCAGCTCTTTTTGTAGTTGCTAAGAATTGGAAATCAAGAGGATGCCCATCAATTGGGGGATGGCTAAACAAGCTGATATATGACTGTGATAGAATAACATTGTGCTATAAGAAATGACAAGCAGGATGATTTCAGAAAAACCTGGAAAGATTTACATGAATTGATGCAAAGTGAAATGAGCAGAACCAGGGGAATCTTGTACACAGTAATAGCAACATTGTATGATGAAGAATTGTGAATGACTCTTGGCTTTTTTCAGTAATACACTGATCCAAGACAGTTCCAAAGGACTAATGATGAAGCGTGCTATCTGCCTCCAGAGAAAGAACCAATTTTGTTTGAATACAGAACGAAACAGGCTATTTTTCACTTTTTTTAAATTTCTTTTTCTTTTATTCAGGTCTTCTTGTATATAACAACTAATGTGAAAATGTTTTACATGATTGCACACGTATATTCCTCTGATTACTTACCATCTCCGGGAGGGGAGAGGGAAGAGAGGGAGGAATACAATTTGGAGATCAAAACTTTTTATAAAAAGTTTAAAAATTGTTTTAACATGTAATTGGGGAAAAACGAGATATATTTTTAAAAATTCTCACCTTAACCTTAATTTTGAATTTGTCTTGTTCTCTTCAATTTTTTTATAATGTGACTTTTTTAGATCCAATTCATGTCTCCATTTAGAGCTTATTGTGGTAAATGGTATAAGGTGCTGGTCCAAACCTATTTTCTGCTAAAGTGCTTTCAAGCTGTTATTTTGAAAAGGCTTCTTCCCCCCTATAATTTATTTACTTGGGTTAATCAGTTACTGGATTACTGTTTTTTACTTCTGTTTCTTACCTGCATCAGTTCAGCTGATCTTTTTTTCTGTACCAGTACCAAATAGTTCTAATGGCTACTGCTTTATTTCCCTTGAGATTCTAGACTTCTTATTCTTCCAAATGAAGATCATTACTTTGTAATCCTTGGTAATTTAGCACAAAATATTTATTTATTTTTTTATTAGTTAATTTATTTATTTTTAATTTTCAACATTCACTTCCATAAGTTTTAAATTTTCTTCCTTTCCCTCCTCCTTCCCTCCCCAAGACAGCATGCAGTCTAATATAGGCTCTACACAAATATTCCTATTAAACACATTTTCACATTAGTCATGTTGTATAGAAGAATTATAATGGATGAAAGAAACCATGGGAAAGAAAAACAAAAAATCAAAAATAATAGTAGTCTGCTTCACTCTGCATTCTGACTCCATAGTTCTTTCTCTGGATGTAGATGGCATTTTCCATCACGTGTCCTTGGGAATTATTTTAGTTCCTTACATTGGTGAGAAAGGCTGCGTCTATCGAAATTAGCCATCACGCACTGTGGCTGTTACTGTAGCACAAAATATTTAAATTAATTTAGGGAGTATTATCATTTTTATTCTATTAGTATGGTCCCACCATGTGCAGTAAATTTATCTTCAGTTATTTGACAATCTTTTTAAAAATTCTGTAATTGTATTTATTTTAAATTTTGTGTGTTCTCTTGTATGTAAATATTCACATATATTAAGAACTTTACTGTTATTTTGAATGGAATTTCTCTTATTTCTTCATGGATTTTGCTAGTTTTTTTTATTTTGGCCTTTTTTTTTTTTTGGAGGGGGGAAGGTAGGGCAATTGGGGTTAAGTGACTTGCCCAAGGTCAGACGGCTAGTTTTTGTGTTAAGTGTCTGAGGTCACATTTGAACTCAGGTCCTCCTGACTCCAGGGCCAGTGTGCTATTTGCTGCGCCACCTAGCCACCTCTTTGCTAGTACTTTAAAGAAATGCTAATGATCTTACCGGATATATTTTGTGTGTTGTAGCCTTGCTGTAGCTATTCATTGTATCAGTTTCTTTGCTGATTCTCTAGGGTAGTCTAAGTATACTTTTGTCTTATCTATAGAGGTAATTTTGCTTCCTCTTTGCCAGTGTTTATTCCTTTGATTTTGTTATCTTGTCTGATGATTGTAGCTGGCATTGCTAGAACTGTGCTAAATAATGTGGGAAGAAGAGTGTGAGGAACCTAATTTGTACTTCCTGGTGGTTTAACTTCTAGTCAGAATTAGTGGGGTTTCTGGGTAGGTCAGGAGAAGACAAAGGCAGTTTTCCCTCCAGTATGTCATCTCCATTTGAAATGAGATTGTTATGTTTTTGCTCTATCATATGCACTAGGACACTCTCTCAGAAAGAGAGCTAGATCCTGCCACCAACCCTGTGAAGTGACTCTCAGACACTCTCTGACACAGTGTGTGGCAGCAAAAGGAAAACAACCCAGTAGATTAGAATTTAGTGGATCTAAATCTTAGTTGAGCATCTGTCTTTAGAAGTTGTTTGACCTTGAACAGATCACTTAATTTCTTTGTACCTCAGTTTCTTTACTTGTAAAGTCAGTGTAATACTACTTGGCCAGGTGTGTTGGCACATATCTGGCATCCCTGCTGCTGGGAAGAGGCGGAGGCTGGTGGGTCACTTGAGTTCTGAACTGCAGTAGACGTAAAATCCCTGGGAGCAGAGGTCCATGCAGTTTGGAAAAACAGCAGGTCAAAACTTCCATGCTGATCAAGGCCCACAAGTGTCTGTTGTGCTTCCAGCCTGGGCAATGTCAGGTAAACGAGTTCCCCCCAAAAGTTAAGTCTAACATGCTGTTAAAAAATACCTGGTTTGATTAAGTCTGTTAAAGCCAAAAGCATAAAGCTGGAAGAAGGGAATGACTTTCCATAAGTATGCTTGTCCATAAGCAGCCTCAGTGGGTCTGGATTTGACTTCTGTTGTCCAGGTGATGAAGAACAGTGCCTTTTATAAGTAGCACATTCCTCATACTAACTACTTACTTATTCTTCCTAGGCAACTTGTGGTACCGACAGGGAATCACCCCCAGCTACCCACAAGGATCCAGCTGGGACCATGTCTCTAATAACGTCCGCAAAGTTTCTGTTGGCCCACTGGACCAGGTCGGCATATGTTTTCTCTGATGTAAGGTCATTGAAAGCCCTTCAGTTAGACTTTCGCTCCTGGGGTATGTTAGAGAAAGCTAAAACCCGAACCCAAAGGATTTGAATTTCTTTTGCATGCTTGTGACCTCCCTACTAGTTTATCTCTATATCCAAGATATGGGTCCCCTGAACCAGTCATGGTTTCCTTTATTTCTAGCTGAGCTATGCCCCTTCCTTCCATTTTTTTTTGCTTTGTGTGTATACCCCTCAGGATATTTCACTCTTGCCTAGGTTTTTCCAGTACAGCCACTGGTTTCAGGGGAATAGGGTACTCAGCAATTTCATCCTCTATTCCATTTCAGGTCTGGGTCATTGCCAATAAGGTGCAAGGAAGCCACAGCCTGAGCTGCGGAACTGTGTGTCACAGAACAGGTGTGCAGCCCCGGGAGCCAAAAGGCCAAGGATGGGATTATGGCATTGGGGTGAGTGTGGACCCCTTCTTTTGGGGTTACAATAGTGGAGCGTACAGCAGTGTCCCTGCAGAGGATGGAAGGCAAGCGGCTCCCACTGTCAGTCAGTGCTGAGACTTAGCAGTCCAGTGTCACATGGCCATAGGATGCCTAGTTATGTTGTCAGACACGGTATATTTGTGTACAGTTCTGTAGAGTTCCACCACGTGGAATTAGTGTATGTTTAGCTTCTTCAGCCACTTGAGGGCAAAGCTTTGTGTGTGATAATGTATTTTCCCTGAGTACCTGGCAGAGATTCAAAAACTGAGTTACCCTCTAAAATGTTTACTCACCATACTTAGCTGGTGAAGAAGGGAGGGGGTGGAGGACATTCTGGTTGCCAGGTGCCACCTTCCCAGCTGAAACCTTGACAAAACTGAAAGAGAGATGGGGGGTGGGAGGGATATCTTTCTGAAGACACCTCTTAGAAATTGGAATTTGGGAACCACCAGATACCCAAAGTTTCTGGAACCCTCCCCCTTCTCTCCACCCTAAGACACTTGGGTGGTAGCTTCTCTGGTAGGACCATAAAGACCCCTTTCAACACCTATTCCCCCCAGTCTTTATATCTGGTGAGTTCGGGGTCATCTGTGGCATGGCTAGCTGCAATAATCCTTCCCATTTAATAATTTGCCTTTGTACCTGCTGTTAGTCAAGAGGAATGCCTGGTGTGGAGTAGGAGGAAATGAAGAGTGAAGAGCCTTTCACTTTTTTTCAAGAGAACCTCAAATTGTTTTATAGTTGTCCCAGTTGTAATTTTGCCTGTGGACAAACCATAGAATGAAACCTTCTACATGGGCCTCATTTTAAGCCTGATCACTATCGTTCTTTAGAATATGTGGTCATTTGGGCTCAGATATCCTTGTTATTTCATATTAGTTACTTCATGTTATTTCATGTGAACTGAGTTAATTAGCCTAAAGAAGAAAAGACCAAACCTATCAAGAAGTTTTATTTTTGGATTCGTTATTTTCTGTTTACAAAGGAGAAATAGGTTTAAATTAAAGCAGAAGGCATTTGGGCCAGAAAATCTCTGGATGCTGAAGTACTACAGTGGGCTACAGAGTGTGGGTGTGAAGTTCATCTTTCCTAGAGGTTTAGACAGCTTATTTAAAGGCAGTGAGTGGGCTTCTCAGAATCCTTAAGTGCTAGGATAACTTTTTAGAAAAATGAAAGAGCTTAATACATTGCCTAGTCAATACTTACCAAATGACAGTTGAAGATGAAATTTATGAAAAGAAGAAAAAAATTTAGTCCACATCCTAAATCTTAATTCTTTATTGATTCTTTTTGTTTTGACTCATTATTCACTTTCCAGTAAACATCATCACATTGTAATCATCCCATAAAACATTGTAAGTGAAAATAGTTTTGAAAGACATAAGAACTCTGATCAATTCAGTAACCAACCACAATTGGAGAGAATTGATGATGGGACGAGCTGTTCACCTCCTGACAGAGGTAATAGAATCAAATGCAGAAGGAAACATACATCTTTGGACATGGACAATATGTGAATTTATTGGTTTTTTGGTGAATATTACAAAGAGTTTTATTTCTCTTTTTTCATTTGGGAAAGATGGAGAATATCATAATATTGCCCAAGAAAAGAAAGAAGTATCATTGAGGTATTTAAAAGGGGGAAGCTAGAGAGCGCAGTGAATAGAGCACCGGCCCTGAAGTCAGGAGGACCTGAGTTCAAATCCGGCTTCAGACACTTGACACACTTATTAGCCATGTGACCTTGGGCAAGTCACTTAACCCCAATTGCCTTGCCTTCCCCCCTCAAAAAAAAAAAAAAGAACATAGGAGAAAATAGAAGAAAGTTCAGAGGAAACAAACAGGATAGCATTGAAAGCAACATAGAGAATTTATTATGGTTTTTAAAAAGCAAGCTGTGCATAATTAATAGAGACTTGTAAATTCAGATATAATATTTTTTCTGTCTTCTCTGGAAATTCTAATTTTTTTATTTTGATGATTAGCTGTGGAATAATTTGCTTGAAAAGCTAAGTAACACCACTTAATAGAGTGATTTTGACTGACAGTTCATGTAACTTTCAAGTTTTAGTTTTTCATTCCTTAATAGAAAGGAAATATGTTTTAACCTTACTCATATAGAATAATATATTAACCAATTATTTGGTGAGAAAGTATTTGTTAAGCATGTGCTGTATATCAGACACTGTGCTGGTAGCCTCTGGAGACACAAATGCAGCAGACGGCACAGTCCCTACTCACAGTGAGCTTAGAGTCTGATGAGACAGCAAGCACATGTGTAAATATATACAGCTTAAATATAAGTGAGTACATGCAAATATATGTAAAGGAGTTAAAGTACATAGTTTGGGAAGAGGGGCACCAGCGTTTGAGGGGGAATCAGAAAAGATTTCCTGCAGAAGCTGCATCTTAAAGGAGAAAGGAACCCTGAGATGGAGGAGATAAGAGAATGCTTTTTAGCTATGGAGCATAGCTAGTAAAAAGGCTGGAACTGGAGGCAGAGCATGTGAGGAGCAGAAAGAAGGAGCTTGGCTGGATTGCAGCATGCGGTAGAGGAAGTAATGTCCAGTGAGGCTGGAAATACAGGTTGGAGCAAGGCTGTGTATGATTTAAAAGTTAAACAGAGGAGTTGATATTTTACTTTACAGGCAGAAGATGGCCACTGGAATCGACTAAGTAGGGAAATAATGTCATTAGATCTGTGTCTATGGAAAATGATGTCAACAGGTGACCAAGAGGAAGAACAAATAAGTCACTTCAATAATCTAAGCAAAGGGTTGATGAATCAAATTGGGAGTGTGTGCATGGAGAGAAGGGGTAGGAAGTAAAAGCTGTGAATGTAGAAATGGCAAGATTTGGCAACTGATTGGATGTGAGTGAAGAAGAATAAGGAGAGCTGGATAACGCGGAGAAGTACTGTGGTACCTCTGACAACAAAGGAAAGTCTGGAAGAGGGGAGGATTTAGGGATAAGGTAATGACTTGAGTCAAAGACTGTTGAGTTTCTCTCTGGGAGGCAGCTCATAATCCAGGACTGAGTTCAGAGGAGAGACTGTGGCTGGATACATAGATCTGTGAATCATCTGTGTAGAGGTGATAGTTAAACTCGTGGGACCTAATTAGGAAACCAAGAGAGTGTCGAGGGAGAAGAGGGCCTAGGACAGAAGTTTGGGAACACTCACAATTAGGAGACATGGTGGGTGATGAGCCAGCAAAGAAGGTTGAGATGGAGCAGTTATATAGACAGGAGGACCAGGAAAGAGTAGTAGCATGAAAACCCAGAGGAGAGTATCCAGAGGAGAGGATGGTCAGCAGCATTAAATGCAGCAGATTTGGAAGAATGACACCTTAGAAAAGACTTCATTTACCATACTTTATTCAACTCTACCCCATTCATTGGATACATGATTTGTTTCTAGCTTTTTGCTACTAAAAATTATGTTTCTATGAATATGTGGATATATAGAGGACCCTTGTTTCTGTCTTTAGCCCTTGGAGGTACATCAGAGGAGGTGGATACCCTCTGACCTGTGGAGATACATATGTGGGATCACACACAGAGTGAAAGGATAACTTTTCTCACATTGTTTTCCCCAGTAGACCAATTTTCATAATTCCGTGAACAGTAGATGAGTACGCTTGGCTTCCATCATTGATATTTTCCATCTTTGTCAATTTGACACGTGAGCGAGATGATATCTGAGATTTGTTTTAATTTACCTTTATTTTATTATTCAAATGTGGAGCGTTTTTTCATATGGTTTTCAATGGCTCGCGTTCCTTTTGAAAATTCTATCTTTTGACTACTTATCTAATGGAGAATGAATGTCCCTTACAGGTTTTTGTTAATTCTTTATATATTTTGGATCTCAGATTTTTGTCAGAAATGCTCAGATTTTTCCCCCTAATGTATCTTTCTATTCTAACTATATCAAATTTTTTTATTCTAAATTTAACAGTCATCCCCCTAATATTTTTATATGCATGGTAGAACAGAACAAAGAGTTATGTGAATCTCTGGTTTCCAAATAACATGCTTTTAAAAGTCTATAGCAAATTTAATGTTACTTTCAAAGCTATCTTAAATATCTGTTTTCTTCAGAACCTCCTTCTGCTCTCTTTTATTCATTCTAATAAAATGTTTCAATGACCCTGTCTTTCCTTTCTTTTTTTCCCTTTCCTTCTTTCTTTCTTTCTTTCTTTTTGGTAACACCATTTTTAGCTCCTGTTCTTCCCCCAAATTCTCTTCTTCCCAATAAAAAAAGAAGAGCTGTAAGCCACATAAGACAAACAAGCACAGCTTTTTTCAAGCTTTTGCAAAAGAAATCCACAAGTTTACTGTGCCCAAAATGAACCAAGTGGGGATTTGTCCTCTTTTGCTGTGCTTATTTGTTTCTTGTTGTTATTATTGCTTGGGGTTTTTTGAGACCGGATCTCCTTAACTTGCCCAGTTGAAAGTGCAATGACCACTCAAGGGACTCCATCCCACTACTGACTGGCATGGGAGTTTTGGTTTCCAACCTCAGCCAACTTGGGCAGCCTAGAGACCCTCAGCTCCCAGGGGCCCATCTGGACCTGTGAGGCTTAGAACTCCTGAGCTGAATCGACTCAGCAGCCTCAGTCTCCTTGGGTAACAGAGATTACACACTTGGCTGCCATATTTGCTGCAAGAACACACACACACACACACACACACACACACACACACACACACACACACATGCATACACTGGAGGGGCAATGAAAAGAAGAAAAAATAAATTATTATAATTATTAAAAATAAATGTTTTTAAAATAGGTCTTAAATGTAGTAAATCTACCTTAAATCTAGTACCCCTCTGTCAGGATATTGATAATCTGCACTTAATTCCTTCATTGTTACTAGCTCTTCTTACCCCTACCCCTACCTGGGGACTCAGCCCCAGCCTTGGGTGGGGAGGTACATTGGTAATGAAATGAACCAGCACTCTCATCCACTTTGCTGGCACCCATTGTTGCTGCTCTCCCTGAATGAGTAACCAGGCTGCCTGAACTTCTCTTTATGCATTCTCCTTTTCTTACAGGGAGGATGGGACCATATTTCAGTCCGGGCCAATACCACCAAAGCCCTGAAGAGTGTGTCGCAGGAGACAATGGACAACAACTTCTCTAGGACAACAGACCTGGAAGAGGGAGATGGGAGTGGAGAGGGCAGCTTCTTTAACAAGGCAATGCTTGTTATGAATTCAATGCAAGAGGTCAGTGGCAGTGCCGTGACCTGCTAAGGAGTCAAGACACCTTCTGCCCGCTGGAGGGAACTTGAAACAGGAGGCTCTCTCATCAGCAGCAGTTCCCTGTTGCTGCTAGATTTTGTAGGGTCTAGATTTGCTATGTGAGCCTTTTACAATTAAATTTATTTTATTCTTGTATTGGAATATTACTATTTGTCCATGGAGAGAAGATAGGCATAGACCCTGTGCAAGGTTTGAGGGAAGTGGCCATTTCAGAGGCTACCCCACCACCTCAGAAATGTGAATTTTTGTGTCATTGCACTTTTGTCTCAAATCTGGTAAATGTCTTTAATGTTATCTTTCCGTGTCCCATGGAGTGTTCTACATCTACATCCTTGTTCTGGTCGAGTCCTCTTCCCCAGGAGAACCACAGTCATGGGAAATAGCTCCTTTGTTCCCTATTGCTCGATCTCCCTGCTCAACTACCACCACAAACAGGAACCTGAGTCCTGGTTTGGGAGTCTGTCCAGTTGGTAACAGCAAAGAGGAGGCAGAAACCTGGGCCCTGAGCAGCCTCCTTACTGCAGACGGGCCTAGCCCAAGACAAGGGGAAGAGATTCCAGGGCTGGAGGAAAGAGTTTTGGAGGACTCCTCCTCTGCAGAAGGTAAAGGAAAGGGAGTTGTTAGCCCTGACCCCTCCCCTTGTCTCTGTCTGTGACTGAATAATTTCTGAGTCAGGAACCCACAGTCCTTTCTTGAACTGCCCTCTCACTCCTCCAAAGAGCAATGATCATGATGCTTTTTGTGCTCACACAGTTCGCCTGTGCCCCTAGTATTTCTCGGAGCCCAACATTGGACTTCAGTGGAGAAAGAGGGTCAGGAGAGCTGTGAGATTGAAGGCAACAATCAGACAGCCAGACCTCCCTCCCTCATGGTTGTCTTATTTCATTTTTCTTTTCCCTTGTTTTTTTCTTTTACTTAGACTTTATCTTCATATAAAGTGGGATTTAAAAACAGAACAAAAAAAATGGATAGAATTAATCCAACAACAAACAGTTAATGAAGTGGTTGTTTAAAAAAAAACAGTTGGACTTAATTCAGTCGTGTCTGTGTGTAGACATAATACTACTGAATTTTCCTGAAGTTACCGTTTACTTGTGTTGCAAAGGAATGTGCTGCCATGTTTAGAAAGAATTAATTTGATATGATATTAGATTTAAAAGACAGATGAATTTTAGGAAATTGTAGTTTGTCCAGAAAACTTGAATTGACATTGTTCTAAGTAGTCTTTAACTTATATTATTGTAACTAGATAACACAAAGGCCAAGGAAGGAAGACTGTAAATTTTAGGACTAGGCACCTTGGGGGGGAGAGGAGAGTTGTTTTTCTCAGCCCATCTCCCTGTGAGATTCAGTAATACTCCTTTTTGAGTTCTTCAATGAACTGCCCTTATGAGATAAGTCTTGCTGTTCCACTCATAAAAACCACTGCCCCCATTCCATCAGCTGAATCAAAATGCACTTTGTTAAACAGATGAATCAGTTAAATCAGTTTAAGTTGCCCTTGGTTTGATCTGTTTTACACAGGGGCAATGATGGATAATTCTTCTGTCATTTTATTGCCAGACTTACATCCTCTTGGTGAAATATTCTCTTTGTCTGTCTTTCCAAACTAGGGAGCTTTGCATGTGCTGTGAATCAAAACAAATGCCCATTCTCTTATTTTAAGGTGAGATAGAAGCTGATTTATAATTAGCTTTACCCAGAATCAATCATCCTTTTAGTTTGATCTGTTTTCTTCTGTTGTTAGGAGAGAGGACAGGCATATATTTAATTATATTCCTCTGTATTGTGTTTTATTACACACGAAGAGGATTTTGAATGAAAAGTTGCTTTGTGACTTCATATCATGAACCAGATTTGAAGTCCTGAAGTGAATGTCTTTTTTGCATATATTGTGTCTTCTGGCATTTTTGACACTAGGGTTATAGAGTTTGGATGTCCCAAAGGAAAACTTTTCAAGATGGTTTGCTTAAAAAAAGAAAAAAGAGAGAAGCTTGTTTACTTACAATGGGTCGATTTCCTATCTTGTTTACACGTTGCATTTCAAGATTTCCTTGTAAATGGGCATTATGTTCTGTATTTTCCTAAAAATTACTTCCAGGTTATGCTATCAATTTATATTTGTTCTCAAAACAAACTCCTTTAGGGGTTTTAACTCTGCACTCACTCAAAGGGTGAACTTGTTCTTTCTCCCTTTTGAGAATCAAATGTTTACATGTTCAACATTACCAAATTCTCTCAAATTTCCAGGATTCTTTGAGTCAATAAAATATATTCCAAAAAAAATGGTTGTGCACTTTATTTTGTTCATCAAGGCCACTTCCTTTATTATACATATTATTTATTATATAAAGTGTAGAGGGCCCATGTACTTTTGCGCACTGTGGGGAACATTAAAACGATTGAAAAACTACCTTTTTCTGTGTTTATGTTATTATGTCAGATATTTTCAGAAAACAAATTGCTCCATGCACTTAACACAATGTTTTTGCTAGGAAGATTTTCTAATTTGATTTCAGATGGTTTACTCTAATTATATAGCTGCTTATTTGTATGAGGAAACTTGTAGCTTAAGCATCAGAGAAAATGGGCATATACCTCTTAGGAAATGGACATTCATGCTGTACATCTGTGGGAAGTAATTGTACTACCTACCCAAGGATCAGTTATCTGTCTATACATAAGAAAGAAGTGGTTCAGATGAATGATTGAGCTGTTTACAACCTGGGATTCTGTGCTTCTAACAGGCTGTCAAAGCTGGCTTTAGAAAACATTTACAATCCCAAAATACAACCCTTGCCCTACAACCAGAATTTTCTGTGACTGCATTAAGTTGAAGGAACTGGGAATGTTCAGCTTGAGAAAAGGAATTCTCCTTTGAAGGAGACTGTTAAGTGAAAGAGGGATTAGACTTAACTCTGCATGACACCAGAGGGCAGAACATTAGTGGGTAGAAGTTAGGCAGGAAAAATGATAGGCCTCCTAACAGAGCTATCCCAAAATGATCGGGCTGTCTGAGGGAGTTGTGGGTTCCCTTTTCCTGAGGTCATCCCTCATCAGGTGTGTTGAACAGCATATTCTCCATCAGTTGTACTAAGTAGTTTTTGAAGTCCCCTCCAATTCTATCCTGTCTCCTCCCAACCCCTGCCCCCCATACAGAAAGAGGTTCCAAGGATTGTTTTTCTTGTGTATATGTCTAAGAAATCAGTATTCAGCTTTAAATTCTGGGAAGAGGGAATAGAAAGTCAAAGACTGAAGCCACCCTCTGAGTTGTTTTCGGCATCTCACCCTTATTTCATTTATACTTAGAGTCTGAGTGTAGTTCAGCCCTCCCTTGTCAGTTCATATTTATTAGATTGAAAGTCATGGATTTATAGTCTCTTAAATAATTATCCAGATAAATAATAGGTGGCCTAGGAAAGATGCCCTGAGCATCTTGTGTTGCAGGGTGGATGGAATTGACCTTTCTTGCTTGTACGTTACCCCTCAGCTTGCACACACATGCGAGGAACAGATTTATGATGATTGAAGACATCCTTTTAAGTTTCTTTTGCCTAACAAGGAGAAATGACTTCTGATGCCATTGGGAATTTGTTTTGCTCAATTGCATATTTGCTACAAGGGTTTCATTTGTATTTTTTCCTAATTTGGGGGATTGGTGGAAGGGGAGAATATCCATTTTTGTTCATGGGAATAATAAAAAATTTAAAAAGAGACAATTGTAGCTACATGCTGCCCTCTGAGAATCAAGGGAATCAAGTTTACCAAGTTGCATCAGAAAGGACGAGAAGAGTTAAGGAGGGGACATAACCAGGGGGTATTTGCATCAAGATACAGCATGCAAGAGAGAATGTGAGCAAAAGTAGCTGAATTTATTGCATCCAATACAGAATTTACTACTTATGTAAGTGGTACTTTACACTGTCCATCTGCCTTTGGGTTTCACAGCAGTGTTGGATTTCAAAGTTCTCATGCTGGAAACATGCCTTTCTTTCAAAATCCAGGACAATGGCAGCACCCACCTTGGAGGTGTCATTGGCAAATGGAACATGGTGGTCCCATTGACCAGGAAATACGTTCACTCTGGCATTCCAACCCTTTCCAGAATTGGCCACCCAAAATCCTAAACTGGTTTGCTGACCCATCCAAATACATTTTTGAAAAGTAACCCAGCAGTCCAAAGAGTTCCCTTAAAGTCCTGCTAGTTTTAAGATCCCAGGTAGATCCTCCTTTCCAGTCCCATTCATAGCATGAGTCAAAAATCTGATTGGACACACACAACAGCAAATGTGCCTGATGCTATTTATGGCAAAACTAAGAATTGTGTTTAGAGTGTAACTTGAATAAACCACACATAAGGTGCAAAGGAAGAAAACCTTGTACTTCTGGGGGCAATCTTGCCTTTATCCAAGGCCCACCTCCAGAAATTCAAAACACTTGGACTAGGAAAGGAACTCTGTGACACGCCCTTGTTTCTGTGAGGACAAAGAGCTCCATTATCTCCCTTACTTTTATATAGCACGCTTAATGATTTTCAAAGTGCTTTCACATCCTCTGTAACTCACAATCACCCTGGGAGGTAGGTAGAACAAGTATTATCACTCCCCATTCACAGGGGAACTAGCAGAGAGAGGTGACTTGGCTTGCCTCCTGGAGCAGTATAGTGTGGTTTAGTGGATAGTGATTATTATTATTAGTGACCCAGAGCAGGACACAACCTCTGTGAACCTCAGTTTCCTCATCTGTAAAATGAGAATTGCTTCTAGCTGTACATCTATGCTCCTAATGAAGAGATCTTAGGTGTCATTTAATTTCTCAGTGACCCAGACAACTCTCTCAGTTGCTGGGCAGGTGCTGGTCAGCATTGGTGGAGGGCGGTTCCTCACTGGGAGTTCTCTGTACCAGTAAGACGATAGGTCTGGTTCATATATATGTATAGATAGATCTGTCTGTATCATGCATGGTAAAAACAGTAAAACTGGGACTAAAGCCTTATCTCCTGAACTACCCCAGATCATCCTGCCTCTATTTGACTAAGCAGCATTAATATGGGAATATCTGAAACGCCTACAGATTGCACCTCCGTATTTGGCTTTGTAAGAGATAAGAGTTGGGGCGAGGAGGACTGTTACAGCAAGTTCCTGTGACCAGTATTTGATCAGCAAAGTTAAGACTCAAACTCAAAGTCATTATCTGTACCTTGGGGTGCCGGACACTGCTGTTTCATGCCTTTTTTTGTGTAAACAGGGCTATTTGCCAAACTCTTTGATATTTCATAATGCCTCTATTTGCCTGAAGTATTGCCTAAGTCTAAAATAGCTAGTTAGAACAGCAGCAGCTGCCCCTCACTCCTGTGCCCAGCTCTGAAGGTGAGTTTGGAAAGATTGACTGTGGCACTCTAAGGAAAGCTGCACTCTTGGAAACTGTGTCCCAGCTGCTTCGAGCCTGACTCATTCCACCATCATTTTCCTATTTGTGTAAACAGTACTTGAAATTGTGGCAGAAATATTAGCCCAGTCCGGAAAGATCCCAGAGCCTCTATCTTGTGGTGCTTCTTAAGAGTGGGGAAATGGAGTGGAAGAAATGAATGTTTTGAGCAAATCATGTCTGATTTTTCTCAAAACTTTTTTAAAATAATTTTTTTGCAGTTTATGGAAAAATGTATTAACATGTAATACAACTAAGCACTCAGACAAGAAATTAGAATTCTCCTAGTCCCAAGTGTCAGGATTCCTACCCTCCTTTAAGTGGGAGTCTGACCATATTACTCATCTGCCCACAAACTTCAGTAGCTTCCTATTGGCTGTAGATTAAAATATAAACTCCTAGGTCAGCTTTTGAAGCTCTTCTTGACCTTGCTCCAACCCATCTCTCTGGTCTCACAGTACGTTAACTCGCTTCCTGTCCTCTACAATCCAAGTCCAGCCTCTCCTCTAAATTCCTCACACATGACACTCCATCATCTGTCTCTTCTGCTTTGCCCTGGTCATCAGTACAGTCCTCACTCTCCACTTTGTCCTTCAAGGCACAGTTTAAGCATCATCGAATACATGGAGCCTTTCTCGACCTGTCCAACTCCCTGGGCCTTTCCTCCCAAACTACCCTTCATATTTATTCAGCCCACACTTGTATATATATGTCCTTGTTGTTATTCCCGTCGGAATGTAAGTTAATTGTTAAAAGGGTTTTCATTATATATTTGTCGCCAGGCCCTAACAGATACTTAATAAATATCCACTGATTGATGGATAGATTAATTCACCTTGATGTAAGCCCCTCACCCATAACCTTATGATCCCCTAATATAAAATATATATAACATCCCTTATGGCAGGAATTGCACTAAGACTTTTGGGACACTATGTTTAGGAAATTAAAAGGTAGAAAAAATGTACCGAGTTAAGCTCCTTTCTTCCTCTAAAATATTATGTAAATGAAGAAATATCTGGGTTAAAAAAAAAAGACCTGCCATTCCCTTATATAAAATACACACACACACACACACACACACACACACACACACACACACACACATATATAAAACATTCCTTAGTTCAGGAACTGCACTAAGACTTTTGGGACTGTGTGTGTGTGTGTGTGTGTGTGTGTGTGTGTTTAGGAAATTAAAAGGAAGAAAGATGTGCTGAGAGTTAAGCTCCTTTTCTTCCTCCAAAATAATACATGCATGAAGAAATATCTAGATTGTTGTTTTTTTTTAAAGATCTTTCAGCTCAGATGCTGTTTGCTTCTCTGTAAAAGGAAGTGATTGACCTCTGATTTCTAAAGTAGCTTCTTTAAAGGGCTTTCTTTGCAATAACCCCATGAGAGGTCATTACAGGAAGTGGAAGTATCGTTGCCCCCAATGAGAGAAAGCATGATGTAGGGGACAGGGTGCTAGCCTTGGGATCAGGTGACCAGGGTTCAAATCTTGACTCAAAGGTCAGCTATGCGATCAGAGGCAAATGACTGAACCTCTCTGGGTCAGTTTCCTCATCTGAAAGACAGGTTTAACAATAGTTGCCTAATTAACTATCTCATAGGGTTGTGAGGAAGGTACTTTGAAAACCTCAAAGGGCCACATAAATGTGAAATAAATATACATTTTACACTAGGCCAATGGAGATTCAGAGAGGCTGTGACTTGGCCTGAAGTCGCACAACTATCTGTGTGTCTGAGGCAGTATTTGAGCCTAGCCTGCTAGACTAACCCTCATTCATTTGGTTAAGTTTTGCCCCATGGACCTGGTCAGTGGGAAGAAAGGGAAGTTGTGAAGGATTGTCTGGCAGACCGCCAAGAGAATGTTGACTAGAAATGGTAACAAAATACCTACTGAGTGTCCAAATAGGGCATAATTTGGCACTAGACAAAACGGAGAATTTCTTGAAAAGCTGTCAGTATATCCAGGACCCATGGTTTTGAAGTATGACTTGGGAAGCAGATCTCTCCATAACTGTCTTGGAGAGAGAGTTGTCTGAGGCTAAGAGGTTACGATTTGCTCATGGTCAAGTAACATTAGTTTCTGTCATCAAGGAACCAAAAACAATGCCGACTAGAAAGAGATTGTGTGGGACACACACCCCATACACCCTGTTTCTAGCCTCCTACTAAAAACATCCCACTCCTAACATCATAGAACAGATCTTTTGTCGTTCAGTTTTTTCACTAGTATGAGACTTGGTGACTCCATTTGGGGTTTTCTTGGCAAAGTTACTGGAGTGGTTTGCCATTTCCTTCTCCAGCTCATTTTACACATGAGGAAACTGAGGCAAACAAGGATAAGTGACTTGTTCAGGGTCACATAGCTAGTGAATGTCTGAGACTAGATTTGAAATCAGGTCTTCCTGACTCCAAGCTGGGTGTTATCCACTGTACCATCCTAGCGGCCTCCCTCCCCGCAAAAAACAGATCTAGAATTGTATTTTAAGTTTCCAACTTTAACCAGCAATCTGCAAAAGAGTCCCAGCACATTTCCCTGATGATTGCATAGAGCTCTCAGTGATCACATGTTGTATTACATAATTATATGATTATACTGTAACACAATTAAATAACATTTTAACATTTATCAGCTCCCTTCTTGCTCAGGGACACTATAGGCTCCTATTAAACTTTACAATTCTCCTGAATTCTCCTGAAGATCTTCCTCTGTCCTTCCAAAGGGAATCATACCAAGAATTCCAGCTCTCCCCGAATGAGCATGTAGTATTTATGGAGTCTTCTATGTGCCAAGCAGAAAACACAATCTTACATTATTCTCTCCTATGCAAGAAAATACTTCTGTTTTTATTAGGCAAAAGCACCCCTGTGTCATCCCTCCTATCTCTCAGTTCCCAACCTCCTTCTTCTATGAAATACAAGGAAATGTATCTAAAGATGAATGACTCTCCGGTGCATGGGCCTGGTTCTCAGTATCAGAGCAGCCCAGGGACCTATACAGGAGCCAAATGAACACAAGGACTCTGTCCCCTCTTACTGACTGCCTAACTTTAGAACCATCTGGGAGTGGGAGGGGGTCAAGGCAAGCGTGCAGTTTCCCCCATCATCCCTCACCTGGAACAATGCACAATAGACAAACAACTATTTGAAGAATTGTTGGTAGAGTTCATCTCAACCAGAAAAGGGAGCAGAATGGAGCTTGGCAAAACTCTGAGCCCTTGAGAGGACAGGACAATCTGACTCCAAGGGAAAGCCAGCATTTCTGCATGAAGAAAAGCAACAGATTTTTCTTCTGCAAGGATCGATGCACATGAAGAAAAAACTTCAAAACATTTAAGGTCTGTATGCTAAAACTTAAAAGTGGCCTAGTGCCCAGCACCTAGAGGATTTTCTCCCCAACCCTGCATAAAGTATGCTTTTTGTACCAAGTACAGAAAGTCCTTTCCAAGGCACTGTCCAATGATTTTTGTGTTTAGATTAGTGAATTGCAAGAATTTTAGCACAGACCTCACCAACAGTGTGTTTCACAAACTTGCAGGATTTGGTTCCAATTTTCTTTTTCCAGGAGATAGTCTTTTAGAAAACCATAAGAAGGAGATAAAAGATATAAAAACCCGCCTTCCTAGCAAAACTCCCTCTACAACAAGAGTTTTTAACCTGGCATCCAAAGACCCTAAAGGGGCCTTTAGATAGATTCCAGGGAGGTGTGTGAACTTGGATTAAGGAGGAAAAATGCTATATTTTCCTTATCTTCTAACTAAAATTCAGCATGTCCTTCAATTATTTAAAAACATTCTCCTGAGAAGGGGTTCATGGGCTTCACTAGACTGCCAAAGGGGTCCATAACATTAAAATGGTTAACAGGTCCAGCTCTGGAGTTTTAGAGGCTTTCTATTCCTTGACTGATCAGCTAGAAGCAAAAAACTAGCTACAACCCCACCCTGCTACACTCTTGATAGGTGAGCCCTTTCCTTATCTGCAAAATGAGAGCATTGAATTAAATAATTATGAAAGTCCCAGTACTCAAATACGATAACATACCAATAATCACAGGATAATATTTGATTAAAGTTGACAGCATGGCATTGTGGGTAGAGGATTGGCCCTGGAGTCAGGAAGATGGGTTCATTTCTCATGTCTGACCTATATTATTAACCATGTGACTGTGGTCAAGTCACTAACACTATAAGGTATTGAATTATAGAGTTACCGTTTGCATTAGTGGAGTTCCCTATATAAATCAAATAAATCACAGTTCCTGACCAAAAAAAAAAAAGATTCATTACAAAAAGGTAGATTGAGGCTTTAACTTCTGTTGGCAATATTTACAAAAAACAATCTCTTAGAAGATTATCTGTCTCCCAAGAAAGGGTCAGAAAATGATTCAGTTAAAAAGGTCAAAATGTTTATGGGAACAATGCACCACCCCGGTCACTACAAGCTACAGTGGAGCCAACTCTGTTTCCATTTCCTACCCCTCAGGGCATGTTTCAAATGGACGATAAAAGAATTGGGTCTTGGACACCTGTCTGAGGACACCCAGGTGTCTAGAGACAAAGGGGAGTCGAGAGTCACATTGTGCCTGAGGCTGAGGGGTGGAAAATGCCCTCTGGGGACAGTGATTGAGCAAGGGGCTGTCAGTTCAAGTTTTTCTCAGTAGCAATTGGCTATTTTTTAGAAGGAAGATAAACCACTTTTACTCGTTCTGTATGGGAAGAAAAAATCACCCAGTAGTCTGTGCGTGATAATTTGAGATGTTGGTCAAAACCTAACAGACCATAAAAATCAGGTGATGGCCCGGTTACACCTTTTCGGAGTCCATTACTCCATGCCTGAAGATGTCATGATGTTGGTCCAGAAGGAAGGAGTCCCTCTAGCTCCCTTCCCGAAAACTGTGGATCTGGGTGGAGTATTTCTTGAGGTGGTCTTCACTCTCCTCATCTCCTCGCTGCTGCTGATAGTGCTGGTAGAACTTAGAGTTGTGAGCAGATCCTTCCCCTTCCAGGGCAGGGAGACAACCATTGGACATGTTGAGGATGGTGGAGGTCAGACATTTGATATAGTTTTTGGCCAGAGTAAGGGTCTCGATTTTGGAGAGTTTCTTCTCTGCCCTGACATGGGGAATGACTTCTCGCAAGGCCTGGAAAGCATTGTTGAGTTTATGCATCCTCTGCCTCTCTCTCTCATTACTCTCCAGTCTCCTCAAATTGCTTTCCCGGCTGCCTGAGGATGACTTCTTCCTGGCAGGCCCTGCCTTGCTGCCCTCAGCCTTCTCCCCCTTCCGCCTGTCCCTGCTCCTCAAACATTTCTCCAGGTCCTGCTTACTGGATGTTGGCTCACCATGAAATGTCTCTTTGTCCGCCAAAATCCTGCGCCTTGTGGGTTTGTTTTTGGTCTTCATATTTCAGTAGAAGATGAGAAATGGCAACTCAGGCTTATCTCCAATTTTTTTTCCTCCTAAAAATAAAAGGGCTTTTTAAAAATCTTTGGGCACCAATCATGAATGGGTTGTTAACAATAAGCCACAGACGGTTCACAATGTTGTACTGAATGACCACACTTGTCAAGGAGCACTCAACACCACTAGAAAGAGACAGAGAAGCCAATAACTGATCACTTTCATTTTTACTGCCTCTTCTTCTAAGTATCTTTCATCTACTTTGTGTTTATTGTGATGGTGCTATGTCATCTCCCACAATGACTGTTAACTGCATTTTCTTTGGGTCTCAAGTGTTTAGCACAGCGCCCACACACACACACACACACACACACACACACAAACACACACACACACAGACTGATGGATTATGGAAAATTTTTAGATTTATTCAACGATATCAGTAGGGCTCCCCACTAGTACCTTTGTGTCTTATTCTGTAGTACCTCTTTTGGGTCTATGTGACTTTTTCGCCCTCTCCAAGACAAGATGCTCTGGGTTTTCAGTTTTTAAAAAAAATAATAAATTGTATTTTTTTCCAATTAAATGTAAAGACAATTTTCAACATTCATTTTTTGTAAGATTTTGAGTTACAAATTTTTCTCCCTCCCTCACTTCTCTTCTCCCTTCCTTTTCCTTTCCCCCCTCCTCAAGACAGCAAACAATCTGATATAGGTCATATATGTCTCACTTTCGTTAAACCCTGGACATTCATCTCTGAAGTTGACATCTCTGAAGCCCACTGACTGCTGATCTCAAAGAGAAGTCACTGTCCTCAGACCCCTGTGTGTCCTGGACACATCATCTCATTCCCTCATGTTCCCACGTGAAAGCACATACAAAGAAGCCCCTCCCCACCTTTAAGCCCTGGTCCTCATAAACATGCCAAGGGAAGACCACAAAACAGAGTGGAGTCCAAGAAGAATGCAACAACAGCTCTGACGACAGCAAGGTAGCCAGGAAGGTTTTAGACATTAGGGGGCAGAAGTTACAAGAGAGAGGAGTTAAGACGTTCAAAAGCTCGGTTGGACAGGCAGCTCTGGCTCCGGCCTCCCGACCCCACCAAGAGACTTGTCAAGATGTGCCACTCTCCTGCACCGCGCAGCCTTCCCTCACCCCGCAGCCCTCCCCCATGCACCTCCTGGCCCAGCCTCCCCACCCCACCAAGAGACCTGTCAAGATGTACCATTCCCCCCACCCCGCAGCCCTCCCCCACGCAACCCTCCCATCCCCGAACAATTAATACTCGAGACTTGGCTCGGGAGCATGAACTCCCTCCCAGATATAGCTTCTAGCGAGTGGGGACCCTGCCTTCTCCCTCCGTGACCCACGATGGGCAGGAGGGGGGGATTAGGAGCCTTCGCAAGTGCCCTGCCAGGGTCAGCAGCAGGGACAAGGAAACAGAACAGGAAGCGATGGGTGCCTGTAGGACCACCGCTAACTCAGAAAGCACCAGTCCCACCATCTCCATTCTCCCGTGCGCTCATCAACAAGTGTGAGGACAAGAGCGACCAAGCCTCCTTCCCTCTGACCCCCCACTCCAGGTTAATGGTCCCAGCCCCAGGTGACGGCGTGCGACCCCTGCCCTCACCCCTTTACCTGCAGGTCAGAGGAGTGGGGCCGGGACAGGTGCTGGGCCGGGACAGGTGCTCGGGGCCAGCGGGCGCGGGCTGCCCACGGGGGACAAGGACACGTCGCTTTAGTTCGGGCCCTGGCGGGGCGGGGCAGGGCTGGGCCAGCGGCTCCGGGATGTAAATGAGCCGGGGGGGGTGGCATGGGAGGGGAAAGGTTGGGGGATGCTGGAGAGAAGTGGAGTGGAGTGGAGGGGGAAGTCTGCTGGGGGGGAGGGGAGGAGGGAGAGGAGGCGGGAGCTGGATTCGAGGGGTGGGACAGGAGTGAGGGGGGGGGCAGTGTCTGTCCCTAATCTCCCTCCCGCTTAAAAAGGGAGGGGGAAAACCCTGTATGGGGGAGGGGGAGCAGAGGAAGAGACAGAGACTGACAGGGTGGGTCGGGCTTCTGCCCCGCCACCTTCCCCCAGCCTAGGGAAGGGAGGGACGTCCAGCAGCCCGGAGGCAGGGGGAGGAACAGAACCGGCATTGTCTGGAGGAGCTTAAGGAGGAAACCTAGTCCCGAGCCGTTACCTGACCGGCTGGGCCACCTCGGGGTGGACCTGGCATGACTTTCTTTCTTTAAAAATTTTCAATTAACCGACATTGATTTTCTTTCTCTCTCCCACCTCTTCCCACCTCCCGTCGGTAAAAAAAAAAAAAATAATAATAATAATTAATATGTATTAATGGAGCACAGCAGATCCCGGACCTACAGTGTACGTCCCATTCAGCCCCCGGGACGGCTCACCAGCCTGGGGGGTGGGGGGGAAGGGACTACATCATCTGTCTTCTGCTCTGGGGTGGTCATCGCATTGCTCGAGTCTTTAACAGTTGGTGGTCTTTACAATGTTGCCGATATTGTAGAAATTGTTCTCTTGGTTCTGCCCCCAGGATTCTACATCAGTTCATACAAGTCCTTCTAGGTTTCCCCAGGACTGTCCCTTTATTCATTTGTTACCGCATAATAGTATTCCTTTACATTCATATACATACGTTCGTATATAATTAGCTCAGCCAGTTCCCCAGTTGATGCCCTTCCCCCGTAGTTTCTAGTTCTTTGCCACCACAAAAAAGAGCAACTATAAATATTTTTGTACACGTGGGTGGTTCTCTTTCATTGAGCTCTGTAGGGTATAGACCTAGTAGGGGTAACCGGAGCAGGCAGTTTCACAACTCGATTCTTTCTCTTCTCTTAGGTTTAGAAAGAGACTATTAACAGAAAAGGGTTAAAAAAAAAGGTGAAGAAAAACAATCTGGTGGGAGAAAATGGAGTAAATTCACAGCAGATCTAAAGGCAGAGAGAGAAAAACGGTGAAAGAGAAAAGCTCTTTTAGAGACTACACAAATGTCTTTTTTGGGGGGGGGGACCTGGATCTGTGATTTTAGTGGCATTGGTACCTCCCAAAGAGGAAACTCCCTCTCCCTGTAAAGATCTGCATTTCTTCTGACATTTCTTCTGACAATAGGTCTGACACAACTATTACAGCTAGAGTTGGAAGGGACTTCTGTGTCATTTTACAGATGAAGAAACCGAGGCCAAGGAAAATTAAGTGACTTTCCCAAGGTCATGTAATGGTAAGCATCAAGAGTTGGGAAGTAAACCCACAGCCTCTCACCCGTTCCCCTCCCCGCTCTGTTTCTGACTCTTGGGAATTTGCCATCATACATCTGCTGCCTTCTCACCTGGGAGCAGCCCTTCCTCTGGGTCTCCTGTGTCTCCTCGGGGTGAGTTCCTTCCAGGGGCTCCAGTGCTGGCCAGTTCAGCCTTCCTCCCGTCTCTCCTGACACTCCAGAATTCACCACCATACCCTGCGTGGGTACCCGCCTCCTTTTTCAGTTCTCTTTAGGGTGTTGTCTCCCTGCATAGTATCCTAAGCCACTTGAGAGCTTTTCTTTTTGCCTTCTTGTGTTTGTATCCCCAGTGCTTAGCACAGGGCCTGGCACAAGACAAATGCTTATTAAAATGCTTGTTGACTGCCTGAGTTTCCACTGAATCATGCCTCACACATGTAACCCGTATTTGCCAAAGGCAAAACCTGAACCCAGGTCTTCCTGACTAAAGTAGGTACCGTGTTCTGGGGCTGCTTGTTGGCACAGTGGCCAGAGCATTGGGCCTGGAGTCTGGAAGACCTGAGTTCAAATCTACCCTCAGACACTTACTAGCTGTGGAACCTTGGGCAAGTCACTTAACCTTTGGTTTCCTCATCTGTAAAATGAAATTAATAAATAATATCTCCTTTCCAGGGTTGTTGTGAGGGTCAAATGAGATAATTGTAAAGTACTTAGCACCGTACCTGGCACCTATAAAAATATTAGCTATTATTATCATCCAATGGGACAGGCTCTATTCTTGGGCAGCCAGGTGGTGTAGTGCATGGAGCAGGAGGACTGAAGTCAAAAAGACCAGAGTTTGAATTTGACCACTAACATTTACTACCTGTGTGATCCTGAGCAAGTCACTTAACATCTTCCTGCTTTAATTTGCTCATCTGTGAAATGGATATAAGCATAGCACACGCCTCCCACAGTTGTGAGGATCAAAAGAGATAATATTTATCAAGCACTTAGCCCAGGGCCTGGGCCATGGCAGGTGCCATGTAAATGCTAACTATTAAGCGACACTTGGTGATATGTTAGATAAATGTCGTAACTATAAATTGAAGTTAATAATAATAATATCATGAGGTAACCTCATGATATGATCAATTACTAGTCATAGTTAATATTAATAACCATTGTTAAAGGACTGCGAGCTGGAAGAGATAGGTCTGGGGAAAGACCCTTCGTTTTACAGATGGAGAAACTGAAGCCAAGAAAGGTACAATGAACCTTCCCAAGGCGACAGAGTCAGTAAGTGATGGAGCCAGGATCTGAATATAGGTCTGACTCTGAATTCAATGTTCTTCTCAGGTCATTACAGTTGCTGAAGGCAGGTAAGTGGTGTGGATAGAGTGCTAGACCAGGAGTTAGGAAGACCTCAGACACTTCCTACCTGTGTGACCCTAGGCAAGTCACTTAACCCTGTTTGCTTCAGTTTCCTCAGCTGTCAGAGCTGGAGAAGGAAATGGCAAACCACTCCAGTATCTTTGCCAAGAAAATTCCAAATGGGATCCCAAAGAGTCAGACAGGACTAAAAAGACTGAACAACAGCAATGCAGAGGCACTGATCTTTGGCAAAGAAGTCCTAGAGGAGTAAAACTACTTCCCCAAGATCACAGAACTAGTAAATGGCCAAGCCAGGACTCAAATCTTACATGCAATAATCTTTCCTCCAAACCAAACACTCCTTTACTATGATTTTAACATGGCAGACAGAGATTGGGAAGTAGGCCATTGGCTCCCAGGCTTGTCTAAGAAATCAGCTCTTCTGGATTGGTGAAGAAGACACCAGAGAGGAGTGGGAATGAATTGGAAGCAACTGATGAGAAGGCAGGAAAGGACTGTGGGATGGTAATTCGAAATCCTTGCCTTTCCCGTAGACTACAATTCTTGTGTTTGAGACCTCTCTTGGTGAGTAAGATTGTTGCACGTAGTGTGAAATAGGTAGGGAGGATATATAATACGTAAGTGAATGTCACAGCACATTTTGCATTTTGGAGGTGGTATGGACCTAGATTGAGGAAGTCCTAAAATTCAAATTTGACCTCAGTCACGTCCTAGCTGTATGACCCTGGGCAAGTCACTTAACCTCTGATATCTAGTTTCTTCAACTGTAAAATGGTAGTTATTATAGCACCTGTCTCCCAGTGTTGTTGTGAAGATAAAATGAGATATTTGTAAAGCAAAATGCTACATAAATGCTGTTGTTTTTATTATTAATTTAGTGAATACATAGTAGTACTCTATACCATGAATCAGGTGTCTGCTAGGTGGCACAGTGGATAGAGACTCAGGCCTGGAGACAGGAAAATTCATCTTCTTGAGCTCAAATCTAGCCTCAGAGACTTAGTAATTGTGTGACCCCGGGCAAGTCACTTAACCCTGTTTGCCTCAGTTTCCTCACCTGTAAAATGAGCTGGAGAAGGAAATGGCAAATCAATCCAGTAACTCTGCAAAGAGAGCCCCAAATGGGATCATGAAGAGTCAGACACGACAGAAACAACTGAACAACAACATCACAAATCTCCATTGGAGTGATCTCAGTAGAGAAGATTATTGTGAAAATTGTTAGTCAGCTTGGTAGTAGTCATGGGGTGTGTGTGTGTGTGTGTGTGTGTGTGTGTGTCTGTGTGTCTGTGTGTCTGTGTGTCTGTGTGTGTAGTCATGGTGTGTGTGTGTGTATGGGTGTGTGTATGGGTGTGTGTGTGTATCCAGAACAGGACACTCTGCAAACAGCATTTCCTTCCCGTTTTTCAAAGAACATGGAAAGGAAGGGGGCAAAGAAGCAGTTGGGGAAAATGAGTTTGGGAACCAGGCATGCAGAGGGAAGCTTTGGATTCCCCACTAGGAAGGTCTTTTTGAAGGCCAACTCGAGCCCTATGGAAACACCCCCTTTTGTGAAAGTGAATTTCCCTCTAAGGTCCACAGTTCTTGCTGGTAAAAGGGCTCAAAGGTGGGACTTACCTAAGATGGAAGATAAGTTGAAATTGTTCCAAAATAGCTCATCCTTGGAAAAATGAGGCCTTTGTAAGGCAGCTGATTTCAGGAAGCTCTCCAGTTATCTTCTTAGGATTTCTTGAGCTTGTTCTCTTCCTTAAACTCAGCTCCAGTCAGAGGACTGAAAATGATACATGGTCTGTGCCCATCTGTTTGCTGTCTTTAGGGGCAGCTGAGAATTATAAATTCCTGGCCTAAATAATTACACCAACAAAATATTTTGTGGTTTGATCTCTTTCCTGGCTTCCCCTACACAGTGTTCAGGTTGATGAATACTTTATTTGGGCACTTTTCATTGTAATCTGTCAGTCAAAACCTGCCCTTCTGCTTCTCTTCTCTCTTTTTGTTTCATCTCCCTTTCCCAATCCCAGACTGGAAGTTGAGAACTCAAAAAGATAGATGGGTTAAAAATTTGTGGTTGTTGCTGTTAAATGACTGAATGTTGGATCACCTCAACAAGCCACATTGAGTGCTGCTTGAAGAAGAAGAACCTGTTTTCAATTAAACATTAAAACACAAAGCAGGTAAAATCCAGGCTTTGGGGAGCCAGACTTTCTTCCATCACAGTGTTTGTACATATCGCAACTTCTTTCCCCCATAAGACTTTGAGTGCACTTATGATGATGATGTTTCTGTAGGAACATTCTGCATTCATTGACAGGATCAGGAAATAATAAACCAAATCCCAGTTTGCACTTAAAAATTTTATGTTTTCTGGATAATACAGAAATACATTTTGCATGATTTCATATTTGGAAGGAATATCATATTGCTTTCCTTCTCATCGGTTGGGGAAGACTTGGAGGGAGGGAGAGAATTTGGAACTCCAAATTTTAAAAAATGTTAAAAAATAAATAAAAAAAGAAAACATTTTAGTAAAAAATTATATTTTCATAGTCATTTTCGTATATGCCTTTTACGAAACCAAAAAACAGCAGTGATGGCTAAAGAATCGTATCTAAATTAACCATATTCTAACCTCCACAATCCATATAAAAATAACTCAATTTCACTTTATAATAATTCACACTGGCAAAATTATTTTCTGCCAGACATCCTGTTACGTAGGTGGCATAAACATTATTAGATCTATGCCACAAACAAACTCCAGTATTTAGGAGACGAATGGTCAAGAAAGGATTAAAAGTAAAGGAAGAAAGGATAAAAAGCCGGGACCTAAGGTGGGGAAAGAAGAATAGAAGAAGGGCAACAGAAGGGGAATAGGCTAAATAGCATTTCTAGATCACAGAGGTCAGGCAAACTTTCTCTCTTTTACCACTTTTTTTTATTTGTAAAATAATTTGTAAATTTGTAAAATCTCTTTTGTAAGGAGGGAGTTGGTTAGGAGCAAAGAGGGGAAAAAGTACAAAAGGATAGGCTAGATAGAAACACACAATTAACAATAATAACTGTGAATGTGGATAGGATAAATTTATGCATAAAATAGAATAGGACAGCAGAATGGATTAGAAAACAATATATGGTTTATAAGATACACACTTGATATGTAAAGATTCACAGAGAGTTAAAATGAGAGACTAGAATAAAATCTATAATGCTTTAGCTGAACTCAAAAAAGCAAGGGCAGCAATTATGATTTCAGATAAAGCTATAGTAAATATAGATACAATAAAAAGAGATAAGCAGGGAAACTAAATTATGCCTAAAAGCACCAGAGAAAATGAATCAACACCAATATTTAACATATACATACCAAATAACAGCAGCTACATAAAGGAAAAGTTGATTGAATTGGAAGGAGAAATAGACAGTAAAACTGTAATAGTGAAGGACCTTAATGTACCTCTTTCAGACTTAGCCAAATCTAACCTCAAGGTGAACAAGAAGGAAGTTAAGAAACTGATAGAACCTTAAAAATATTAGAGATGATAGATTACTGGTGATTTCTGAATGGGAATAGAAAGTACTTTACATACTTTTCAACTGTTCATGGCACCTTTACAAACACTGATCATGTATTAGGACATAAAAACATCACTAAAAAAATAGAAAAGCAGAACTACTAAACATATCAGTTATTGCTTATAATACAATAATAACTAGGTTTAAAAAAGAGACTTTAAGGAAAGATTAAAAAGTGTTTGGTGACCATAATTCTACAAAATTAGTGTATCAAAGAACAAATTATAGAAAAAATAGAATACTTCATTAAAGAAAATGACAGTGATGAGACAATATACTGAAACTTATGGGATGCAACAAAAGCAGTTCTTAGAGGACATTTTTCATATCTAGATGTTTTCATTAAGAAAAGAACAGGACAATAAATTGGGCATTGAACTAAAAAGAACTAGAGCATTAGCAAGTAAAAAAATCCCCAATTCAACAACAAAGTAGAAATTTTGGAAATAAAAAAGAAGTAAAATTTAAAACAAAATTTTTTTTAAAAAAATTAAAGCATTGAAATGATAAGTAAAACAAGGAGTTGGGTTTTTTATATTAATAAAATAGATTAACCATTAGCTAATTTGATTTATAGCAAAAGGGAAAGGAAAACCAAAGTGTTCATGTTAAAAATGGAAAAGATGATTTCAGAACAATTGAAGAAGAAATAAAGGAAATTATCAAACTATTTCACCCAAACATATGCTAACAAAACTGGTAACTTATAGAAAATGAACTAATTCTTTGAAAATATAAAATAACTAAATTAACAAAAGAATGGAGCTAATAACCTAATTTCAGAAAAAGAAATTGAACAATTCATAAGTAAACTTCTAAAGGAAAAAGTTACAGGATCAGTTGGAATTACAAGTGAATTCTATCAAATGTTCAAATAACAATTAATTCCAATATTACATAAGAAAGAAAAGGACAGGATATAAATGCCATATAAACAGAATATAAATATAATAATACTTAAAACAAGGAAATACAAAACAAAGAAAGTAAAGTATAAACTGTTATCGCTGATGGATGAATAACACATTATAAAGATTATACATGACGACCAGTATGGATTTAAAATAGGAATGCAGAGGTGGTTTAAAATAAAGAAGATCATAAATATAACAAACTATGTTAATAATATAAATAATAGAACCCATGCAATTATATCAATAGATGCTTAAAAAATCTTTTGACAAAATTCTACACTCATTTCTATTAAAAACACTAGAAAGCATAGGAATAAATAGACCTTTCCTTAATACAGTAAATAGTAAATTCAAGAGCCAATATTATATGTAGAGGAGAAATGTCAGAGACCTTTCCAATAAGAAAAGGGATAAAGCAATGATGTCTGTTATCTCTTCTACTACTTAACATAGTCCTAGAAATTCTAGTTATAGTAACAAGAAAAAAAGAGAAATTTAGCAAATAAACACAGGTAAATAAGAAATAAAATGATTGATTTTTTGCAGATGATGTGATGATTTACTTGGCAAAACCTAAAGAGTCAACTAAAAATTAATTGAAACAATAACAAAGTTGCTGGATATGAAATAAATCCACATAAATCATTAGCATTCCTCTTTGGTACTAATAAAAATGAGCAGGAAAAGTCAGAAAGAGAAATTCCATTCAAAATAAGTACAGAAGATATAAAATTTGGGAAAAGTTTTTTATGCTTCACTTGATATTAATCAAAGCCTTATCAAACAAAGTTTTCTCTTATATCTTTCAAGGAATCTTACGAAATTTGGCATATATTTTGGAGAAACCTTGTTAGAGGAAAAAAAAAGTTAAGGAAGCATGTTGTTCTACAAATCAAGTGCTTTTTTATAGTTAACAAATAAAAAGTACAGTGGGGTCTTGTATTCTCTATAGCTTTCAGTCAATTGTGTAAGTGTAAAGATCTGTTCAGTTGTGGAATATTGCTTGCAGAAGTCTGCCTTTTTTCTTCTCAAACCTTTTTCAAGGATGACCTTGATGCATGTTATAGTAATGACAAGGTCCAACCAAGTTTGGTCCCAGAGAAGGATTGAGAAAATATACCTCCTTCCCTTCTTTACAGAGGTAGGGATTATGGTTGAGGAATATTACATATACTACCAGATACAGTTGATGTGTTAGTGATTTTTTTGAACTGTTTTTTTCTTCCCTCTCTTTTTAAAATCTTGGTTACAGACTAGGTGGGGGAGGAGAAATGTATTTGCTAATGATTGTGATATTAAAATGAGAGGTATCAACACAAAGAAGATAAAACTATTTAAAAGTTTGAAATTCGTTCTGCCTAGCAATTGGTACCCTTCTCCTCTTTCATTTTTCTTGGGACTCAATTCCTCAATTCCCTCAAAACTGATTTCACTCCAGCACAAAAGTTCATTTGTCCAGTCTTATCCAGATTCTCTTTCCATCTTCTTTGGTGCCATTTTTGTTTCCTTATATAGTACATCTGGGACTATGGTGGTACAGTCCAAATGTTGGGAGCCCATTTATCATTGAAGGAGAAAGTATTTGTTGTATAAATATTTCTAGATCTTTTCCATTTTCTTTTTTGCCTGCTTGTTGTCCTTCCAATTTTATTTATAAATGCCCTTGGGAAGACTCAGTCTCTTCCCAAGCTTTCTATAAATTTGTGTTTCCCTTCATTGACTTGTATTGTTTTATGAGAAGATTCTTCTAATGTTCTATCCTTCTCCTTTGCATGATTTAATAAATAAGTTTATATTCTAAACTGCCTTCTGCACATATATGCCTTTATATATCCCCTTGCCAATTTAACGTCATCAATCGCTTATGCTCCAGGTCAGATGCTAGGTGCTAGGGAAAACAGGATTGAAGGAAAGTAGTTTCTACTATCTAAAAGCTTGTAAAGGGTGTTCCAAAAGTCCTAATGCAGTGTTAAGCCATCAAAACATAAAACTACACTAAGCATTTTTGGTTACCCTGTAGTCTACTAATATGAAACAACATGTACACAGATAACTAGATAAACATAAATTAAATATAAAATAATTTTGAGAGGGGCATGAACAGACTGGGAGAATAGTGACAGAGCTCGTGCAGGAGTAAGTTGAGTTAAAGCTCACCTGGAGCTAGAAATTTTAGGCGGCGGAAAGAGAGCATTCTAGGCAGGGAGAACAGCTAAGGTGTGAAGAAAGGAGAAGGAATGTGTGTGTGGTAAACAACAAGGATGTTGGTTTGGCTGGAACGTAGTGGGCTTGAGGGGATGTTATGTGTAAAGAGCCAAGCAGGACGAGTGTGAGCCAGGTTGGGGAGGGCTGTTGGTGTCAAACAACGACGTTTGTATTCCATGCTAGAGGGAATGGGGAGTCACTGAAGATTCTGTGCTTTAGGATTATCAATTAGATATGTGGAAGATGAACTGGAGAAGGGAAAGGCTAGATTTTTGGACAGCCAATTAGGAATCTACTGAGGTGGACCAGGCAAGATTGCCCCACACACTTTTGTTGCCTATGTCTCTCAGTTTGGCAACTAGATCAAACGTTTGCTGGGCTGAGGGTGGTTTCTCAGCTCTTTGGTCTGCTCTTCGCAATGGATTTTTACGTTGGTTAAACTTTCTCAGGGTGATGGTCTATATTGAATGTTCTCATGCATTTCCCATTTTCAGTGTCAACATCTTATTTGAAGAGGTCAAGTTGGAGATGCCTCAACTGCTTGACATAACTTCTCATTTTTGCTCTTTCTTTTAATTTGCTACTGATTTTGATTTTTTTTTTCTCCAAGAAGTCAATGATTTGTCTTTCTATGGTTAGCTTATTTAGAAATGATTCTCACATTGATGACTAGTCATTTACTATTGACCAAAATCTAATCAATTTGCTTTTTTTTTTTTTTACCGTTCATCATACCCAGCATCCTTCAGCTCTCTTCTTGAAAAAAAAAATCATGTTATATAGGAGTTAGGCTTCTTGTAGATGATGGATCTATCTCATCTAAGCTCCTTAGGACAGAGAGTGTTTTGATTTTGTCTTTATTATTGTCAGTGCCCTACACATAATAAGTTCTTAATAAATGCTTATTAGACTTAATGTCTTTGGCATGAATGATAAAACCAATTTCACCATTATTTTTTGCTATACCATGCTGATCAAATATTTGCTGAATTGAATATCTACTTACTATGCACAAAGCCCTACAAGATTGTATCTTTCTCAGTATCTAGTGCTGTGCTCTTCTTTTTTTTTGCCAGATTCTGATCAGAATTCAATTCCTGCCAATATAAGGAGCTAGAGGAATTAGGCATGTTGTTGGAGATGATAGTAGTTGCAGAGAAAATATCCTAAGTACAGATTATCAAAAGAGATTTTGTTGTTGTTCAGTCATTTTCAGTTGTGTCCTACTCTTTGTGACTCTGTTTTGGGGTTTTCCTGGCAAGAACTATGGAGAGGTTTCTAATTTCCTTCTCTAGCTCATTTTGCAGATGAGGAACTGAGACAAACAGAGTTAAGTGACTCACCCAGGTTCACACAGCTAGCAAGTATTTAAGGTCAGATTTGAATTCATGAAGATGAGTCTCCCTGATTCCAAGATCAAGAGATATATATTGCAATAAAATATGTCATAGATAGAATCATGGGTTCTTAGAGTTGAAAGTTGCCTTAAAGATCAATTAGTCCAGACTCCTTATTTACAGATGAGGTAATAAGGCCTGAAGAAATGAAATGACTTAAGGTTGCACAACTAGTCAGGGATTAGATGTGTAAACTATCTGATCACAAGCCAGTGCTCTTTTTTTTCTGACCTCAGTGACTAGTCTTGTAATCTTTGGGTGGGGAAGCAACAACATACAGCAGGAATCAGGTTGAGTAGGAGAACTTGATTATTTTACTAAGAGCTGCAACTGGCATGGGGTCAAGGGGATTTTGTCCTGGGGTACTATAATTTACGGGTGCATGCTTCCTACATGGGAAGGCTTGCTTCCATGATTCCTCCTCAAGGACTGTCATCCCTGGAGGCAGGAAACTTGTCTTTTCCTGGTAACTGTGTCCGCAAGTGGAACTGTCCTCTGGAACTGGAACTGGAATTCTGAGTTATTGTACTACTTTCACTCCCATACCACCCTCCAACATGTTGGACTATTTTCTCAGCTTCCATCTCCTCATCTCAGTTTTTAACAATTTTAATTATTTACAATTCCAGTTTTGCAGACCTAAAATAATAACCAGTCAGGAAAACAGAAATTATCTTTGTTATCTGCACTAACAATTCCTGTCATCTTTCTCACTTCTATTCTAGAAATACGAGACTCTTGAAGGAAGAAACAGAGAACAAACCTCTCTCAAAAACAAATATGTCTCAACAATAGCTAGTTAATGTGACACTGCCAGACACCAGCTCAGCTGAGCAATCTTAACAAAGAAAACTCAATTATCTTTCTCTCTGAAAGGTACTAATCACTCCAATCAATGTAATAGTCAAGATTAATTTTTCTGTTTTGTGACCATGGATATAGCCACCTCACAAACATGAACTTATCGATCACAAGGGACATTTGTATCCAAAATATAACCTACCACTATTATTGGAAATGTTGGCACTAAAAAAAATTGCCTTATTAATAGTAGGTCATTTTTGTATGTGAATGACATATTTGCATATAGTATAGTGTTCTACGGGATGCCAACTCTAATGTCCAACAGTGTCCACAGATATCAACAGTAGACATGATCTGTGGAAAGAAAATATGAATGAAGGAAAAGGAAAAATCTGAGTCTCAGTTCTACTATTAAGCTGTTTTTCTTTGGAAAAATCACAATTTCTCATTTTTCTCATCTGGAATAATTTCTACCTTCAAAGGACTGTTGTGAAGATAAAGTGGGAATATAGATTAGAAGGTATTTTGGATAAGTAAAATCTACATATACTATGTATTTACTTTTCTGTGAATATCTTGTATCTTCCTAGTAGAATATAAGCACCTTGAGGGCAGGAGCTATTTCAGTTTTGATTATATGTTCCCATCATTTTGCTTGGTGTCTGGCACGTGGTATTTATTATGCATGCCTGCAAAGATTTTTACAAGCTGTTTTCAATATCAAGGAATATAAAGCCACTGAACCTGGGCTCTTAACTTTGAACTCTTGAATATTCTTATAAAGGAGGAAGAAAAAGGCACTAAAGAGAATAAATATAAGAAAAGCAGCTAGATTGGCTCAAGTGCACATAAAATAGGTCTGCGTTGGGGGGGGGGGGGGATGACCCAATTGTGTGAGTATTAAGGAAACAAGTCACAAGGAAACTGAAGGAGCTAAAGATACCAATAATGTGTGTGTGGAGGGGTGGAAATCTTAACTGAGATTAATAAAGAAAAAAGGTGAACAAGGGAACATTAACTACCAACCTAAGTGCCTACTTGTCAGTCGGTCAACACTTATTAAGTGCCTGCTTTGTATCTTAGGATACAAAGAAATGCCAGAGACAGCCCTTGCCCTCAAGGAGCTTACGATCTATTGGGTGAGACAACATACAAACAACTATGCACAAACGAGATACACACGGGACAAAATTGGCATTAGCATTAAGGATTATAAAAGTCAGGAAAACAATGAAGCACAAATGAGGATGGAAAGAATTCCAGGCAATGGGGGGGACAGTCAGAGAAAATGCAAGCAGTCAGGAGATGGAGCGCCTTGTCCGCAGAACAGCAACAAGGTCAGTGTCACGGGATCACAGAGTATGTGAGGGAGATGGTATAAGGTGTGAGAAGGCGTGTGCGTGTGCGTGTGTGTGTCTGTGTGCGTGTGTGTGTCTGTGTGTGTGTCTGTGTGTGTGTGTGTGTGTGTGCGCGCGCGCGCGCGCGTGGGGGGGGGGTGGAGGGTTAGGTTATAAAGGATTTTAAATACCAAATATGATTTTATATTTGATCTTAAAGGTGATGGGGAGGGAGCCACTGGAGTTTACTGAGCAGGGGTGT
>CM053580.1:332011673-332041916 GCA_028627135.1 Pseudochirops cupreus
TAGCTCTGTGGAACTCTGCTTCCAGAGGGGAGAGCTTTGTCCCAAAATCACTGGGGTTTTCACAGCTGCCGGAGCTATTAGGAGGCTGTCTCTACAGCCCCCCCAGCTTTGGGTCACTGGTCATGTACCTCAGGACCACTGCCCAAGACCATGATCCCGATCTAGGCAGCTTAAGGCAAGAGCACCTAGCCTCTGAATGATGGCTTGGCCCCCCTGCAATCTGCAGGCTGCGAGCTCTGAAGCAGCCACATGGAGGCAGCTGCAGGGCCACCTCTTCTGCTGCTTTCTTGTCCTGGGGGTGGACAGCTGGACCTGCTTTTCTCCCCCAAATTTAGCTGAGTTCCACTGACTTTTCACTTTGTCCTTGTTTCTTATGGGTTGATAATTCTGGAAACTGCCACAGCTGCCGACGATCCACTCTCCTGAAAGCTCCAGCCATGTCTTGTCCTGGCCGCCCTGGGGCCAAGCCGCGGTTTCAGGCTAGGCTGGTTTGGCTCCCAGCATGCTGCACTGAGCCCTTTCTGTCCCGCCTGCCAGGCTGCCTTTAATGGGAGCTTTGTTTTTCTGTACTTTTGTGGGTTCTAGAGCTCTAAAATTTGTTTAGAGTCATATTTTATAAGTATTTGAGGTGGTTATGGGGGGAGCTGAGGAATTTTCCTGCTTCTACACCGCCATCTTTGCTCCGCCCAAGGGTCAGGTTTCTGTAGAACACTGGGTATGTCCCGATTTGAGTCAATGAGAAAGTAGGTAATCACTCAAAGGAGTTTGGCCAGTTCATAAGCAGAGGAAAGAATAAATGGGTGAAGAATGCCAGTTGCCCAGATTTCAACCTTCATTTGTATGGCTACTCCATACAGCTTATCCAATAGTCTGTCTATCTAGGATGGACAGTCCAGATGGGTAATAAACTTGGGCCCAGAGTTAAACAGGAAGAGAGTGGACTGGACTCTTTTCAGGAAACTGAAATGCTCCTTTACTGATCCCAAGATCCCCATGAAAGCAAAGGCCCATGTTTTCAACACTAACATACCATTGGGAATTCTCTATGGCAAGAAGGCACATGGAATACTATTATTTCTGAACTAAAAATGAGTATTCCAGGAGAGGTTCACAGTGGGTGTGAGCAGGCTGCAATATGTCCCTAGGAAGGAATGAAGAGGGGCGTAAAAAGTCATCAAGGAATTGAAGGATAGGAATAGGAGATGGGCTGGCCATGTTGCAACAATGAGGGATGATAGATGGACAGCCAGGGTGTTCTTCCAGTATCCCTCCAAAATCAAGAGAAAGCAAATGAGGCCTCTGTCACATTGGATGGATCTTTGGGGCAAACTTTTGGGGGGACAAGGACAAGATTTGCACAAGATGGACAGACATGAATAAACTGTGTTTATTGCTGGAGGAAATTCCCAAATTGAAGAGATAAAAATCTAGTTTAGTATTTGAATGAGTAGTTAACTAATGTCAACATGAACAGTATACCAACAGGATCATAAAAGTATTTCTGAAGTCATAGTATAAGAATTGTAGGGCCTAAACAAAAGGTGACAAAAGATAAGGGGAGTACTTACCATCCTGGAAAGCATTATCATTACCAGGAGTTACAGAAACTTTCTGTATGATGAGCTCCTAAAAAAATAGGATAGATTCTTAATTCAACAGGGACAATTTAGATGCTATCCTATCTAAGGGGTAGGGGGTGGACCATTCAGGACCACTGTCAACTCAATGAATCTACATGTTATTTTTTTCTCTTACAGTGAAAATGCAGTAAATGACCACAGAAACAGAGATTATAAATATATAACTATATTTTTATTTTGAATATTAAATAATTTTTAAATTACAAGCAATTTATTGAATCACACTATGCATGATCAATATACAGTAGAAATCTTACAATTTAAAAATGTACACAATTTAAAGACAATTTGACCTGAAATTTCATTAACTATGATATTGCCATAAACCTCATATACCTGTATTAAATTACAATATGAAAACCCTCATACCTATGATTTTATTACATAATTCCTCATTTACAAACATAATTCAACATTATATATACATCAGTACCATTATCAAGCTACACCTAGGCCTGTGCAAATCTGAGTAACTTATTAAACAAAACCAAATTATTTTAAGTCATTCAAACATATCTTTAACAGGCTGCTGGTATCACAAATACTGTCAACACATCTTTAAGGTCCTTTTTATTACAGAAATTTTGTTTTTCAAATCAAAGACTTGAACTAATACCATTAATATCTTAGAATATTGTTTATGTGACTTAAAGCTGAAATTATTTTGTACACCCCATTCTTATTTTAAGGCTGTTTCTCATAAGGCTAATATATTTTGATGCTACCCATCACTATATCCAAACATTTGGATTTATAACACTTGATTCACTTCTGAAATTTTAAATGAAGTGCTTACTACATAATTCAAAACTAAAAGTTCTTTTCTTTAGCCAAGCCCCTCAATACACACTCAAAAAAATTCATTAAATCCTATAAATTTACTCTTCAAAATAGTAATAAAAGGAGGTGGCTTGAAAGGATTTTTAGTGCAGCAGAAATATACAATAACCTTTCCTAGATAAGCCCATTTTTACAAAAATGGTTACCCAATCACCTGTACATATTTAAAAACCAGATTACCGAATGTTTTGTTTCAAATCAAACACATTTGTGGCTCATTTACCCTGAAGGCCTAATTTATACACATTAAATCAGGTTATCAGAAATTTTGGAAGCTCTTTTTATGCATTTCTATTTCAGCTTGATTATGGGGTCATGTGAGAAAATCAGTTAACTGCTTTAGATAGATAACAAAGGTAATTTTAAATAATATGGGGTTTACTTGCTATTCAGCAATAAATCACTGAAAAAATAAGATGTAACCTAAAATTGGATACTTTTTGAACCATCAAAAGGAAGTTTAGGAATGAATATTTGTTGTGGATCAAGTATTACAGACCAATTCTATCTAATCTGAAGAATCCCAATGATTTACTTTCAATTGCATAATCTGTTTTAGAACAAATAACATTTAAAAAAATCCTACTGCTTGTAACAAAAAAAACCCCTAAATCTGAACAATGAACTGCATGCTAATATTTCCAAACACAGAATTGACAATTACAAATCCATTTTATTGAACCACCTACTGTGTATTGCTTAAAATTTCAAAATACTATGCTAACACATTAAGTAAATAAATTCTACCTTCCATATCCTAATAGAGTTAAGATTTTTCCATAAATTCCAATCTAAATTGATCATATAAAGATGCATGTTTGGCAACTAGTTACATGTCATTTAGACTCAAAAGTAGTAATTCTTTATTGAGGCTCAGGGTAGTACTAATTTAAAAAAAAAATCTATTAAATGGAAGCTTATGTGTCTAATCTTTTTATATATGGTGGAAAAAGAAATTGCCTAAAAGTTTGAGGAAAACCTTGCTGGGCTGATGTGGGCTCCTTGGAGGGGCAGGGGCAATTTTTTGGTTTGATCTTTGAATCCTCAGCACCTACTACAATGTATTAGTAGGTACTTAATTAATATCAGTTGAATCTGTCTGATGTCAGAAGTATAAGCTGAATTTCCACAGTTACAGTTTTGTAAAATAAGAGCAGCCATTCTCATTTTTTACTCAATTTAGGTCAGTGATTAGCTATAGAACATATCATTCACTACTGATACTCAAGGAGTCTCCATAGCAAGAAATTTAGAGTTGAGGTTTAATTTTGGCATAATCATACTCTAATGCCCTGTGATTTAAAAAGAAAAAAAATATAGTGTTTAACACAGATATGAATACGGTTTCTGAAACAGGATTTCATGCTCTTTGGGGACTCCTGCAAATAAATGTTTAGTGTACACAACAAATAGTGGTTTTAAAAAGGGTCACAGTCTCTACTTTGAATTTTTTTCCCCTGTGGAAATTTAACGCTACTACAAGAAATAAGTCAATGTGTACATGTAGTAAGTAGGTCATAATTTTACTACATAAACTTACAGATTTTATAAAAATTTGCATTACTGAACTGAGACCATAAGTTATAAAGTGCTATGGTCCACTGGTCTAAAGCATTTTTTAACAGTTAGTCATGGACTGTGACCTACAATGTTTTCAAAGCTATTAAGAGTAGTGAAGATTGTAAAACATACTTACTAAAGAGAGTAAGGCTTTTTATACTTGGGTCTTAGGTAGTGCTCGCTGACCTAAAGAACAATGTTCTATGGCATCAACTAACCTACTGATTGGCAAACTTTCTCTTATCATAAATGGCTTTACCATGAACTTGATTCTTCACTCAGCACAATATCACTGCATCTTTTGGCAACTGTAAACATTGTATTTGGGGAAGCTGAACACTAGGCTTACCTGTGGCCACTATCAGTTTTCAAAAATAAATGTTGTATGTCTTAGAGTCAATCCCTTTCCCCCCCTTCTCTGCACAATCACAAAGCTGTTTCTCAAGCATTCCAGTCTCTTAAAAACCAAGTGCTTTTAAATGATAAAAAAACAGCACCGTGTCTTAATCCAGGAGAAAATATCCAGTCTCATGAGCATGGGGGCCAGCTTATGGTCATGCCTGTCTAGTGCCAAATTTCCCCAAATCCCTGCTTTAAAAAAAAAAGAAAGAAAGAAGAAAATGACTTCTGTGTTCTCAGGCCAATAACAAAAACATCTGAAGGGTCTGTAAGATCTAGCTAACACAATTTTAAAGCTAGCCACCACCTTAAAATGCAAGACATTACTCATTTCATGAAGTGACCACCAGACCCTCCAGGAGAACTATTTGGAGTCAACCAGGCTCATTCTGGGAGGCTGCTGATTTATTCAACTGCTCTTCTCAATCAAAGATGGAGTCTAGGTAAGCAGCAATTAACTTTTACTTATTTTAAAGCAGACAGACTTTAGGCGTAGTATTTCCCATTTTCAGTTTTGGTATCACTGCCTTTTAAAGCAAAGGAGAATGAAACTGTCACTATGAAAGTCTGATTTTTTAAAATTAATTTTTGAGAAAACTTCATGACATCACTATGAAAAGTCTGACTTAATAATCCCATATGTAGTTAATACGAGTTAGGAAATTTTATCTGGGTCAACTTTATAGTTGCTTTATTTTTTAATCCAGGGAGTTCAGGAGCTAAATCATTTCTGCATCCCTTTAAAAACGAAAAAGTAAGAATCACTGGTTGAAAGACCCTTCAACTATTTGGAAAGAAGCCTGATATCCTTAAGTCACTCTAAGAGAAGAAAAGAAAATACATTTGATTCAGCTGTGCAACCCAGATCAGTGTTTTCAGACTCCTCAAAAATATTTCCTATAAAAACATGAACACTGTAACATTCAGAATCATTTAGCATTTTGAAAAATGGTACTGGGTTTAAGTTTCCAGCAAATTCTACAACAGCACAACACTCATTTAAATTTCACAAGTACCATGCATAGCAAACAAAACATAAAAACAGGAGAAATCAAACTAGTTAACAGCCCTAGCTTGACCTGCTTTATTTTCCTTGAATAATTTACGATTCTGATTCTGTACAATGTTGGGGACTCTGGGAACATACAGCCATAGTGCATTACAGAAAGCAAGGTAATATGCATTTAGTGATCTTTCCCCCCCAAGAATAAATATGGCTCACTACTGACCAACTATCATTCATACGGTTTCAGTGACACAGCCACCTGTTGTACAGACACAATTATATATAATTCTATGACAGGTGTAGGTTCAAATAGAATAAACTACATGAAAAAATATAAAAAGAATATGATACAATCCCATACATAACCAGAAGGTTGTGTAATTGCTTTACAAGTTTATTACAAATAACAATTGCCTGAAGAATTAATACTTCAAGTTTTTTTTAAAACAGCTGTAGATTCATCTCTTCCAAATGAAAAGCAAATTGCACTGATTAAAAACACACATTACAAATACACATCAAAAGTCCTGATTTAACATTTCTTTGCTGTGTTTCTTGATTCTCCTCTTCTTACTCCAGAAGAAGCCTACAGTGGCTCTCTGAACAGTCGTGCTCATCAGTATATACACTGTGCAGGCCATCAGTGTGGGCATGCTGTCTTGTACAAGCAGTTTTTGATTTTTAAAAAAAATCCTTTACCCACTTAATCTTTTTCTCCATCTTCACTGCTTCCTATATGGTGAAAAGACAATAAGATGACATGAAGATAAACAATTTTTGTAGGGTAAAAATTTTCCAGTTCAAATCCAACACAAATACATTCCCTAGAAAAGTAAGCAGTTGAGGGCTTAACACCTGACTGATTTTTCTCCTTTAAAGCAACACCTGCCATACTCTCATACAGAAGAAACACATCTGTTTAATTCACATATCTAGTTCAATGGCACAGGTTGAGCATGTGAAAAAATTGGGTAGATTTCTCTAAACATCTGCCTATTTGTAGGACTACTGGGTAATTGGTGTTATCTAATCAGAGCAAGTAAAATATAGTGCAAGTGCAAACAAAAGTTCTTTATATTACTTTTAATTTATTTGATTTGCCAATCTCAATTGCCAGAGTACCTATTAACATTTATCTTTAAATCTAGTGATGAAAGAAGGTGGTATTTATTCTAAGATACTATTTAATATGTATCCCTGTCCCTTCACCTCTACCCCTATCAACCACACATTGATATTATTTAAAAAAAAAAAAGCCCAAACCACCCCACAAAACACCATGGCAAAAGAGAATTCTAAGGGGAGGTGCCTCAAATGCCACTGTAGCGAAGTGTGGTCTGTTACCAAAAACATGAATTCAGGAGCTTAAACTAATCCTTTGTATTCTTCTTTCTGTAGGCAAAGGGCAGGGAGAGAAGGAAAGGTTTTTACAGGCAAGAGAATATCATGCCCCATTTGTCAATGATTCGGAGTTATTTCTAAAACTCAAAGATCAGAAAGATACTTGGGAGGAACAGGTCATTGCTCCTTCAGGGAGCTCTGTTCACTCTTGTAAAGGGAACCTAAAAATTCCCCACCAGGCATTCAGCATGTCTGGTTTTACTGAATATACTCAGCTTGAGTTATGGAACAGATATGATAAAAAGAAGTTAGCTCATGGAATAAGATCTAAGGCTTGTGATTATCTGATTAAGAGTTTTCTATAATGGATAGGAGAGACAAGATACTTTGAAATTGGGCTTGCCTTCTTTAATCAAGAGTTGACATCTCCCCAAATCTCCCCCATCCCCATGTACCCAAGTGTTCACACATGCATCCACTGTCACATAGGCACTTACCTCCTTGTTCAATATCTGAATCAGTAAGATGTGTAAGAGAAAAACTTGCAATGTTGGCAGGAGAAATAGAAAACCTGGAATAAGGCGATGCATGTGACCAACTTTGTTCAATGCTTCTAGATGGTGGTGGAGGAGAAAAGTACTTTGATGTCTGAAGAGAGGGCTTGGAACCAAGGCTATCGGCCATTTTGGACATAAAAGACTCCTGGGAGAAGTCATCATCCCATTCAAAACCCCCACCTTAAAAAAAAAAAATTCTCGTTTTGGAATTGCTTCTTTCAAGAGAAAAGACTTCAAATACATAGTACTCTGATATTACACACAAGAAAATTTGCTGACAATAATTAACAAAAGAACTTGAACTGAAGTGAAAATCTCTGTAGCAGAGATAAACTGTCAGGCAACAATAAGTATTTGTAAGAATACAAATGAACAGATAAATACTACATTTTCAAACTTGTCTCATATTTTTAAAATACCTTCTTCATCGGTTGAACTTTCTGAGTTTGTAAACCTGTTCAAGTAACTGGGACCTAATGATGGCGTCACACTGTTAGACTCCTGATTATTTGCTTCTGCTCCTCGGTGTCCCAGCTCTTTGGTTGGTGTTTCCTAAGAAAATAAAAATTCTAATTATATACTATACGGAGAAAAGGAGAAAAAGATCACGTTAGTTATCAGTTTTAGTCTACAACATTTGTTTATATGTTTTCTTCTCCACCCTGTCTTTTACCCCTTCATCCCCCCGCAAAACCTTTTCCTCTGTTTTGTCTGTGTACATCTACCTGGAATATGTGTGTCTTCTCTCTTCAACTACATTGTAAGGTTCTTCAGGTCAGGAATTGCAGCTTACATTGCTTTAAATCTCCACAGCATCTAACAGAATGCCTTAGATGTGTAGGTGTTCAACAAAGACTTGTTGACTAAATAATTACATTATTTACTTACCAGAATTTTGTTTAAGTCCTCCATGAAAAAAGAGTTAAGATAAGCTTGCAATTCACACACAGAATATAATGGAGAAATTTTAATTTTTGTTGGATATCTAATGAGATGAGTCCTTCAGACCAGGCCTAAGTTTTCTCTCTATTCCTTAAAGGAAAAAAGAATTTCATTTTACCAGGATTCTTTAGTTAACTAAAACAAAAGAAGGGAAAACTGCAAGGGGAGGGATAATAGATGGTCAAATAAATTAAACTAATTAGGCAAAAGAAAATGAAACTTGGCTAGGGAAAAAATAGATCAAAAGAAGAGCTAAAGAATATTCTATCTGTCTTAATTTCTAAACTTTATTATGCTACTATATGACATCGTCTGTTTTTCTGTATTTTTAAAACCCATTAATATAACCTTCAATTCTCAATCTCAAGTGAAATGCTTTGTATAGTCCTCACTTAACATGATGGCATTTTTTTTACATTTGAAAAGTTACACATAGGTTTCCAAGCTTAAAAACTAATAAAGGGAACAGCAAATATGAATCACAGAAACCGAATTTTAAAGTTGGAAGGGACTAACTTGGAAGGAATTCTGGCTAAAACATAACAGGTAAGTCATTGTCTAGCCTCTGCCAGAAGACCTTTGAAGAAGTTTTAAAAACAAATGTTAAAAATTGTTTTTATATGCAACTGGAAAAGAAGATATACTGGCAATGGGGTAGAGAAATTTATCTTGCCCTACAAGAAAATAAGAGGATAGGGGACAAGAGAGGAGGATGTGACAGAAGGGATGGCAGACTGGGGGAAGGGGTAATCAGAATGCATGCCATCTTGGGGTGGGGGGAGGGGAGAGATGGGGAGAATATTTGGAACTCAAAATCTTGTGGAAATGAATATTGAAAACTAAAAATAAAAATAAAAAAAAAAGGAAGACCTTTGAGGAAGGGAAACAACTACCTCTCAAGGCAGCCACAGCCACTTTTGGACTTTTCTAATTGCTAGGGAAGTTTTTCCCGACATCAAACCTCAATTTGCTTCTCTTCAATGTCTGCCCATTTCCTGGCTCTGCCTCTCCATAACCATTTAGGCCCTTCCTCCACATGATGGCCTCTTAGATTATGGAAGGCAGCTGTCATTTTCCCCACCCCCAACTACTCCTCAAATGACATGAACTCAAGACCCTTTGCACTGTCCTTATATCATGTTTTTATTCGCACTTAAAGTAGGCAAAAATCAGAAAAAATTTAAAAGGCAGCAATCATATTTTTAAAACTAGTATGGTGTTGAAAGAGCACTATGAGAGAGACAGGAATTCAGACACCACCATTTGCTAGTTCTATCATCTTGAACAGATTAAACTCTTTGAGAAAGGATTCTGGGAAGATGGTGGAGTAGGTCAGAAAATACCAAGCTCTCTGGACTTCCCCTACAAACAAGACAAAATAACACCTCAGGGTGAATGTAGAGCAGTCAAAATAAACAAGAGCTGGGGCAGAACAGTGGTCCTCCTGAGACAATCTGGAGAAGATCTGAAGAAAAATCTCAAGACCAAGGTTTGATCCCTGTGAAGAATAAACACCTGTAGGCTAGTTCTGTTGGAACAGCAAACTGCAAGTCCTGGGGCTAGCTGGGTTGGGAGGTAGCCCTGGTCCCAGTCACAGAATGTTCACCTCCTGGACAGTGTGGGGAGATGAGGTGGGGAGACCAGTGTTTGAGCAAAGAAAGATTATTGAGAGAACCTCTGCTGATAAGGGACACCAGGCCTAGCTGTGCAGGCAAGACAGAGCCCTGGGTGAGAAGTAATCAGTATCCGCCTGGTGAGTGCAGAAGCAGTGGGACAGGCCACCTTGCAGGGTGGAGGTCTTGCTTTGGTTCCAGGCCAGATGGATATTCCTATACCCCAAACCCCAGGACTAGAGGTGATTAAAAAAAAAAAAAGAAGGCTAAGGAGAAAAAAAAAGTTACTATGGGAAGAGAGAAGACCAGGGTTCCTCTTCAGAGGATACTGAAGCAAAAAGTGTCTCTCCTACCCCAACAAGTGATGTCAAATGGTCACCTACCCACAAAGAACTCACAGACGAACTTAAAAAAGACTTCAAACATCAAATGAGAGAGATCGAGGAAAAATAAAAAAAATAAGAACAATCCAAGAAACACAAAAAGATTATGAAAAGAAAGCCAACCAACTAGAATAGGAGATTCAGAATCTTAAGGAAGAAAATAACTTGAAAATTAGAACTGGACAAGGAGAAGCCAGCAAAGTTATGAGACCAAGAAATAACAAAACAAAATATAAAGAGCAAAAAAAAAAACAAACAGAAGAGAAAAGTAAAATATCTCATGAGAAAAACAACTGCTCTGGATAACAGATCAAGAAGAGAAAACAAGAGAATAATCAGACTTTGATCCAAAGAAGAATCTTGATACAATAATACAAGAAATAATTACAGAAAAGCATCTTGAAGTGTTAGAACAAGAGGGGAAAATAGAAATAGAAAAAATCCACCAATTACTTCCTGAAAGAGATCCTATGGGGAAAAGCTATAGCAGTGGTTCTCAACTTTCGTAATGCCACGACCCTTTAATACAGTTCCTCATGTTGTGGTGACCCCCAACCATAAAATTATTTTTATTGCTACTTCATAACGGTAATTTTGCTACTGTTATGAATCGTAATGTAAATATCTGATATGCAGAATGTATTTAAACTGAACACAACTCACAGGTTGAGAACCACTGACCTTGTGGGAACATCATTGCTAGACTCCAAAACCCCCAGCTCAAGAAGAAAATATTACAAGCAACAAGAATAAAACAAATATGGTGGAGCACAATAAGAATCACATAAAACCTAGCAGTGGCTATACTAAAAGACTTCAGGTGTTGGAACACTATCCCAGCAAAAGAATTGTGGTTTTGGGTGGGCGGAGTCAAGATGGCAGTGTAGAAGCAGGAAAACTCTGTGGGCTACCCCCATAACCACGTCAAATACCTATAAAATATGACTCTAAACAAATTTTAAGCTACAGAATCCACAAAGAGACAGAGCGAAATAAATCTCCCGCTGAAGGCAGCCCTGCAGGAAGGGTCTATCACAGTGCACTGGGAGCAGAGCCCAATCCTGCAAGAACCCTCAGTTTTAGCCCCAGGGCAGCCCCCATCAGCAGCTGCAGCGGACTTCCAGAGACTGGATCACCAGAAGCTGTGGCAGTTTCCAGAAATATCAACCCATAGATTCCGAAGAAAAAGTGAGAGGTCAGTGGAACTTTGTTGGATTTGAGGGAGATGCAGACATGGTCCAGCCTCTGTTCCCAGAGCTAGAAGAGGTGGAAGTGGCAGCCTTGCACCCATCTCCATGTGGCTGCTTCAGAGCTCCTGGCCTACAGATCATAGAGGGGCTAAGAGACCATTCAGAGGCTAAGTGCTCTTGCCTTAACCTGTTGCATCTTGATCATGGTCTTGGGTGGTGGTCCTGGGGTGTGTGACCAGTAAGCCAAAGCTGGTGGGGGATGTAGAGACAGTGCCTTCCTTTTTTTTTTTTTTAAATTTACTTTTAGTTTATAAGATTCAGTTCCACAATCCCTTGAGTTCCAGATTTTCTCCCCTCCCCCCACCCCACATGGTGGTGTGCAATCATGTATAGGATCTGCAAATACTTTCACACTGTACAATAGTCTGGTTGTATAGAAGGGTTGTAACCAATGAGTGAACACTGGGGAAAAAAGAAACAAAACTAAACATGAAAAAGAACGATAGCATGTATTGCTTCAGTCTCCATTTAAACTCTAGTCTTTCTAGATCTTTCTTTGAATGTAGATATCTCCTTCCATCCTGAGACTTGTAGAGTGAGACAGTGCCTTCCTAATAGCTCTGGCAGCTGGGGAAAACCCCAGCGATTTGGGACGAAGCTCTCCCCTCTTTTGTAAAGGGACAGGGACAAAGTAGAGAATAGAACAAGTGGGGGGCAGGGTAGGATGGAGGGAAATATAACCAACCTTTCACAATATATCTACTATGGAAATGTTTTGCATAACTACACATGTATAACCTATATTGAATTGTTTATCTTCTTAATAAGGCTGGGTGATGAGGGAGGAAGGGAACGAATCTGGAATTTAAAGTTTTAAAATCAAATGTTTAAAAAAATATTCTTATCATTATTATTATTATTTACATGTAACTGGGAGATAAGATATACAGGCACTGGGGTATGGAGATCCATCCTGCCCTACCAGAAGGTCAGACGGGGGATGGGGGAGGATATAGGAGAGAGCAGATTGGGGAGGGGGTATACAGTGGGATCGCTGTTTTGGAGTGGTGGGTAGGGGTAAGATGGGGAGAAAATTTGTAACTCAAAATCTTGTGGAAATGAATGATATAAACTAAAAATAAACATAAAATTTAATTAAAAAAAAAGAATTGTGGTTTTGTGGTCAAAAATAGTATATCCAGCAAAGTTAAGCATAAACTTGAATGAAAAAAAAAAGACATTTAATTGAACTGCAGACTTTCAGGATTTTGTTGCAAAAAGACCTAAAATCAATAGAAAATTTGACATATGAGATCCAAGAGAAATATAAGGTAAACACAAAAAAACTAATTACAAGGAACTCAATATGGACAGACTGTTCACTTTTTGTACTAGGAAAGGTAAACTATCTAAGATTGTTATTAGTTAACTAGATAGTTTGAAAGAAAGACTGGAGTAGAGCTAAGTATGATGCAAAACTAAAGAGTAAACTGTCTAGGAAAAGGTAAAAAGAGTAATTATCTTATGCAAATGAGGTGAGAGAAGAACTGACACAGAGGAATTAGATGGTGGAGGAACCTTACTCTCATCAGGAATGGGTTAAAGAGGGAACAATGCATATATATATCTAAAAGGGCATAAAAATCTTCTAAATTCAGAAAAAAATAAAAGCCTGAAGGGACAGGGAGAGGGGAGAGAATAAGGGAGGGATCTTTGGTGGGAGAGTAGGCTAAGTAATAGAAGGGCAAAGCACTAGGTAGAAGTAAAGTAGAGGAGTTAGGAGGGATAAGAAATAGAAGATACACACAAACATAAAATAAATTAGATCAGGAGTAGAATTTATTAGGGAAAAAGAACAGAGGTAGTAAACATGATCTCAGACAAAAGTTAAAGCTAAAATAGATCAAAATACAAAAAAGGGAAATTATACTATATGTTTTAGTTTTAGACTATTTAAAAAAACCTGACAGTATAAGGTTTGAATATTGTTGTGGTATAGGAAAAGATGAGTTGGTGGACTTAGAAAAATATGGAAAGACTTGGACATATGAAGGAAGAAGTTATCCACCCTCAGAGAAACAGAGGACAAACAAGTACTGCATGGTCTTACATAGATGCATATGAAAGTATATAGCTATAGATTATCTGCCTAACTGTAGCCTTCTTGGAGGGAAGCAGAGAAGAAGGGGTAAAAAAAGAACAGTAGAGAACAAAAGAAAACTTAGAAGGAAAGAAAAGATGGGTAGATTGGAACACATGTAGCATTACACAGGTTTTCTTGAAAGGGAAATATATTGCTGTATATTTTGAATCTTCTCTTATGTTCTGCCATGCACATGGCTATGCTTTTTTTCTTTTATTTTGTACTCAAGTTTATGTTTCTTTTTCTTTTCTTACTGTGTATTTAAGTATTAGTATTTAAGTTTAAAAGGGTTTTTTTTTAATTAAAAAAATAACTCTTCAAGCCTGTTTTTTCATTTGTAAAACAGGAACAACTCTAGGAATACTTACACATCAAGGGGTTGTTGTGGAGAAAGCACATTATAAACCTACATAAATGTGAGCTGCTTTGACTTTAAACTATAAGCAACACTACAGGGGAAAAAACTATTGAGATTAAAAGGAACCACAAGTTGAGAGCAGATAAATCCTAATAAAACGCTTCAAGGAAGTTTTAAAAAATAGGCTTCTGCGCAACAAAGGTGGGGTAGGCAGAGGAAAGAGCAAGGAATTCTTTTGGTGCACGAGCACAAAGAGTTTTGATCCCTGTGGGTCCCACGCTGACTTAGAAAACCACAAATTAGCATTATCTATGTCATACTGTATTTTCATTTTGTTAAACATTTGCCAATTACATTTTAATCTGGTTCAGGGTTTTGCTCAGTCTGCAGTCTGCCACCTTGGCTATAGCAGACATTGAGGAAGCCTGTCCCTAAGCAGGAAGATACTGAGTAGAAGACCAAAGAAAATGTGATTCCTTTATATATGGTCAAAGGAAGCCAAAAAATTTTACACAGACCGAATCTCAAGGAGGATAATGCCTCAGCACATTCTGTAGATATAGTTCTATCCCATATTGGCAAGTCTTATTTATAGAGTTAAATCAAAAGTCAGAGATGATCTCAAATGAAGACTATGACCTCAAATGAAGCACTGTAGCTCAATGTCAAGTTATTTGTGATATTTAGCATAGTAACTGAAATGCCTTCCAAAGAGTGTAATTTTCCTGCTCAGGACCCTTTAATGACTTCTAATTGTTTTCAGGATAAAATATAAACTCCTCATCTTGGCACGCCTTGCACAATTTGGCTCCAGCCTACGTTTCTAGGCTTACTGATTGCATCTTACTTCTCCCCCTTCACCTATTATGTTGTTGCTGTTAGTCACGTCCAATTCTGTGGCCCCATTTGGGGTTCTCTTGACAAAGATATATGCCATTTCCTTCTCCAGCTCATTTTGCAGATGAAGAAACTGAGGCAAACAAGGTTAAGTGAGTTGCCCTTCCTGCTTGGAATGTACTGCCTCCTTACCTCCACTTACTGGCATCCTTGACATCCTGCAAAGCCCAGCTCATGCTCATGAGCTACCTCTAATGGGAATTATTTTCTGACTCCCCCTACTTTTTATACCGTACTGGCTTAGCTCATGACTCCCTGGCCTACTTAACCTTTGAACCAGCAGTTGCTGCCCCATTTTGGCAATATCTTTACACCTAATGGCTTCCTCCTCCAATCATTCTCCTGAAACCGCCTTTTGAGGAAGTATCTACCATAGTCACAATCACTTCAAACCTGGCTCATTCTCTGACTCTTTGGATTGCTTCTTTGCCCCTTTCTGCACAATACCTGGCAAACAATAAGCTTTTAATAAAATGTTCTATGCTCTATCCTTCCTCAAAAGTAACATACATATATACATATATGTGTACATATGATATATACACAACCCTCCCCCCATGTTGTATCCAGCCAGCAGAAGGTAAATTCCTTTAAGCCAGGGATCAGTTTTGTTTGTTTTGCTTTGTTTCCCCAGGGTCTAACACATGATTTTGCATATAGGAAGAGCTTAATTAATGCTTACTGTATTGAACTGGACCCCTTAAACAGGGTATAACACTGAAATATTGTTATCAAGGGGAAGAAATGATCACAAAACTTAAGACAGATAGTGGTCAGTGGAAAGAAGGTTGAATTCCGATCCTGATTCTGCCACTTAGTATTTTTGTGGTCTTGGGAAGTCACACTCTCCCTGGACTTCAAACTTTTCATTTATCAAAAAAGAGCATGAGACTTGATGACTTTTCCAGTGTCTTCCATCTAAATCTACGATCCATACCCTTCTTCCTTTTTGAAGCCATTCTCTCTCTCTCTTTTTTTTTTTTACATTTGACCAACCTTTATTAGCATAATTCTTCATTTGACCCTTCTACCCAATCAGAAGGAAACATCCTTCAAGCCCTTACTCATGCATATCAACACACCAAATTTGGGGGCAACCAATGAGTAGGCTAGTGCTGTTTTCTTTAAGTTTTGTTACTTCATTCAGGGGCCTGTGGAAACTTAACCCTTTGCTATCTGTCACAGAGTGTCCTGGCCAGGGGAGAAATGAGATGCCCTGAGTTCAGCTCCCTGTTCAGCTGAAGATTTTGGGGTTCCTGCTTCTATTCTTCTATCAGAGGGGCAGAGGAAGGTGCTAAGAGTGACAAAGGAGACAAACTGAATTCTCTCTTCAAACTTATTTAGACCCCACCCAACATTCCAACGAATTTGAACAAAGGTGGGGAAGCCCATCTTTCTCTTCACAGGTTTGGGTGGGGATAAATTTTGAAGCCATTCTCACTGCCACTACCATAATAGTTACCACAGTACTAATTATTAATCCCTTTCCCCAACAGCTAGGCCTAAATCCCTACGCTTACTGTACTTTTTTCCAAAAGGCATGTATCAGGAATTAGGAAAAATTAGCTATTATCACCTCATTATTTTTGTTGGCCGAGTTTCATTTACATGATGTTCTCTTAATAGAAATTACCTAACCACAACCAAAGTAGAATGGTCTTTGCTAATATAACTTGGCTGATTCAGAAGGCAGAAGTCCAGAGAGCATTTATCCACGTAGAATATTTTACTTTGCCAATAAAAGTTTAATTTATGCTTGTTATCTATGCTACTCTCTGGGAGTCACAAAAATTTAAATCATCTATGCAATGGTTCTGCTGAGTAAGGATTAAATATTACTTGCAATTTTTTTTGCTTTTTGGAGGGGGGAGGGCAGGGCAATTGGGGTTAAGTGACTTGCCCAAGGCCACACGGCTAGTAAGTGTTAGGTGTCTGAGGTCAGATTTGAACTCAGGTCCTCCAGATTCTAGGACCGGTGCTCTATTCACTGCTCCACCTAGCTGCCCCTTGCAATTTTTAATATATGAAATGGAGGCACTTTGGTGGTGAGGCCATTTGGTGAACTGAAAAAAAGAACCTGGATCTGTATCCCTCAATTTAATCTGATTTCATGCCTAGATTATGATGCTACAAAATGAGACTAATTGCTTAATGGTAATAAAATAATGAAGCTAAAGCTAGAAGTGCTTCAAAATGGCAAGAATTTTCTAAGTAGATTCATCTTTATATTTTGAATCCCTGACAGGACTAATTTTTAAACATTAAAAACACTTTCCAGTAAGAATTTAGTAGATTATGGATACCTGGTCAAACAGATAGACTGTGACATCATCAAAGAATGTTACTGCCTTCTTATCCTTTCTCCAATTATCGGGTAGCTTGTCACTTCCAAATGACATAGGTGGTTTCAGTAAACTCCGTAAATGCTTCCCATCATCATTATCACTCAGTATCACTGGCACTGGATGTACTGTTTCATCTTCTGATTCAGAACTGAGACTATGAAGATTAAAGGCTCTCAGGTCATCATCAGAATCATCACTATTTTCATCTTCTTCATCTGCATCTATTCCGTCCTCTGACATATCAATCATTCCCGAAACACCTAGTTTTCCCAGGTATTTTCCTTCAATATCTGGCTCCTTCAGCTTAGGCCCCTCAGAATAGCAGGATAAGGACTTATCTCCCATCAAGTCTGTTGAAAAAGAGGCCCCTGCCATTGCTGAAGGGCTTCCAGAACAAAAGGTAGCGTTTGTATAGGCAAGCAATTCATCAGTATTGGTGCCAGTAGAAGTGCGATTGCTGCAGTGATCCTCTAGGATGTCAAATTCTTCACTATAGCTACACTCTGAACTTGCAATAAGAGTCAAAGAATTTTCAGCCTCCAATTCAGCCACATCAACCTGACTGGGAATGTCAGTCTGTTCCAGCTCCAATGTGTCCTGTAACTCTGGTTCATCGGTGTTTTGCAAAACAGATAGAGGACTTTGGTTAACTCTCTCTTCACAACAATTATGCTTGGAATCACAACTCTTTTCAGTGCTGGATAAACCCCTCTGGGGCTGATCTTTTGTAAACAAGGCCAATGCTGCTGATGTTCCTGTGACATCTTCGCTTTTCTTATCAGTCTCAGAATCATTATCAGAAAAATAGGCAGAGTCTCGATAGGAGTTTTGAGTACTGCAAACTAATGTCTTTGAGGTCAAGTCAAAATCTTTGTTGCTGTCTGCTTCATCTGAAATTATGATAACTGGATTGGGAGGCAAAGCAGTAAGAGTGCCATCATCAATTAATGTGGCACCTGTATTTGAAGCATCATCAACAGAAGGATGGGAAGTCCATTCTGGAGATTCCAGATTCTCTGTTTCATAACCACTGTCAGCAGGTTTATCAGGTGGCACAAGTTTCTGAGGACTCTGAGTACCTAAAGCATCTAAAACCCCATGGACATCTAATGAATCCAAAGAGTCTGGTGTTTCTACAGATTGCTCAGATGTCTGTATGGGTGTTGAGATGCTGTCTTCCAAGAGACTGTCCTGGCTTGTAGAATCGGAAGAAAGAGCAGATATCAAACCTACTTCTTTTGGTGCTTCTTTGTAAGTAAGCTGATTTGAAATTCCAAGAGTTTCACTTTCTTTCTCTAGCAAACTTCTAGCATTATGGTCTCCTAAAGGGGACTTGTTTTCCAAGTCCTGGTTCATTTCTTCTGGAAGACTTATCTCTAGACCCACACTACAAACAGTTTCGTCATCAAAATTAAGTGGCTCACTTTTGGTGATATTTGTGGACTTTTCACTTTTGTGGGACATGTCATGTGATCCACTTTCAATGTTTTCTCTTATGGCGTCACTGGATAGCACTTCAATCAAGGCAGTCTTGGCAGTGTTCGGATTTAACTCTTGCTTGGGGCTATCATCACTGGTAACAACATTTAAACATGTGGGTTTGGTTTCTTCTTGAAACAGAATAGAATCTGGATGTATACTACAAGACTTTTCTTCTGTTTTAGGCAAGTTAGATGTTATTTGCAATTCTGGAGAAGACTGCAATGAGACATTCAAATTTTCCTCTAAAGGCATCATGCACTCTTCTTTACTTTCAGGTTTTGTATTATCCTGTAACAAAGACAAGGTTGATTTATTTTCAATGAAGTTAAGCTCAATGTCTAAAGAATTTCTATGTGAAGATTCTAACATATTCCCTGTAAAACCTGCTTTTTCTAATTCTGTTTGGAGATCATTTGTATGTTCTTTCATAGACAATGTGTCTTTTATTAAGTTTTTCTCTTGAAGAAACAAGAAATTTTCTGACAGTTCTTGAATATTCAGTGGGTCAAAATCATTCTGATGGACAAGATTTTCAGATAAGCAAACTGCATCATGATCAAAAATATTATGGCCAGTCTTTTTTTCAAGATGGTCAGTCACTAGTGTCTCTTTAGACACATCCAAGCTTGGGCTCAGAGTAACTGGTTTAAATTCAGCATGAATACCATTTAGTTCAGTTAAGTCAAATATTTTTTGATGACTATGCAAATCCTCTGATTTGTCAAGCTCATTAAATATATTACTGAAAGGGCTTTCAGGGACACTGGCAACATGTGAATCTTCAGATATACCAATATCTTTAGGATCTCCAGTGTAGTGAAAAAAATCTCCATCTGTATTTGATTCCCCATCATCGAGATCCCCGAGTGCCACGAATTGAGAACTTTGATCAGTCAGAGTATCCGGATTATCCACTTCTGTAGTGAGAATTGTTGACTGGTTATCGAGATCCAAGCTGCCACCACTTTTTTCTTCTAACTGGATGTAATAATCACTGCCAACAGAAAGGTTGTGGGCATCAAAAACAGGGACTACCCCTGGTGCCCTGAGTGACACATCTTGGCCACTCTGATCATGCTTTCCTGCTCCAGGATCTGAAAGTGAACTCTCAAAAACATCGACGGGAAAAAAGATGCTTGTATATGACATGGCCTCATCAGGACTGACCTGACTGCGTTCATCAAAATGATCGTGTTTAGCTGCCTCCCAGACATATTCAAAACTAAGCCCCTGACTTGTTTCAGTTACTGTGAGGACTTCTTCCATTTCACGACCAAGTCTATCCCTGGTAAAATGGTCAAGGATTGGGAATGCAGCATTATTTGAACTCTCTCTGTTATTGGTATTTGGTTTAAGAGCATTCCATTGTTGCTCAAAGTCAATTTCAGAGTCCCTTTGGCTTTGCATACGAAGGTAAGTTAGCAGTCTATGTACTTCTTCTGCTGTTGGTCTCTTGTCTGGTGGTAGCCAGCAGAACTGCAAAACTTCATACCTGAAAGATAGGAGGCAATTATTTTATTTATAGATAAAATAATACAATAGCAAAACTACATCTTTGCAAATTCCCATCTCAAAGCAAGATTTTCAAGATGTGTATCCCTGGACAATTTTTATTCTTTAGTTCTTGAGATCCAATTCAATCAGGATATTGAAGTGAAAGGATAGACACAAAAATTTAGCCTGAGTTGTTGGCAGAATGACATTTCTTTAAGTCTGCTTTCAATTCTTTTGCCTGATCATTAGTTCTTTATGAGAACTGCCCAATCCCAAATCCATTAAATTAAATTAAATTTAGATTTAATTGTATATTCTATTTGGGAAATGTTCTTTTATATTCTAAGTGGATTCATTTTGTTCTAAATGAATTCAGTACAGACAAGTATCCTTTGCTTGTTCTCTTTCCAGTAAAGAATCAGCAATGATATAATTTCTTGCCATGTATTATTCTTTCTCCATAAAGCAGACAACATAATTTGGGAGAAGAAATAAGAGGAGAAAAATGGAGGAACACAAAGTGCAGGGTAAAAGGTAACCATCAGCTAAATCTTTGCAGGTTTTAAATGACCAAAGTCAGTATGTTAAATTATAACTCTAGATTATATATCAAACAGACTAAAGCCAAGGAAAACTGCGGGGTTTGAGTCTAACATCATTAGTGTTACAAAGCACAGGTTAAGATAATCTCATGAAAAAGAACATTCTTTTGTATAAGCCCTTTATAACATAACTGATGCCAATCTGTTTTGTCTCCATTTTTTTATATGCAAGAAATTTGTCTTAGAAGAGACCAAAGTTTGAATCTAACTCCAATGCCCTGTAGCTAGCTCAGCAAATCAATTAAGCTCTTTGAGCTTCAGTTTCTAATCTGTAAAGTGGAAATAATTCTTTTAATCAATCAACAAGCATTTACTTCACAGGGTTACAATGAAAATAATTTCTAAATCCATAAAGTACTACATAAATAACTATTATAATTTTAACATTACTCTTTGGTTGCCTTTTATTTTTATCCAAAAAAGACAAAAGGTAATGAAAAACAGATAATTCCCTTTGTTTTTATTTCTAATTATTCCAGATTCAAGTCCCCTACTGCACCAACAACTTAATACTGCTTAAAAATTCAACACAATTTACTACCTCAAGAAAAAAAAATGTTATCTTGCTTCAAAGAAGAAAAAAGGTCAGTTAAAAAATAGCAAGTAGAGAGCTAAGCTTTTAAGTGGATAGGGGTGTTGAAAAACAATGAAAAACAACCATACACAAACCAGTAGCTTTTCACAACTGTAATTCCCTCCAAATGAACACAATGGGAACATGTTCAGACCATATAATGATTTTGAAAGTCCACAAAGAAAAAGCAAAGATTACCATCTTTCTGAATAGGGCTGCTCCAGCTGTGGTTTGGGGAGCTTTGTGTCTCTCTCTTTTATGACCTGCTGGAGAACTTCGACATCAGAAAGGTGTGCATAAGGCTGAGCACCATGGTCAAAGAGTTCCCAAAGGGTTACACCCAGTGACCTAGAAGAAGGGAAAAAAATGAAAGGATTATCATATTTTTTCCATAATTTTTTTCACCTAAGTTTCTATATTTATTTGACAATATGTATTGGACATTTTGCCATTTAAAACTTTTTTTTTAAATTACACATCAAAATCCCTCCATACCAAGAGTATTGCAAGATTTCTCAACAGTTTATACTAAATCACAAACAACGAATAAAAACTATATGACCATGAACAAGAGTGTGAGTTTAGCACATTTCCTCCTCATTGTTAATATGTGCTTTGATATATGAAGACGACACTACTGATTCATGCTCTTTTAGGTGTTTTTCCAGCAGCAGGGATAGATTTGCACTGATCCATTTATACTTCCTTCCCTATTCCTCCTTGTGAACAACAGGACACATTTATAAAATGACTGAATGGTCATACTTAAAGGTCTAGTCTGTAGCCTGGAACAAAACAAAGCCAATAGGGCCCATACAAAGAAAAAACTCAAGACCTTAGGGTGATAACTTTTTGTTTTAGAAGCCTTTTTGAGATCCATAAAACTTGTGTACAGCAGGTTGCTTCTGCTCTCAATATGCTGCCCACCCTCCCTCCACCCCAACTACGCTCTGCCCTTTCTTGAATCTTCCATGCTAGAATGTTCTAAGCTGGAAACTTCTATGTTCTATGCTCACTAGCCAATCTCTGGTGTCTTCCTGCCTGTGACATCAGAGATAGGAAACAAATGGATCATTCTCACTCTCTGTAAAATCCTATTTGCCTGTTTCAGAGCTGCCCCAGCAGACAGGTTGTCCTTGGATAAGGAGGGTAGGGTCTGTTGCCATGTAAAGGAGGCTATCATTTCCCATACCAGTTAGGGTAGAGACAGGAGACCTAGAGCTGAATGGCCAAGGCCAAGGAGCAGCTTCTCCAAAACCCCTCCTCCTGCTGCCCTGGCCTGAAGAAGAGAATACCCGAGATATAGTGACTGCTAAGACTACATCCTTCCTTTGCTGCCTCTGCTTCTTTTCGTGGGGCTCTCCCTCCTGGATCATCCTTCAACCTTCCTTTGTATGAGTTAAAATGTGCCAAATAAAGGACTGTAGCTCTTAGTATCACTTTCTAGTCTGACTATTGTTTTAAGAGTTTTTTTGGAAAGTCTCAAAAGTCTCAAAGCAGCTATAACAGACTAGGATACTTAAGTCTCATTAACATGGCACTTTATTTCCACCTCCCCTTCCCCCAGCAGACTGTATTGTTTTTTCTAATTACATGTAAAAACAATTTTTAACATGCTTTTTTATGTAAAATTCTGAGTTCTAAATTTTCTCCCTCCCTCCCCTCCCTAAGATAGTAAGCAATATCAGGTAGGTTATATATGTGCAATCATATAAAACATACATTCATATTAGTGGTAACATGGTACTCTAAACAGCCACACATGAAAATCACCGGCCACAGAAATAAACTGGCACTTGAGAGAACCAAGTCTACATACATTTATATTTCAATACAAGTTTGCTTCTTAGGGCTGAGAACAGATCATATAACATTTGCTAAAAACTACACCTGACAGGGTATACTGCATATAGGTAAAAGCACAATTCAAATCAACAAGCATTTATTGCATGAAATCATTCGATGATCTAATCAGCTCCCATGGATTCCACAATCATCTCTGTGCTAATGAGTCTCAAATCTACGCATCCAGTTCTAACCACTTTCCTGGCAGCTAGAGGGTGCAGTGAATACAGCACTGGGCTCGGAGTCAGGAAGACTCATCTTCCTGAGTTCAAATTTGACCTCAGACATGTGCTAGTTGTGTGAGCCTGGGTAAGTCACTTAAGCTTGGTTGCCTCAGTTCCTTATCCGTAAAATGAGAAGGAAATGGCAAACCACTCCAGTATCTTTGCTAAGAAAACCCCAAATGGGGTCACAAAGAGACAGACTCAACTGAAACGACCACAACAAAAAAATGAGGGTTGAACTACTCAACAACTACCTCTCTACTGACCTCCAGCTTCCATCTCCATTTACCTATTAGACTTTTTTTTTTTTTTTTTTTTGCTTTTTGGAGGGGGAAAGGCAGGGCAATTGGGATTAAGTGACTTGCCCAAAGTCACACAGCTAGTTTTTTGTGTTAAGTGTGAGGCCACATTTGAACTCAGGTCCTCCTGACTCCAGGGCGGATGCCCTATTCACTGCGCCATCTAGCTACCCCTAGACATTTCTTAAATTCAGTATGTCCAAAACTAAACTTGTTATCTAACTTCCTTTTCCCAAACTTTCCTATGACTGTCCATCCAGCTGCCCAGGCTCTCAAACTAGGGGTCATTCTTGACTCCTCATTCTCTCCTCCTCCTTGATTTTTAATCTGTTGCCAAAGCCTACTGACTTTAAATAATAACGGTAATAGCAGTTAACATTTATAGAATGCTCACTTACATCACCTACATTGCCAGGCACTGTGATGAGTACTTTACAAACGTCTTCAGATGCTCACAGCCACCCTGGGAAGTAGGGCTGTTATGATCACCCTTATTTTACAGACCAGGAAACTGAGACAAGTGGAGATTAAGTGGTTTACCCAGGGTCATAAGCTAGTAAATAGTGTTGAGGCCTCATTTGAACTCGGGTTTTCTTATTCCAGACCTAGTGCTTTATTCACTGCTCCCCTTAGCTACTTAGTTTCTTCTATAATGTTTCTCATATATGCCCCCTTCTCTCCTCTGACACAGCTACCACTCTGGTGCAGGGCCTGATCATTTCACGCCTGGACTGCAACAGCAGCCTGCTGGTTAGTGTCCCTGCCAAGAGCCTCCAGTTCAATCTCCATTCAGTTGCAAAATGATCTTCCTAAAGTGCAGGTCTGACCATGTAACTCTCCCCCCATCCTCCAACAACAATGACCCCCCCCCAGGATCAGAGATAAAATCCTCTGTTTGGCATTCAAAGCCCTTCATAGTCTGTCCTTTCCTCCTCAATGTTTCCAGTCTTATACTTTACCCTCCCCACATACTCTGTGTGATCCAGTGACTGGCTTCCTGGCTATTCTAAGCCATGACACTCTATCTCCTGACTCGGTATTTTCACTAGCTGTTCTCCCCATGCCTGGAATGCTTTGCTTCTTCATTTCTGCCTCTTGATTTGCCTGGCTTCCTTTATGTCCCAGTCGAAATCACACCTTCTAAGAAAACCTTTCCTGTTCCCAATTAATTCTACTGCCTTCCCTCTATTAATTATTTCCACTGATCCTGCATATAAGCTTGCTTGTACACAAACTCTCTGCATGCTGTCTCACCATTAGGTTGTGAGTCCTTGAGAGGAGACTGCTTTCTGTCTTTCTTTGTATCCCCAGCACTTGGCAAAGCGCCTGGCATACAGTAAGTACTTAATGTTTACTGACTGGCTGACCGACTATGTGCTTCACACTGTGCTACTAGTGTTTTTAAGGAGGAGGTGGGAAAGCTGGATTAAAAGTGCAAATTTAGGACAGTCCCTGATTGCAAGATGTTTGAAATCCCATTAGGCAGAAGAGTAAAAGGTAACACATTCTAAGCATTAAAATGAATTAATTTTATACACATGTGCTGGTGGTGGGAAGGATCAATGTGGGTTAAAATTAGTCAAGGGGGACTTCATAGAGGATCTAGAACTTAGCATAGGCAGGATTAATAGAGGCAGAGAAGAATGGTGGACATCCCAGAATAGAATGGGGAAGAAACTCAGTATATAAACAAAAACATGGAGGTGGGAATGGTATCTTCTAGGGACCATGAAGAGAGCTTTTGAGGGAACTGGAAACAAATAACAGGTAGGGATGTGGGGTCTATTTACAGAGTGCCTTTGAGCAGAATACTTGCTTCTTCCACTTCTTTAATTCTGCTTCTCTTCTAAATTCTCTGAAGTTTGGCTTCTGACCTCATCACTAAATTGAAATTGCTCTCTCCAAAGTTGACAATGAGGAAGCATAATACAGTGGAGAGGGCTTGGACTTGGCATCAGGAAGATCTGAGTTCAAAACATACCTCACAGACATTGTTGCATATGATTCTGGGTAAGTCATTCATGCTCTGTGACTTACATTCCTACCTGGAGGCTGTACTTGATGGCCTCAAAGGTCTTTCCGACTCTAAATCTCTGATCCTATGATTTCTTAGTCCTTAAATATAATGGTCTCTTCTCAGTCCTCATCCTCCTTGACCTTTATGAAAAATTCAACACCACTGACCACCCTTATAGTCTCCAGGATACTCTTTCCTGTTTTCCATCCCATCTGAACGCCCCTCCTCATTTTCCTTTGCTGTATTTATACGTCACACCCACTAACTTTTGGGTTATACCCCAGAGCTCTGTCCTGGGCCCTTTTCTTTTTACAGTCTCTTGCTTGGTCACTTCATCAGCTTCCATAAGTTTGCCACCTCTGACAGAGACCGACTTCCGGATCTGAAATGTAGGTTGCAACCAGGTTGTAGAAGACTTAAAATGCCAGGATGAGGCATTTTTATTTTATCCTAGAAATAATTGGAAATAACTGAAGACTTTTCAACAGAGAAATGACATGTTCAGACTTGTACTTTAGAAAGACTATTTTGGCAGCTGCCTATTAAAGACAAATCAACAAGGAGCAGATAGGATGCAGAAAGACCCATTAGGAGATTACTACAATTAATTATTACAGGTATGAGGCCTGAACAAGGGTGGTGGAAAAAGAAATGGGGGGAAGATACTGGGGCAGTAGAATAAACAGGATTTGGAAGGAGAAGGAAATGGAAGAGTTAGAAATGATAGCTGAGATTATTAACCTAGGCAAGGTGGAGGATGGTAATGTTCTCAACAGAAACAAGGCAGATTAGAAAAAAAGCATGTTTGGGGTAAGTAAGTTAAGACGATCTATTCTATATATACCGAGCTTGAGATTCAATGGAACATCCAAAAAGAGACATCTAGTAGGTAATTAATTGGTGATGTGGGTATGGAGGTCAGGAGAGAGATTAAAAACTGGATATATAAATTTTGAAGTCATCTAAATAAATCCCTGAATCTGTGGAAACAGATGAGGTCAACAAAACAGTGTGGAGAGAAAAGTAGGCTGAGGATAGAGCTTCACGGAAGAGGCACCATGAAACAGCTGAGACTGAGGGGATGGTCAGATAGGAAGAAAACCCAAGAGACAGTAATATTACTGAGTTGAGGGAAGGGAGAGATTATCTAGGAGGAAGAGGAAATAAAGCTACCAGTAGGGGAAAAAACTGCAGAGTGGTCAAGAAGAATGACTGAAGGAATCTCCCTTAAGAAATCAACTGAAACCCTTGAAAGAGCAGTTTCAGCAGTGGTACAGTCAGAAGCCAGACTGCAAAGGTACAAGATCTGAGTTAAAATCTTGTCGCAGACATTCTCTAGCAGTATGACCTTGGACAAGTCACCTAACCTCTCTGCACTCCAGTTTCCTCATCTATAAAATGGAGATAATAGCACCTACCTCACAGGATTGTAAAGATCAAATAAGTCATGTCAAGTGCTTTGTAACCTTGTACTTTATCAATGCTTATTAATAATAATATTACTATTACTACAGATGATCTGCTGAATAATGAGAAAGAGTATTGGCTCTGAAGTCAGAGAATCTAAGTTCAAATCTGTGTGACTGAGGGGAAATCACAACCATCTGGGACTTCAGTTTCTACATCTATAAAACTAGAGAGTTGGACTGACTGACCTCTAAGGTTCCTTCCAGTCCTAAATCCTCTGGTTATTAGTAATTCTGTCTTTTCCATGATGCTCTGCAATCTAGCATTACTAAGAGAATAGTGAGGCTCTTTTGAGAGAGAGAGAGAAACTTTTGTGGCAGAAGGCATTTGGGATTATTCAAAAGGACTGCTACCTTTCTTAAATGTGACACAATCCAAAGACGGTCTTTCACTGAATTCTCAATGCAGCTCACTGTTCATTTGTAGAACCTGTGAAAGATTCTAAAAAAGTGGATTACCTTCATAGCTTGTCTAGGAAATATTCACTTTTCATCCACTTTGTTTTTTTTCAGTGTGGAAAGTTAGACCAAACTGTTTTATATAGCTATGTATCTGTAATGTCACAAGGCTCCATGCAATTAGTATAATGCCTTTTTGAATAAGAACATGAATAATGATAACATTTCACCACACTGGGTGAACCTCTTAAATGAATATTCATCTTACTGTTCCATATCTCCCTTGATATCAATACTCAGAGGACTGTTAATTTCACAGCCACATCTGTGATAGGGTTACATAAAGTTAAAAAGTGTATTTAAGAGAGAACTTATCTGAGGACAATCTTTACCAAGTCAAATTCTTTTTAAAATAAAAAACTACCATTCAGAAGAATCTTGTATTTTATCCCCTTCTTAGTGACTCTGCAGGTGTGATCTGTCATAAAAAGTCTGTAAAAGAATTCCTGTAATTACCAAGTTTCATAAAGGATAATTTTGATTTACATGTATCTGTGTGTGTGTGTGTGTGTGTGTGTATCTGTCTATCTCTAATGATTTTCGAGGATTTTATAGAGTTAAAAAACTAGGCCCAGAAGACAATAATTGCAATCTTTCTTGACTATTTTTTTTTGAGGGGAGGGAAGAAATATCACAACAAAGTGCTCTTTCATTAAAAAAAATTTCATCTTTTGAAATAATATGAAAATCAACCCAAAAAGCCTCTTGCTGGCTCTACCACTGATTTCTTCTAGAGGTATTTGGTCAGATCTGTTCTTCCTGACTTAAGTGATACTTGAGTATCTGCTTTGTGCTACGTCAGGTATAGAGGTGGATAAGTGTAAACATGGTGATTTTACTATTGATGCTGATGAGAACAGATGACTATAAACACTGGCAGAACTGTTCCACTTCAAATCGGTCTGTTTTCTTTCAGTTTTATTTACAAATATTCTTGGGATAAACTGGTTTGGCTGAATCTCCTGTTGAACTCTACAGTTTCCTTTCCTCCTCAAATGCTTTTCACCAAGAAAATCAGAAATTCAGATTTTGAAGCTCATTTGAAAAATACCTCAAGGATGATAATCATGATGAAGATTACAATCTTATCGTTGCTCTTGGTTATTCTATCTTTCAATTGTCCAAGATGATGAAGTATTTGCAGGCTAAGGCCTTTTCTGGGTTCTTTCAGCCTCACCACAGCAACTGTTCTGCATCAATTACACTTTTCTAAGAAATGGCAATACGAGAGTTAACAGCTTTATTTTTATTTAATATCCACGTCTCCAGGTTGTGATGTAGACATTATGTTCAGACAGAGTGTGCTCTTATTATCTTTATCCTTTAATTTTGTATTTACTTTGATTTTGCTCTAACCAGTCAATAATCTGACAGCACAAAGAAAATGGATTCTGAATGACTGAGTCAGTAACCAGTCATTTCCTGTTCAGATGCAGTCAACTTTCTTTTTTAGAAATGCTATTTGGCTTGTGTGTGCAGCAACTTTTGTATCACTTGTTGAAAATATTATCTATAAATATTTGTAGCTTTGAGGCTTCTGAGTTTACAAAATCTTTTTTTTTGAGGCCAGACCTTCATTTCCAACATGTTTTTCTATTTTCTTCTTTATCTATTTGTTTTGAAGTCATTAAGTATGAATGCATATGGTAACTAATTTTGGTATATATTGTCAAATTCTTTATAGATTTCTCCACTTCTTCATCTTCTGCCTGAGATGTATAATTACAGCATAAGCTATAACTGATTACAAGTCAGTCGATTTGCTTGTGCTCACTGAAAAACTTACAAAATGAGATGAAGTTCCATGGAATTAAGTTTACTGTTGTCTTCTGGAACATAATAAAACCAACTCTACCAACTCCCTTATTTATCACTTCAAGGAGAAAGTCTCTTTGTCATTCTTTCATTTAAACTAAGAAAGTGAATTATGAGTTCCTTCAGTGGTGTTTTATCTCACTGATTCCTAGACAAAGATTTTATGCCGAGAATATCAACAAATTAAGTAATACTTGTGAGTGGCCTTAGAGCTCTTTGAGTCTTTCTACCTTCTGCCCCTCTTCTGCTACTGTCAATGCAGTGTTGTATCTACATGGCACACTGATATCTTCCGATTTTCATCTCTAAACAAAGTAGTAATGAATGACAGCATTTAACATTTATGTAGCACTTTAAAGGTTTGCAAAGCACTTTACCTATATTAATTATTGCTTGATCCTTGCAAGAACTCTGAGGCAGGTGCTATTACTGAGACTGAGAGGTTAAGTGACTTGCTCAAGGTCACACAATGTCTGAGGAAAAATCAGAACTCAGGTCTTTCTGACTCCAGTGCTCTATCTACTATGTCTTTTGAATATATACTGTTTACTATTTTACCCTTAGTTAGAAAGTATATCAATTAGAAGAAAAATAGCTAAAAATTAATTTTAGTTAAGTATTGAGCCTTTTTCTTTTTTTTAAATTTTATTTTAGTTTGCATCATTCATTTCCACAAGATTTTGAGTTACATATTTTCTCCCCCTCTTTCCCCCATCCACCGCCCCAAAACAGCCATCCCAGTGTGTCCCCCC
>CM053580.1:332042416-332068858 GCA_028627135.1 Pseudochirops cupreus
GCAGGCCGCGGGCGGGAAGCTGCAACGTGGAGGCGGGTGCAAAACCTCTGCCTTTCGCTTTTCCGCTCTGGAGGCCTTTTGGTCAGACTGCTTTACTCTCCTAAATTCACAAGCTCCACTTAGCTAGTTCTGAATGCTGCTCGCAGCTGCCGCTAATCCGCTCACCAGAGAGGCTCCTCTGCTCCTCCCGTCCAGCTGCCCCCAGGGCACAGCCGCAGCTTCAAGCCAGGCTGGTTTTGGTTCGCAGTGCTGATATGGTTCCTCGTAGCCGAGCTGACTTTAGTGGGAAGTATCTTTGTGTGCGTTTTGGAGTTCTCGGATTGGTTTAGAGTCCTATTTTATGGGTATTTTGGGGTGGCTATGTGAGAGCGGCGATATGTTGCTGCTGCTACGCCGCCATCTTGGCTCCGCCCCCCCATTGAGCCTTTTTCTGTTCACCACTTTTTTTTCTTTTTATCAACAATTGAAGCCAAAAATGGAATGCTTATCAAAATTTCAGATGACATGAGAGGAAAAACTAACATGTTGGATGAAGGAATCAGGATGTTGACAGGAAAACCGGGTAGACTGAATTTAATACCAAGGTCTATGCTTGGGCTAAAAATATCAACCATACTAGGACAAGATGGAACAGGACAACAGTATATGAAAAATATATGAAGATTTTAGTGGATTGCAAATTCAAATGAATGAATTAGGCTACTCAGCTAGAAGGCACAGTGTCCATAAGAAGGGAGGTATCAATCCCACCATACTGAGGCACTATGTTTAAGCTGAAGTGTTCATACAGAAGGGTGACTAGGATGAAGAAAGGTCTGGAAAATGTGTTTTAGGAGCTATATATAGCTCTTTAGCTTGGTATAAATAACTCTTAAGAAGAATATAAAGTGTCTTCAAGTATCTGAAGAGCAATCATGAAGGATAAGATTTCTTCTGCTTTACCCAGAGATCAGAATTAGAAGCAATGTGCAGAAATTGCAGAGAAGTATTTTTAAGTTCAATATGAGCAAAACCTCCCTAATCATGAGGAATGTTTACAAGTGCAAAGGGTTGCCTTTAAAGAATGAGGCTCCCCAACACTAGAGATTTTCAAGGGGCGGCAAGCTGTCAGGGACATTATAGAACAGATATATGAACAGATTCTTGTTCAAGTTTGAATTAGACAAGATGACTTCTGCAGTCCCTTCTCACCCAAAATAATAACAGCTAACCATTATATAGCACTTATTGTTTGCCAGGCACTGTGCTAAGCCACTTCATAATTAACTCATTTAACCATTACAACAACTCTGGGTGCTATTACCATCCCTGTTTTATACATAAGGAAACTGAGGCAGAGGTTCAGTGACTTAGGGTCACACAGCTGACTGTCTGAGGCTGGATTTGAACTCAGATTTTTCCAACTCCAAGCCCAGCATTCTAGCCACTGAGAAGCTTCAAATTCTATAAATGCTCTTACTGTATGCTGAGAAGTGCTGGGTTCAGAAATGAGACATTGTTCTTGCCTTCAAAGAGCTTATAATATAGCTGAGCAGATATGTTCCACATGAAACTTTTGCTATGTATAGAACCTTGTGCCACAGTCTAAAGGAGATATAAAGCTTAAAAAAAAAAAGGACTCAGTTACCATCCTTGGATTTTATAATTTAATACTGGTACTGGTAATGTATATCATTTTGAGGGAGCAGGAGGGAGGGGGGTGGAGGGACAGGAGAAAGCCTGGACCTGTAATGCAATCAGTTTAGGGAATTCCCACTGTATATGCAATTTACACTCTTATGGAACCACTGAGGCACTTAAAAGTCTTCTTGATTCCAAAGTGAATTCTCCATCCGTTATTACACAATGCTTTTAAATTCAATACTAAAACAGTTAAGTTTTACCAACATAAAATTCGGTGCAAAAACGAATGGTATAAACAAATATTACAATTATTAATTTTATGTCCTTAGAAAATTACTTTACCTGTCTGGATTTTTCCTTGTTAGAAATAGAAATCTTTAATTATAAAGAACATTCTAAGGATCAACAGACTGATATTTAACAAATATTAAACAGAAATCACCAGGCTCGACTGTATTTCATTAACTAGCATAAAATCTCATTTGCTAATACAGAATTATTTAATGTCAGCTTACATGTTCCCCTTCTGCTGAAAATATGTATTCTGGGAAAGTAAAAGTGCTGAAAAAAATTGTTATAAAATTTCCCAGTCATATGAACAGTTAATTATAAAGTTTTCTTCCTATCTTTTATATGACCCACTCTTCTTAAAAATGGTCAGATTTTCGCCAAATAAAGTTACAGAAGATAACAACTAAAAATAGTTACATACCAGATATTACTAAACTTTGTTTGATCTGCAGTTAGTAATCTCTCTTGGAAGCTGGTTACCAATTCTGGAGCAGTCCACCGAAGAGGTATAATTTTATTATCATCTGTTTCAATATAATCCGCCTATGGTGTTAAGTAAGACAAAGAGTATGGGAAAACAGAATTAGATTTTTTAATATTCATCATAACTTATTTCTAGAGATGTTTAATATGAACTAAAAATGCTTGTATAAAAAAGGGGTGGAGTGGGGTAAAGGGATATATTTTCCTGCCTTTGTTGTCACAAAAGAATTGTTCTAGGATGAAGGGTAAGTAACAAGCTTCTATGAAATTCTCTACAATGTTCTATCAGTTGAATAAGTGAACTACTGAATGGTCTTTAATTCCTGGAAAACAAAGGCACACAATATCTGGTCTATAATCACCCACAGTCACAGAACAAAAGAATATTTGGATATAAATACCGGAACTTATGGGTATTTTATAGTGTTATAAATACATTATTTCATATAGGTGATCTGTATGTAAATAAACAAACAAAATAAAAAACTATCTTCAGGGTTATGTTCTGATAGTTAAATCTAAACCGATGATTACATCCAGAAGGGACCGGAATTTAAATTGTAATTTTACTGGCTATATGAAGAAGTTCATATGCACACTATTACATAACAGATGCAACTAACATCACAGTTTCATAGATTTACAATGGGAAGGGATCTTAGAAATCATCTAGCCCTCCCATTTTACAGACAAGGAAACTGAGGTTCATAAAGTTAAGTCACTTGCCCAAAGTCACACAGGGAATTAAGTAGCAGGACCAGGATTCAAACCCAGGTCCTCAGACTGTAAAGCCAAGGTTTGTTCCAGCAGGCCGTCTTTCTTGTACATATAAAATAACTTCAGTAATTTGTTGCTGATATTTTAAAATGAATTTTTCTATTAAAAAGAAGCTCTAGATTTGCAAAAACTATTTCTCCAGAATTTATTCTTTGGTAATTAATCAATATAAATTGTTACAAAGAAGTCTATATTTCTTCCAGTTTATTTTTTAACTTCTGTGATCTTCAACTTTAAAAATCCCTTGTGTAAACCAAAAATAGGATAATAGTAATAAGGTTTTTTATCCACTCACTCATTTAAAATTTCCTATTCACTAGAAGGAAATATTAAATTTCCTATGTAGAAGTACATCATATTCTGAAAGAAACACCAGATGTAGACTTTGACTTTTTCCTGTTTTCTCCCCCACCCCCTTCAGAAGCCAAAACTACCATTAAAATAATTAGAACAGTAATTCCCTCTTCTAAAAAATTACATCAAGACCAAAGATGCATTGAACAAAGAATGATACTTTGCGAACATAAAGGTTATTATTCTTTGAAATTGAATTAGGAGGAAAAGTCAGCATTAAAACCTCTAACTTACCTTGTATTTGCCAAGTCCTATTTCATAGTCTCCTATTTTTACATTTAAATCAGATGTGAGAAAACAATTCCGCAGGGCTAAGTCACTAGAAAACAAAGAAAGAATGAAACAAAAATAAGAAAAGGCAAAGCAAATTCTGTAACAAAAATCACTAACCTGTCTAATGTCGGTTTGAACTGTGGCTGAATTCATTATTAGGCATTAGAGTAAACTAATTTGTAAAAATTAATCTTGGTACAAAACCCCCCCATAATGTTGTTATCTATACTGTTATTTATATTTAAAGTCTTCTGTTCATTATTTCCGTTTTATCCTGCTTGTATAGAGTTATTTACATGCTGTCTCCCTCATTAGACTGTGAGCTCCTTGGGAACAGTCTGGTTTTTGCTTTTCTTTGTATCCCTTGGTAAAGTTTTAGCACAATGCCTGGCACATAGAGGTGGTTAATAATAGTTTACTAACTGAGAAATAAAGCCTTGATCAAACATCAGAGTGAATGTAATGATAAACCCTATGCTATGTTCTAATACTGATTTTCCAAGCATTCCATAAATTTACTCTAAGAAGTGTTAATACATGTGTTTAATTTGGAAGTAAACTAGTTCTCCTGTAAATCAGTACAGCTGAGTCAGTGCTATACCGTGTTAGTCTGTCAGCAAGAATTTTTATCAAGAGTCTCCTCCTATTTGCCATGGATACAAAGAACGGCAAAAGTCAGCCTAGCTCCTCTCCTCAAGGATCTCCCAATCTAATGGGGGAGATAACATGCAAACAACTATGCACAAATAAGAAATGTACAGGATAACTTGGAGATAATCAACAGAGGGAAGGCACTAGTATCAAGGCACATCAGAAAAGGCTTCTTGTAGAAGGTAAGATTTTTGCTGGGGCTTGAATAGTCAGAAAAGCCTGGAAGCAGAGAACTGAAACTAGATTTAGGGACTTATCTCCTTAATTTTTAATAGTAGAAAAAAAATGTTCAAAGTAAGAGGTCTGTTTTCCTTAATTAAAGAGAAACCTTTTCAGTTCATCTTTGTTCTTCCGAATCTCTATATTTTATGGTATGGAAAAATCAAGTAGATTATTACTTCATTAGGATAAAAAGAAAAGCTTATTTGAGTCTCGTTATTATTTTAACTGCTAGATAGAGATACACCTTGTTTTAGGGCTAAATGAATATTAAGAAGGATAAAATGTGACCTGCGAGAAATTTTTATCACTATTTAGTTTTTGTGTGTTGTCTGGACTTGTGATTTCATTTAGTAAAATAGTAAAATTCTCTCTACCAATGCACATTAGCAGCTCATCTGCACTTCAGCCTTAGAGAGTTGCCTAGGATACTAACTTAGAGGTTAAACGACTTGTTCACAGTCAGACAAAGCCCTGTCTGAGGACGATATGCTATTGATTTTGCTGTAATTCTTCTACTTAGAATGTTTAGTTCAGACAAAAAAAATCTAACTTGCTGGTTTCTTGGTGCTATATACAGCTCTTAAGTGGCATACAGTTTAAGAAACTACAGAACCTAAGAGAGAACAGTGGCAGTCATTTCTACATGTTAAAGTCTTCAAAAATGAGAAAAACCATCACAACCCAACAATGAAAGATACATTCATCATTTCAGATCAGTTCACAGAAATCCAGAAAATAAGTACGGTGAGGTAGTACCATTTCTATTATTTGAATCTACCAACCCTAACAAAATGAGGGATGCTGAAGCTTTACCACATACTGACATCAAGGGAGTGTTGTTAGAAATAAACAGCTACATACACACACATATACAGTATTGTAAAACTACATCCCATGAATGTGGAAGATATCATGTTAAATAAAAAAAAAAGTTGGATTAATTCTTTGCCTTCATGATATTTTTGTCCTAAAACCCAAGAAACAAAGGGTATTGGTGGGTGACCCAATGAGACCTAGGAGGTACTGTTCTTCCTTGAACCAAGAGAAAACTCTAACCCTAGCAGGATGAGCTTGTTTTTCCATTTTACTTTGTCTTTTCTTACATTAAAAATCACAATGAGCATGTTATAAATAATACGTGAGCCTTTAAACCAAACATTCTTTTACCTTTCTAGCCCAATTAGAATTATATGCCATCTAAAGCAAACAAATACCAAAATTCAGGCAATGAAGTTCTACTGGGTATTTCAAGTTTTACTCCATTATTCCTCCCTCCCTCATTCCAAAAAATGCTTAGTAAGTGCCTATTCTAGGTGCTAGAGACATAAATATACGTAAAATACTGTTCAGACCTCAAGGAGCTAAGAATCTAGTACAGTATAAGAATCTAGTATCAATGATGCTCAATCAACCAACAAGCATTTATTAAATGCCTACTACATCCTAGGGACTGGAGTTAGGGATACAAATGCAAGGAATGAAATCCTACATTTTCAAGATGTAGACACAGATAAATGTTAATATAAATTTGAAGAGGATATGAGGGAGGAAGAATTAAGCTGGGAGATTAGGGGAAGCTACAGAAGCAGAGAACAGAGGAGGTTATCCCCAGGCATATCGAACGATAATAACAGCTTGCATTTATAAAGCACTTTAAGGTTTACAATGCAATTTATAACTATCATCTGATCTGCACGATAACAGCAGTAGGTAGGGGCTATGATGATTCCAATTTTACAAGGAAGAAATAAGGCAAACTGAAGTTAGATGAGCTGCCCAGGGCCACATAGGAAGTAAATTGTGGGGCTGGATTTGATTCAGGTCTTCCTGACTCCAGGCCCAGTGCTCTTACCCTCCATACCACCAGATTTCCAAGAACAAAAGGGTGGCAGTACAACACTCTAAGCAGTGTTTGGGAGACAGACAAATGGTCAACTTTGGCTGTAAAATAAGAGTATGTGAGGGGGGATAGTATGGGATGGAAATTGACAAGTATTTAGTTAATAAGATCATGGAAGACCTTATAGGGGAGACTAGAGAGAAAGGATGGGAGTTTATTATTCAATGGAGAGCTAACTTAAGGTTTTGAGCAGTGTAGTTATGGGATCAACTTTGTACATTATGGAGCAATTTGTGAGCAGCACATAAGATGGATTTCCATTTGCCTGACCTATTTTAATAGCCTCCTACCAAGTCTTCCAAACTCCAATCCTTCCTCTGTTGTATTCTCCATACCAGTGCCAGAACGATCATCCTTACTCAGAGATCTGGTCGTGTCGTTTCCCTATTAAAAACCTTCAGAGGCTCCCTTGTTGCCTTGCAGGTGAAGTTCAAACTCTTCCGTGTGGCGTTCAAGACCGTCTCTAATTTGGCACCATGCTACCTTTCTAGCCATTTCTCATTATTAACTTCACACTTACTACAAATACAACCAAAATAGTTTATTTTGTGTAAATAAAATTAAAATCAACAAACATTTATTCAGTTGCTACTATGTATAAGATATGTGCTAGGGATACAAAAACAAAACAATCTCTTCTAATGAAAAATTCTAGCAGGACATAATACACATGGGTGAATATAAACTAACCTGAAAAGGAAGACTCAGAGGAGTCTACATTTGAGGTGAACCTTGAAGGAAAAATTATTCTGAGAAGCAGAAGTGAGGAGGGATAACATGCCAGTATGGGGTGTGTGTGTTTACTGGTACAAATGCACACAGGTGGGAAATGGAGTGCAGAGTATCTGGAAGAGCCAATAGGCAAAAAAACTTAAAAAAAAAAACCAACAAACTTCCCCCAAAACCACATCAAAGAGAGAATTGTGAAATAAGGCTGGAGATTTCAGATGGAGTCAGATGGCAGAGGGTCTTAAATACCAGGTAGAGAAATCTGTATTTAATCCTAGAGATAACAGGGAACAAATGAAACTAAAACTGAGCTGTGGAGTTCTATGGTTAGATTTCTGCCTATGATTATTTTGACAACTATGTTGAAGATGGAGAAATATAGGGAAATGAGTTAAGTTATTACAACAGAACAAGTGAAAAGTGATGAGAACCTGAAGTAGGTATGAAAGAAGTGAGACAGGGGAGAAATGAAAAAGACTCAACAAGTCCACTATTCTATTTCCATGTATTTATTGGTATGGTTTCCTTCTATTTCCTCCTTTTCATCAGCTGAATTCTTCACATCCTATAAATTTTCCTTGGTCAATAACGACTCTCCTCATAGAACTTTGCACCTCTAATGCACTTGTATTCTCCATACCAGCCCCAGAACGATCATTCTTACTCAGAGATCTGGTCATGTCGCTTCCCTTTTCATTATGATATATCTTAATATATCACAATGGTTTGTATTACTAACTAATCTTCCTATTAAACTGTAAACTTCAGGAGGGCAGAGATCCTGTCTTAACTCTATCTCATCCTCATAGCAAATCCTTTTGACACAACAGATACTTATAAAATATTTGCTGAAACAAAGAATAATGGAGGGAACAGGGAGAGAAAACAAAAGGCCTAGAAACCAACTGTAATAATACGGTTAGGAGAACAAAGGACAAAAGCTTCTATGGAAACAAACAGCCAAGAGAGGAAAGATTTAACACCAAAGGTGTAGAATACTAAAGAGAAAAAGGAAGGGACAGATGACTAAAGTTTTGTACCTGTGCGAATGAGAGAACCATGATGCCATTGGTAAATATAGAGAAGACAGGGAAAAGAGCAGGTTTCAGGGGAAAAGGTGATGAATTTAGTTTTAGGGACAACTTTGAGGTACAAGCAAAATATCAAAATGGAGATGATCAGCAGACAGCTGAAAATGGGATCTGACATTTGGAGGAAAAAGTCAGAGCTAAAAAGGTACACATATCATGTGCATAGAGGTGACAACTGAAGCCAAGGAGGAATTAAATGACCAAGTGAAGAGAGTGTAAAGAGAAAAGAAGACTGAAGAAAACGTTTCAGGAGAGATCCACATTTTGTTGTTGAGAGATTCAAGAGAAATCATCAAGGAAAGATAAGTAAGGAAAGAGGAAAAGCAGGAGGCTACAGTGTGATGGAAACAAAACAAAGAGAGATCAATAGTACCACATGACGCAGAAACATGAGGGAGGATAAAGACTGAGAAAAAGACCACTGGATTTGGCCATTAGGAGGTTATTGGTGATGGGGGGGGGGATGTAAACCCAATTGCAAGTGTTTAGGAATGAGTGAATAGTGTGAGAGTGTAGGTAGTGAGTATGGACTAAGAATTCAAGAGAAGGGAGAAAGAGCAGAGGTTTTGATGGGAAGAGAGCTAATGGCTTCAACATTCTCAGTAAAGCAGGAAGTGAATGAGGTCATCTGCTATGTGTTTGAGGATGAGACTAGGCACTGAATTGATACAAAGGCCTTTCATTTTCCGAGAAATTTCCTTGAATCTTAAATCTGAGAGCTAGCATAGACCACCAATTCTAAGTGTCTTAGCAGACAAGTATACACATATATTTTACTGTCTCAAAATGTGACACAATCTATTATGCCCAGAGAGAACACAGAGAAGTGGAAGGAAATGTATTTAGCCAAGAGAATTGCCAAAGTGCTTCACCTGCCTGGGGCAAATTCAGAGAATCTGTCAGGTCATTAAGAAATACTTTCAGTTAACTAACCCAAGGCTTGGGTGTTAACTTAGAGAGGAATTTTGAATAAAATGAAATTTCTAGACTTAACCTCGACTAAGGCATCTTGGGTCATAGTAGATTTGTTGGATTTATCTTACATTAGGCTATTACTCTTGGGAGCTAGAACTTACCTAGCTTATAATAATAGAAGTGGCAGGAAAACAGCCTTATTTCTCACTACATTCTATTTAGGTCAGGCTGAAGTAGTGTGGTATAGTGTTAAGAGAGCAAGACTTGAAGTCAGAAGTGACCTTGGTTTGAATTCCTGGGTCACTAAGTCATTTAACCTCTTTGAGGATCAGTTTCCTCATCTGTATAATGGGGAGAACAAGAGAGTGTGCCTTTGTCACATGAATGTTATGAGGATCAAATGAAATCATACATGCAAAGCACTTTGTCAATCTTTTAAGGGCTGTGTAAATGCTAGTTGCTCTTACCACTATTTTGAAAACTCAAAGCTATCTACCTATCTAAGGTTAGGACCAAAATATATTAAGCAATATGATAACACCGTATATACATGTTCTAATTCATGTACAATTTTCAAATTACCAAGTGTTTAACTTTAAAAAACTAGCTAAAGGGGCGGCTAGGTGGCGCAGTGAATAGAGCACTGGCCCTGGAATTAGGAGAACCTGAGTTCAAATTCGACCTCAGACACTTAACATTTACTAGCCGTGTGACCTTAGGCAAGTCACTTAACCCCAATTGCCCTGCCTTCTCCCATCCAAGAAACAAAAATACCCCAACCAAACCCCAAAAAACTGGTTAAAGGCATAAACTGTCTATCTGTAGTATTGATCCCTCAAAAATCAGTTTTTCCTTAGCATCTATGCTCAATCTAAGAAAACGAAGTATTTATATATTTTTGTACATTTGATGTGATTGTGCTGTCACATGTTCCTAAAGCAAGGTGGCCCCCAACTTCATTTATAAACTGATTGCCTTTCCCTAACATCTTTCATTTTGCATTTAGACTCATCCAAGAGTCTAAAAAGCAAGTAGGTTAAAAAGGTCTTATGAAGAAGATACTTCCACACTCAATGGGCAGCAAGATATTGGATTTCAATCCAGAAAGTAAAATCATATAAAATCAAATTATTATTGGCTTCTATTTAAAATTAATAACTACACAAATTATTTACACCAAAGCATGTGTATTATACATGAATCCTTAGAGAATTCTTAAATTAGGGAAAACAAAAGAGAACAAGAAAAAAGGTAGAAAGTCAAAATGAATGCCAAATCATCTATGTAATAATGAAAACTTCTAAAATCCCCTGGCTAAAGGACATATGCACTAGTAATATAAATGAACTATGTTTTTCTGGTTAAGATACCTCTAGTTACACGCCAGGAAAAACTTTGAAGGAAAATGATCCTTAATATTAAGTGTACAATTATATATTTAGATAACACTTGCCACTAACCATTTATGACAGCTAATAACTTAGTTACCTCAATACTCTCAGTTGAAATAATTCTGGTAATATACTATTAACAGGACTGAACACAACTCTAAGAGATTAGTTCTTTTAGGTAAAACAATCTGGATATTTAATAGACTACTACAGAACACATATAAGTGGCTAATGTACAAATAATAATATAGTGTATTTACTACAGTATAATCTTCTTAAAATGACCTGATGGCATTTTAACAATACACTGTTTAACAAGACTCAAATTCAGGGAATGTTAAGTCCAGACTCTTGGTCAGTGAAGTCTAGGAATGGAATACAAGATGTAGCAGCTCTGGGAGCTTACAGGTGATTGTCCTTTGTATTTGAAGATGACAACACTATTTTGGGGTCAATGCATAGTGTCTCCAACTGTGATTGATTTAATAGTAATGAAATCTGAAGATCCCTTTGTATTGCTAAGCTAACAGGTACTTAGCACCTAGTTTCAAATTAAGCCTCTCTAAAGAAACAGGAGGCATGGAACCTCTGTTGCTGATGTAACAGGAAGGGGCTGAACAGGGAGGAGCTACGCCGTATTAAGGAAGAGCACAAACTGGAAAGTCAGAACTTCTTGGGATAAGCATCATGGAGGCAAGGCTGCTACTGCTGGACTGAGGAATGAACTGAGAATTGAGAAGAACTAAGAGAAATGAGAACTGAGAACTGACACAGAACTCGGACTTGTGGTGGCAAGACTTCCAAGGGCCAGCTGGAGCTGCCGAAGACTGATGAAGCATGACTGTGGTGCCAGTACTTTGCACAAATGTTGTTGTGGCTTTGTTAATGTATATGAATGATATTGTGGCTTTGTTAAACCTTGTCTTCCCAAGAACAGAGATTGTGAGAAATCTGAGGTGGACTGGACACTATGAGCTTCAATATAAAGCAGGAACTACATGAAGAGCTGGACAAGGAACTGGAAGCTGTCTGCCTTTGAATTCAGTTGGCAGCTGGTTAGATTCAGAGGAGAGCTGGGACCATGGAAGACGAACCATGGAAGCTGAAAGCCTGCCCCAAGTCAAGATGAAAAGACTTCCCTGTGGGTACTGAGCAGTGACTGATAAAATAGGATACTGAGCAGTGAACGATGAAACTGTAATTTACTTGTGACCTAGGGATGGCTTCTGTACTTTCTATTACCCCCTAAGAGGGTACTGAGTAGTGACTATTGAAGTTGTAACTTAATTGTAACTTAAGGCAAGCCTCCTTAAGGATGACTGAATGACTGAGTTACTAAATGATTGCACTTCAGTGAAAACTATGTGGCCATTTTAGTGATAAGTTGTTGAGTTGTAACATGGTGAATGTAGTATTTTGATTTTCTGTGATAAGCTGTAACATTCTGAATGTTGTACCTTGATTTTCTGTGAATGTTTTGTTCTGATTTGTTACTGAATAAATAGAGAGTTCACTATACTATGTAATCAGAACCTTGAAAGTTGTTTACAACAGTAGTCCTTTGGAAAGCTGCCCATGCTTGGCTTTACAACTGACCAGACCAATATGTGCTTGGAAAGCTCTCCCACAGGTCAGGCACAAATAGTCTGCACTAACATTTGGAGTGGAGATGTCTCTACATATGCATATCTCATGTTTCTTTTAAGCGATTTACAATGTAAATTATGAACTCTAAATTGCACAGATCGTGATGGGTAAAGAAATGTGCAGCCTAATGAACTGGTCGAATCAAGAGGCATTTATTAAGCACCCACTATGTGCCAATCACTGTTGTAAGCACTGAGAATATAAAGAAAGGCCCAAACCAGTCCATCTTCTTAAAGAACTCACAATCTAATGGGGGAAACAGCATGAAAATAACTATGTAGAAAGGAGAGAGAAGGCTATCTATCTATCTATATTTATAGGATTTGGAAATTAATTAGAAATGAAGTGGGGAAGGGCTGAGAGTGATGAGCTTAGAATAATAGTTAGGTTTTAAGTCTCAGTGATGGGGAAAATGATGATGTCCTTGACAGTAAAAAGAAAATTAGGAAGAAAAGAGCATTTCTGGGGAAAGTTAATGAGTTCAGTTTTAGACATAATGAAATTAAGATATTTATGGGACACTTGGTTTGAGATGTACGATAAACACCTGAAGATAGGGGCCTGCAGGTTAGCAGAGAGGTTAGGGCTGGATAAATGGATCTGAGAATTTCTTATTTATTTCTTATTTACAGATTATAACTGAATCCAAGGGAACTGATGAGATCCCCAAATTTAAAAGTACAAAGGGAGAAACAAACCCTTGAGGGAAATATCCATGGTTAGGAGTGACTTAGATGAAGATCCAACAAAAGAGACTCAATTGGTCTGTAAACCTGTGTCTTGGTAAGAACTGCTAACTGATAACGAGCTGGGTCTAGAGCTGAGAAAGAAGCAATGATATGACTGGACAGCATCTGTGAAATTATGTAGCACTTTTGGTGATTTCAACATAAGCACTGCTACAAAAGCCTATCCCTTTGATAAAACCACACTCCCAGTAATGCTATCTGGCTGTATATTATAAAATACTACACCTTCAGGAGAATTAAAAAGATAATAATCCAAAAATATATTAAAAAAAGATGTATAGTTGAGTGTAATCTATGTCTACAGATTGTATACCACAGATGGCATATTTAATGTATTACTGAAGACATATATGTTCTGAAACAAAATAGGCAAAAATGAGAGAAAACAGAGAGCTTGAATTAATATCTTGTATGTGTCAATGTATTAAAGAACAAGAATGCCTTCAGCATACTGGTTTGATCCTCTATGGGAGATCTGCGGGAAGACTTGGGACATGAATTATATAGAATGAGAAGCTATAGAGTGCTTTCTACCTTATCAACACAGAGAGTAACCACAGTGATGAAATGATGCCTGTCAAAGAATTTAAAAATGGCAAGCATTTGCTTTGGAGCTTCCGAGTATAGCAGGAGATTCTAGCTTTACCATTAAGTCAAACATTAGCAAGGAGAACAGTCTACAATGAAAGGGAGATGCAGTTTCACTTCAAATCATATTTACAGATTAAGAAATTCTCTACTCCAACATCTCTACTTCCTCATGTGTTTCAGTAAGATAACCTTTGTATAAAGTTAACTATTCCCCAGAATGCAACAAAGTGATATAAAACCAGTCTTCACATCAGAAGATCTTACCTATGTACAAAATGATGTTTGTGCATTATGGCAAGTCCAGCAGCAATCTCACAGGCCATTCTCTGGAGCAGCATTATTTGTGAATCTCCTTTAATATGCTCCTGTTCACTGCACAAATATGCTTTTAGGTCCCCCTGGAAAAAAACAAATGAACACATATTGCTATTTTTGAATGCCAAATATGCCCAAGAGGTATTTAAGATGAAAGTAGCAACTCAACATATTACATGATTAACATCAATAAAAACAAGGTTATTATAGTAATTATAAAATAAATGAACTTAATAGACTCCGACTCATCAAGTCTTAAGTCAGAAATAATGATTCTTACAAAACATAACTTAAATATATATATAACTAACCATCATATCACCTTCTTCATCCAGCTGTATGTGAAATAGTATATGCACAATAGTAAAAAAAAATAGATCTGCATTACTGCATTACTTATATTACAGCTTTGACTTTTAAACCAAACTTAAGAAAACATAGAAATACAGAATTATGGACCTGCACTTAGTCCAACTCCTTATTTTATAGATGAGAAAACTGAGAATGGGAATATACAGATTAAAATTTTTTTTACTGATCTTTTGTTTTTACATAACCTGTGTTTCCTGACATATCTTTTCATCTTTTGCCTTTCCTTATAAAAAAGAAGAAAAAAAGAGATGGAAAAAGAAATAGCTCAGAAAAATTAACGTATCAAAAAAGTCTGACACTATTAGTAGTGTTCCATACCTAAAGTCCCCACCATTTCTGTAAAGAAGAAAGGAAGGCACCTTCTCATAGCACTTCTTTGGGGCCAACTTGGTTATCATAATTTCACAATATTCATTTTCAATTATATTGGTGCTGCTATTTTACCCATTTACACTGTTGTTTTCCTCGTTCTGCTTACCTAACTTTGCTTCAGTTCATGTAAGTCTTTTCATGCTTCTGTATAATTCATTATGTTCATTGTTTCTTACAGTAAAATAGCATTCCATTACATTCATTTGCCTCAACTTGTTTAGCAATCCCTTGATCTATGTGCATATACTTTGCTTCCAGTTCTTTGCTACTACAAAAAGTACTACTATAAATATTTTGGTGTAAAATAACAATAACAGTATTTATATAATGCTGTAAGGTGTGCTATTATTAACCTCATTTTATAGATAAGGAAATTGAGACATAGTCAAGTTAAATGACTTGCCTATGGTCACACAGCTGGTAAAAAAAAAATTGACTTCTTCATGAGTATAGGCCTGACAATGGAATCTTGGGATCACAGAGCATAGAAATACAGTGATTTTCTTTAAACGACTGAATATATGTTTTCAAAGTATAAGATTATAACACATATAAGACTCACATGTGAAAATAGAAAGCAAAAGAAAGGTTGTCATAGTATTTCCCTCAAAGTGTTCTCAAGAATACAGCTGAGCATTCTTGGAGAATCAAAGCACCATGTACTGAAACTGGAAGGTTATATGGCCAGAATGAGTAAATTCATAAGATTATAGGATCAAAGACTCAGAAAGGACTTTATAGATTACCCAGTTCACCTCCCTTCATTTTACACATGAGAAAAACGTAGCTTAGAGAGGTAAGATAACTTGCTCTCTAGGTTACACAGGAGATAAGAAGAATTGTGAATCAAATCCAGGTCCTTTGATTTCAACCCACTGTTCTTGCCACTTTATCTAACACTGACTAATTTTTAGAAGCAGGAAAAGAAAGGGGAAAGAATGAGACAGAATCAACAACAATTCATTCAGGTGTTCCAGTTGGTTACCTGGCACCTGCTATGTGATGGAAAGTCTAGCCTCTCTTGAAATGATATGATTTTTTGAGAGGTATTTTCCTTTAATCACCTGTCCTCAAGAATTAAAAAAAAATTCACTAAGTTACTAATTTTGTTAAAAAAAGTATAAACAAGATGATCAAATTTAGCTTTGCATAAGCCAAAAACTACATAAACTTAAAAGTTTGAGACACTAAGTCATCCCCATGTTGCCACCACATAATTTTCCAAATTCACTGAGACTTCTTTTACAAGTTCGGTTAAATGATATAAAGGGAAGTGGTGATCAGGGAGGTACAAAATGTACTACCTGAAAGAAAAAAGGAATTTATCAGAACAATGGAGAACATTTCTATTGCTCAATCTGTGATGCTTTGATAATGACTTTAAACCCACATTTAAACTTTTACTGAACTTTGATTAGATTAGAAATTTAAGCTTTCTATAATTAGATTAAATAAGATCTATAAATAGATCTAACAAACAAGCATATTAAAAACAAAGGCAACTATATTCTCAGATTCTCACTGGGAAAGAAATATGAAAATACTTTTGTTTCAATTTTAACTTTAAAAAAGAGAGGCATAAAATCAAGGAAAAAAGTAATGCTAACTAAAAGGCATGGAAGTTTTTCTTTTAAAATTTTAGTTAAACTTTCAAGAACTCTTAATATATTACAACTCTCATTGAAAATAATTTTTAAGTCAAACAATATTTTTGTTCACAAGGAAACCCAGTCTTAAATGTCCCACTTCCTCATGAATTAGGTACATATTTTACACTAAATTTATATTATTTTAAGTGTCTTTTAAAATTCTTGTTTTTAATCACTTTTATTATTTTTTCTCCACCTTCTTAAATGAGTAATATCCTCAAAGGCAGTAACAAAAAAAAAATAAAAACCCTACTGCTGCTCTACACAAAGCAGAAATCAATAAATGTTGGTTAATCCAAATTAAATTAATTCAAACAAATTCAAGCAAATGACCACAGGGTTATAGGTTAAGGAGGACACTTAAAAGCAATCTATTTGGAAACTAAACAAGGAATAAAAGGAGTATATCAACATTTCCAATGGAATATTAAAATCCAATCGATTACTCAGACTCCTTAACTATAAGGGTATCTTATCAGATCTATCAAAGAAAGACGCCAAACACAAACGTATGGGCATTATGATTTGTTTGTAGAGTATTTAGCTATTTCTCAAAATAAACAACAGCTCTTGCCAAACAGTTAACATTTTTCACAAGTGCCTTCTTCTACAAAGGTGGAAGAAGAAAAGGCAAGGTGGCAGCCGTCATTTAAAAATGTCACTAGAGGATATTCATGTCCACGTAATATCTTTCAGAAATGTTCCTCTTCCTTCCTATGTCACTAAAACCCAAAATATTAAGGTAAAGGTCTGTTAAACTTATGTAACTATGTTAAGATGGTAATAGCAATCCTTAACAGGGAGAAAAATGACTAATAAACCAAAGTCAGGCTTCTCTGTTAACTTCCATAATTTTTCTCCATGATATTCTGTCAAGTTAAGACATTCAACATTTGAGCAGGATACAGGGATGATTCTAATATGTCAGTTATTAGAACACTGCCAGTATTTAAACCTATAATAATAAATTTAGATGATTGCTCATAAATATTTTGTAACCAATGGGATCCAGAAAGAAACAATTCTATATTTAAAAGCATTCAAATAGTAAATTCAGCATAAAGTTTTTGGTTTCAATAGATTTCACATTATAGCAATTGGTTCATATTGGTTTGTTCAATTACAGAACTGCCAGTCTTTATTCAGATTTTTAGCTCCTGGAAAATACTGAGATCATCCAGTTACAAATTTTCATCATCATTTAAATGAAACAATGTTAACTCCCTCCATATAATACCTATGGTCCACAACTGTACTGTTTTATTTAAAAAAAAAGGGGGGGGCAGAAGGGAGTGGTTTGGAAAGGCTTTAGAATGGCATGTTCTACTTCGAAAAAAATTAATTTTTTTATACTAAACTTAACAAACACCAAACAAAATGGGCATTTAATGGTATACATTCTAGATGAAAATCAAATAACCTAGAGCAGTGGTTCTCAACCTTCCTAATGTTGTGACCCTTTAATACAGTTCCTCATGTTATGGTGACCCCCAACCATAAAATTATTTTCATTGCTACTTCATAACTGTAATTTTGCTACTGTCATGAATCATAATGTAAATATGTGATATGCAGGATATATTTTCATTGTTACAAATTGAACATAACCCACAGGTTGAGAACCTCTGACCTAGAGAAATTTGAATTTTAAAAATCCCCACAAACCAGCCATCTTCCATACCTGACTGTAGAGGGCAGCAAACAACTATAATAAAGATGTCATTTAGGGGCAGCAAGGTGTTCAGCTTTCTTCGGGCTAACTTCTATGACTCATTTGAAATATACTGAAAAGGGATTATTCTAAATTCTAGAGAAACGAATGGAAATTGTTCTGAGAGACTTTTAATTTTTATAGTGGGCTATACTGAACTAAGTATTTTCAATCTAAAAACTGAACAGGAAAAAGAATGGGTGAAAAATGAAGGTTTCATAATTATTAAACAAATGAATATGCCATTTTCCCCCTAGTTAATTTGTTTTAATTGTAATTCCAAATGTGCAGTATAGGTAAAAATAACATTCACAAAGTAATTCAGAATGTACATATCCCCACCTAATGTACTCTATTAATACACCTTCCCAAATAAAAGCAAGTGGTTTTTAAAAAATATTACATATGACAAAATGTATCTCTCCTTTAGAATGGTAGACTAAATAGCAACTTGATATGGGGAAGAAAGGTGTAGAGATAAAATATAAGATAAAACAGATGTGAGATCATAAATACTTTAAATATTCTTTTTTTAAATTTATTTTTAGTTTTCAACATTCATTTCCACAAGATTTTGAGTTACAATTTTTTCTTTCCCCGTCTTTCCCCTACCCCCACCCCAAAATAGCAAGCCTATTGAATACCCTTCCCCCAATCTGTTCTCTCTTATATCCTCCCCCTTCACCCCCCTAACTTTCTAGTAGGACAAGATGGGTTTCTATAGCCCAGTACCTGTATATCTTATTTCCCAGTTGCATGTAAAAAACTAATTTTTAAACATTTTAAAAAAACTTTTGAGTTCCAGATTTTTTTCCCTTCTTCCCTCCTCACCCACCCCCACTGGGAAGATAAGCAATTCGATATAGACTGTACATGCATAATTACCCAAATCACTTCCATACTAGTTATATTGTAGAAGACTTACTATATTTCTCTCCATCCTATCCCACTCCCAACTTATTCTATTCTCTCCTTTGATCCTATCCCTTTTCAAAAATGTTTGCTTTTAACTACCCTCTCCCCCAATCTGCCCTCCCTTCTATCCTCGTCCCTCTTATCTCCTATCCCCCTATTTTCCTGTAGGGTAAGATACCCAATTGAGTATGTATGTTATTCCCTCCGTAGGCCAAATTCAGTGAGAATCAGGTTGTACCGTTCCCTTTCACCTCCCTGCATTTCTCTTCCATTTTAACAGTTTTCTCTTGCCTCTTTTATTTGTGATAATTTACCCTCATATATTGCTCCCTTTCTTCTCCTAATAAATTTCTCTCTAACCCCTTTTTTTAGATATCAACCCTTCATATCCAGTGAAGGTTGTGCCCTCTATGTATACATGAACATACATATGCCCACTGACAAATATATTTATATACACATACACCCTCCTATACATACATACATATGTGTGCATACATATATACATATATATATATACACACACAATATATACACACACACACATACATATATATATGTATATATATATATATGTGTGTATATATATATGTGTATATATATATATATACACATTCCCTTCAGCTCTCCTCATACTGAGAAAAGTCTTATGAGTTACAATTATCGTTTTTTTCCATGTAGGAATGTAAGTAGTTCAACTTTAGTAAGTTCCTTATGATTTCTTTTTCCTGTTTACCATCTCATGATTCTCTTGGCTTTTTGTATTTGAAAGTCAAATTTTCTGTTCAGCTCAGATTTTTTCATCAAGAATGCTTGAATGTCCTTCATTTGACTGAATGACAATATTTTTCCCTGTAGCATCATACTCAGTTTTCCCAGGTAGGTGATTCTTGGTTTTAGTCCTAGCTCCTTTGAGAATACTCAATACAATCCCCACAAACCAGCCATCATTTTTTCTGGAATATCATATTCCAAGTTCATCGAACCGTTAATGTAGAAGCTCCTAGGTCTTATGTTATCCAGATTGTGTTTCCACAATACTCAAATTGTTTCTTCCTGACTGCTTGCAGTATTTTCTCCTTGACCTGGGAACTCTGGAACCTGGCTACAACATTCCTAGGAGTTTTCTTTTTGGGATCTTTTTCAAGAGGCAATTGGTGAATTCTTTCAGTTTCTATTTCCCCTCTGGTTCCAGAATATCAGGGCAATTTTGCTTGATAATTTCTTGAAAGATTGTGTCTAGACTCTTTCTTTTTTATCATGGCTTTCAGGTAGTCCAATAATTTTTTAATTGTCTCTCCTCGATCTATTTTCCAGGTCAGAGGTTTTTCCAATGAAATATTTCACGCTGCCTTCTATTTTTTTATTTGTTTGGATCTGTTTTATAGTATCTTGATTTCTCATAGTCATTAGCTTCCATTTGCTCCAAACTAATCCTGAAGGAGTTATTCTCTTCAATGAGTTTTTGAAATTCCTTTTCCATGTGGCAAATTCAATTTTTTTTAAGCATTCTTCTCATTGGCTTTTTGGGCCTCTTTTGCCATTTAAGTTAGTCTATTTTTTAAGGTATTATTTTCTTCATTATTTTTTTGGGTCTCCTTTAGCAGACTGTTGACTTGCTTTTCATGATTTTCTTGCATCATTCTCATTCCTCTTCCTTATTTTTCCTCCACTTCTCTTACTTGATCTTCAAAATCCTTCTTGAGCTCCTCCATGGGCTGTAACCAGTTTGTATTTTTCTTGGAGGCTTTTGATGTGGGAGTTCTGACTTCAATGTCTTCCTCCCACTCCATGCCTTGATCCTTTCCATCCCCCAAAAAGGATTCAATTGTCTGTTTGTACTTCTGTTGCTGGCTCATAGTGGCAGCCAATTACTTGACTTTTGAGGTCTTTGCCGTGGTAGAATTCTGCTTCCAAAATGGAGAGAGCTATGTCCCAAATTGCTGGGGTTTTTGCAGCTGCCAGAGCTATTAGATGGGCACCCCCTCTACAGACCCCACACGCTCTGGCTCACTGGTCACACACCCGAGGACCACCACCCAACCGGATCCGAGCAGGTCAAAGCAAGAATGATTACCCTCTGAATGGTCACTTTGTCCCCCTACAATCAGTAGGCCAGGAGCAGCTACACAGCAGTGGCTGCAACCACGGCATCTCTTCCACTTCTCGCTCTAGGGGTAGCAGCCGGACCACACTCCCCCTGTTTGAACAAAGTTCCACACTGACCTTTTACTTTGTCTTTGGCATCTGTGGATTGAGAATTCTGGAAACTGCTACAGCTGCTAGTGATTTACTCTTGTGAAGTCTGCTCCAGCCCTGCAGCTGGTCAAGGTGGCCCTGGGGCTAAAACCCACAGCACAGTGCTTGGCTCCCAGTGCGCTATGATGGACCCTTCCTGCTGGCCTTCCTTTAGTGGGAGATGTGTTTCTCTCTGTCGCTTTGTGGGTTCTGTAGCTCAAAAGTTTGTTTAGAGTCATTTTTTACGTGTATTGGAGGTGGTCGAAGCCAGAGCCATGTGGAAGTCCTATTTCTACTCTGTCATCTTGGTCCTGCTTTAAATATTCTAAAAAACTATTTACATGAAATTTTTTTGTTGAGAAAAATTAGTTTTTTTTTAAACAATGGACTTAACTCATCAAAGGCTAGTTTAAGAGAGCTTACTGCAAAAGAGAAATAAAAATAAAAACCAAAAAGCAAACAGGAATACAATCCAAGACATTCTTATAGAAAGATGTAGCTCAGTTCAGAGAACTTAAAAAAGAAAAAGCTAAATGTCCATAAACCAGAAGAAACTATTCAAAGATTTTTACAGGGGTAGAACCTGCCAGAGACTGGCTACATTCACCAGGAGAGTTTTCTGAACTTTCACATCATCTCTCATAAATATCTCCTTCTCTCCACTCATGCAGCTAGCTGCCACAGGGTAGATTCTCATCACCTCATGTCTGTCCCCACTCTTATCTATCTTCCACTCACATCCCAGATGTTTTCTTAAAGGAAGGTCTGATTTGGCACTTCCCTACTCACTGAACTCCCATGTCTCCCTAATTCATTCAGTATCAAATTTAAAATCTTGACATTTAAAGCCCTTCCCACCTTTCCAGTCTTCTTATGCCTTCATCTCCGCCATGTACTTTAAAATCTAAGTACAATGGCCTTCTTCCAGTTCTTTGCATTTGATACTCTATATCCCAGCTGTGTGCCTTTTCACTGGCTGTCCCTCATGCCTAGAACATTCTCTCTTCTGCTTTACCTGGCTTCCTCCAAGACTCAGCTCAAATCCTACTTTCTGCAAAAGGTCTTTCCTATCTACCCCCAACCACTTACTCTGATTATATTTTGTATGATCATAGCTGTTTACACATTGCCTCTCCATTAGATTAGCTGCTTGAGGGAAGGACTATACCCTCTCCTAGTCCTGATATCTGATACTACCTGTGTGTCCTAAGGGGAATCATTTAATCTCTCTAGGCTCCCATTTCCTTATGTTAAAATGAAGGCTTGAACTAGATGAGCTCTAAATCCTATGGTCCTATGAAGAGAATTTTTTAAAAAAAGAATGAGATACAACAGCCTAGGCTGGGAGTTGGAAGGAAGATGCGCTAGCAAGAAGAATGAACTTGAGAGTCACGGATTGGGAAAAGGGCCATGATACAGGCCTTCACAACCTGCTTTCAACCTACATTCCTGGGTTCTGCTTACTATTCCAGTCAAATTGGACTTCCTGCTGTTCCACATAAATGACATTATGCATCCTGTATACGACTGTCCCATTTACCTAGAATGCAATCCCTCCTCACTTCCCCCTCTTAGAATTCCCCCTATTTTTCTTTCACACTCAGCACAAATACCACCTTTATAAGTTTCCTGATTTCCCCAGGTATTGATTTTCCCTCCCCATCCTCATACCAAACTAACTTCCTATGCATTTTGCATATGCTTACGTATACACGTTACCTTCCCAGAAAGAATGTGAGCTCCTTGAAAGCAGGGACAATTCTATTAGATCTTTTTCTCCTTAGCACAGGGTCTAACATAATAGGTGTTTAATAAATATGTTTCAGCTAAAGAGTGCTCACTGCACGAAATAATGGGAAATGAGCAAAAATGGAAGCCAAACTCTATAGTAGGGTTTGTATAAATTTCAAAAACAAGTTTAATTAGTCTACACATACAAAAATATTTCAAGAAGCCAAAAGACACTGATTTTATTCCTGGATCCATAATTAACAGTCTGAGGGCAAGATATAGTTGATCTTTTTGAGTCTGTTTACTGTAAATCAGAAGTAGTATACGTACTATCCATTTCACAGAGATGTTATGAGGATCAAATGAAATTTTGCATTTGCATTTTTACTCTGGAACTATATGTGCTATATGTAATATTATTATTATTTTGGTATCTTGTGTATTGTAGTATATTGTTTAATAGTGATAAAAAAGGAATCCAGTGCTTTGGGGATTTTGAGAGTTTATAGATCATACTTTTGATAATTTTATACACACAGATTTATATGCATATTTATAATAGTTGTTAAAGAAGTAAACACATACTGCTTGGCTGCACAAAAGTCTGCTTAAACTACTGTGGGGGCAGGCAAAGAAGAGGGAGGTGGGAAAGGCAACCAACATTTTGAAAAATATGGTTGCTAAATGCAGAGGATGTGTTAGGATGGTCTAAAGGGCAAGATTCAAGACATCTTATTTTTATCAAGTGAAGTGCACTTAGATTGAATTATCTCCCAATAAAACAAAAGCCTTGTCAAGTTATTAAATTTACTTTGAACGGATCTCTTCATGCCATGTTACTAAAGGCATATGAATTCCTTCTAATATAGTCTTTGGCTTTTCCAAATCTTTCATATTAGAATATATAACACAATAGTCATGCTGACTTTTGTTTAGTACTTATCTCAAATATGATTCCAGAGTATCACACAACTAAGAGTATTACTTCTTTAAAGCAGCAGGAAGAATCCTGAAAAATTATATTCATCAAATTACTTTTCTTTAGAATGCATTATCTTCATGACTGATATTAAAAAAACATTTAAAACTCCATCAGGAAATTTAAATGAAAATATCAATCAACAAGCATTTATTAAGTGTCTCCTAAATACTTTAAAGGCATGGTGCTGAGACAGTGGGATTTAACAACAAAAGTTAAAATGCCTGCCCTTGACGAGCTTACTAATCTAGCACATGTACATACATATGTACTACAATATATTTGGGGAAGGAGCAGTTGAAGGTGTCAGGACAGTTTTCATATGGAAGGTGGTGCTTGAGTTAAGACTTAAAGGAAACTAAAGAGTCAAAGATGCAGAGGTGCAGGAAGACTGCATGGGGGATAGCCAGTGAAAAGGAATGGAGATGGGAGAAAGAATGGCTTGTGTAAGCAAAAGTAAGATAAGTCAGTCTGGCAGGATTGTAGTATCCATAAAGAAGAATAAAGCAGGGAAAGTCCAATGGGCTATATTGTAAAAAAAGCTTTGAAGGTCAAACAAGAGTTTATATTTAATTCTAGAGGTAATACAGAATCAGCTAATTTAATGAGTAGAGGTGTAACATGTACTTCAGGAAAATCACTTTGGCAGATGTGTGGAGGATAAATTGGAGAAAGGAAAGGAAGGATTCAGGAAGACCAATTAGGAGACTATTGAAAGAGTCCAGGCAAGAAAAATGATGAGGGTTTGAATCAGGGTGATGGCCTTAAAGTGGAGAAAAGAGGATGGATAGGAGAGATGCTATGGAGCTAAAAATAGTAAGAATTAACAACTGACTGGCTATGTGGGGTGAGGAAGAGGTCACAGTTGAGAATGACATGAATGGTGTAAACCTAAGTAACTGGAAAGGTGTCAGGGAAGTTTGGAAGAGGGGTGGCAAATCATAGAGTGTTGCAGATGAGTACTTCCTTTTGTGTTCACTCTTCTATGCCCTAGTCAAAGGAAATTTTTTTCCAATCAATAATCATTTATTAAGTGACCATTATGTGGAAGGAAGTATTCTAAGCAGCAGGACACAAAGACAAAAGTAAAACAATTCCTGACTTGAAGGAATTTAATACTTTAATCACATCTCTTGTGATCACAGAATCTGGAGGGAGACGGGGCCATAGAAATTATCTGCTATAGGGGGCAGAGTCAAGATGGCGGCATAGAAACAGGAGAACTCCGTGGCTTCCCCCATAACCACCTCAACTACCTATAAAATATGACTCTATAAACAAATTTTAGAGCTCCAGAACTCATAAAATGATAGAGAAACAAGGCTCCCACTGAAGGCAGCCCAGATGGACAGAAGGGGCTCATTGCAGCATTCTAGGAGCAGAGCACAGCCCCATGTGGTTTTAGCTCCAGACCAGCCAGGACAAGCCCTGGCTGGAGCTTTCAGGAGAGCAGATCACCAGCAGCTGTAGCGGTTTCCAGAATTACCAACCCATAAGAGCCAAGGACAAAGGGTAAATGTCAGTGGAACTTGGCTAAATTTCGGGGAGTCTGGCAGACTGCCTCCAGATCTAGAAGCAGTCTGAAGCAGCAGCCCTGCAGATTGCAGAGGGGTCAAGCAATCATTCAGAGGCTAAGTGCTCTTGTCTTGAGCTGCCTGGATAGGGATCATGGTCTTGGGTGGTCCTGAGGTGCATTTTCAGTGAGCCAAAGCTGGTGGGGGCTGCAGAGACGGTGGCCTCCTAATAGCTCCAGCAGCTGTGAAAACCCCAGGGATTTGGGACAGTGCTCTCCCCTCTGAAAGCAGAGTTCTACTGAGTTCAAAAGTCAAGTAACTGACTGGGAACACGAGCAGGCAAAGGAAGCAAAGCAAGAACAGCAATCCAACTTTAGATTCCTTTTTTGGGGACAAAAAGGACCAAAGCATGGAACAGGAGGAAGACAACACAGTCAGAACTCCCGCATCAAAAGCTTCCAAGAAAAGTGTAGACTGATTACAAGCCATAAGAAAGATTTTGAAAACCAAATAAGAGAAGTGGAAGAAAAACTGGAAAGAGAAATGAGAATGATGCAAGAAAATCATGATAAGAGAGTCAACAGCCTGACTGAAGAAAATAACACCTTAAAAAATAGACTAACTCAAATGGCAAAAGAGCCACAAAAGGCCAATGAGGAGAAGAATGCCTTAAAAAGTCAAATTTGCCAAATGGAAAAAGAATCTCAAAAGCTTTCTGAAGAGAATAATTACTTCAGAATTAGAGTGGAGCAAGTGGAAGCAAATGACTTTATAAGAAATCAAGATACTATTAAACGGATCCAAACAAATGAAAAAATAGAAAGCAATGTGAAATACCTCATTGAAAAAAACCACTGACCTGGAAAATAGATCCAGGAGAGACAATTTAAAAATTATTCGACTACCTGAAAGCCATGATCAAAAAAAGAACCTCAAAAGCATCCTTCAAGAAATTCTCA
>CM053580.1:332069358-332110962 GCA_028627135.1 Pseudochirops cupreus
GGGTATCTTGCCCTGCAGGAGAGTAGGAGGGAAGGGGATGAGAGGAGGGATAATGGAGGGGAGGGCAGGTTAGGGGGGAGGGTTGTTAGAAGCACACACTTCTGTAAAGGTTCAGGGACAAAGGAGAGAATAGAACAAGGGGAAGGAGGGATAGAAAGGAGGGAAATATCATCAGTGTTACACAATATGTCCACTGTGGAGATGCTCTGTGTAACTACACATGTATGGCCTGTAATGAATTGCTTGTCTTTTCGGTGGGAGTGGGTAACAAGGGAGGAAGGGAAAGAATCTAAAATTTAAAAGTTCTGAAATTATCTGCTACAACTTCAGCATTTTTCTTTCTTTTTTTTAAAAATTTATTTATTTTTAGTTTTCAACATTCACCTCCATAAGTTTTAAATTTTCTCCCCCTTCCTACCCTCTCCCTCCCCAAGAATGCATGCAATCTGGTATAGGCTCTATATGTCAAAGGAAATTTTTAAATAGAGAAAAAAGCAGAACTGTGAAAAGAAATCAGACCCTACCTAATTTAAGCTAATATTTACCGCTATGGTTTTAAATTTACTACTACTTCCATTCTAAAAATGACAACAATTTTTCACATTTTCTATTCAAACAAATGAAGCTTAAGCATGTCAAAAAATCTAAATATTTTGGCTACCAAATTTATCAATAAAGAACATTCAACTGCTTAATTTTTTTCTGTCTTTGAAAGATCGTGCGTGAAATGTTTTGTTACCTTTAAACTCAGCATAAACTACAGAATCATGGAATCTCAGGGCTAAAAAATCTCTGAAATTACCTAGACAAAGCTGAAAATAAACCCAGCAAGTTGCCCCTCTCATGAGTTGCCCCTCTATTTATTGATCTTGTTTCTGAACTAAGGGGCAGGGAAGAAAAAATCTAATTCCTCTTCTACATATACATGTTGTCTAAGTTCCTTGAGTTCAGGGATTTTTTTCAGTTTTGTCTTTGTATCTTTGGTGCTTAGTGTAGTAACTATCTGTTCAATGATTCCAAATGACAATTTTTCACATTTCTGAAGATAGCTAACAAGTCTAAATTGTCTCTTTTTCTGATTCATTATGCCCAATTCTCTAAAACAAGTTTCCTATGTCATGAATTCAAGGTTCTTTACCAATCTGGTTGCCTCCCCCTCCTTCTTTAGCCATGCAGCTTATGTCCTTCTCTAAACAGTGGCATCCAGAACTAAATGCAACATACTAAAAATGTTTGACCAGGGAAAAATAAAGTGGGACTATCTTCTACCTAGGTCTGAATGTTATACCTTTCTTAATGCAAACAGAGACAGGCATAAGCATTTTGGCTGTCACTATTGACTCATATTGAGCTTGCAGACTATTAAAAATCTTTTTTCAAACAAGTTTTTATCTAGCCATGTCTCTTCCATTTTGCATTTCTGAAGTTGATTTTTTTAAACCAAGTATAAGATTTTACAATTATCCTTACTCAATTTCAATATTCAATGAAGAAAAAAAAGAGACAACTTTTTCATTTATCAAGGGCTATAAAAAACAATGTTCTCCATTAAAAAAAAATTCCTATGCTGAAAAAATAAGCTACTTGCTTTGAATTAAGAATATAACATTTGCTTGATTCTTTAAAAACTTCAACTCCAGTCCTATATTTAGGAAGCCTAGTTTTTGGAATTTATGTGAAAGCAGAGTTACTATGTGATGAAAATTACTAGTACTGAGGTAGATGGTACAAGTAGATAGTGCTGGACCTGGAATCAAGAAGACTTGAGTTCAAATTTTCCTTCTGACAATTACTAGCTGTGTCACCCCGATCAAGTCAGCTAAAAGGGGACAAAGCGCTTTGCAAATTTTAAAGTGCAATAAATATACTAGTTGTTGTTATTACTTTATTTACCTAATGTTGATCCCCCTTCTTTTTAAAAATAAGGTTCCACTGATATTTTCTTTCTTATGTCACCACAATTATCCCAAGCATCTCTTCACTTCCCCTCCCCTGAGGGACATCCTATGTAATAAATGGCATTGTTTTAGAGAGGAGAAAAAATTCAATACAACTTTGAAAATGTCCAAAATATGTGCAATATGTGACACGTGTGGACCTCCCACCTCTGCCAAGGCTTAGATTGGAGTTGTCTTCTCATACCTCCCAATTCAAGTTCCACTTGATAGTTCTGGTACATCCATTTTTGGTTTTTTGGTGTGTAGTTGTTCTTTTTACCTGTAATGGTAATGAAATTTGGGGATCCCCCTGTGTTGGCTTGGTTTTCGGGTTGGGTGTTGAAACCCAGAGCTTGTGACTCCCACTTGTGGGATGGACTTGTTGCCATGAAGAGAGAGGGCTGAACTGGGAGGAGCTGTGGATTTAGAGAGAAAGCCCAAGCAGAGAGAAAGCCCGAGCAGAGGAGACCAGAAGGACTTTTTGAGAGCGGTGCCGTGGACTGCTGAGGGCCAGTTGGAGCTGCCCAGGACTGTTGAGAACTGCCACCCAGAGCTGCGAAGAACTGAGGAGGCATGGCTGTGATGCCAGTATTTTGTCTGTCTGTTTTGATGTTGTTTTGCCAGATTCACCTGCTAGTAAAGGACAGTGCTGCTGTCGTAGAAGTCCTGGAACCTTGCTGTTGGCTCAGAAACCCTGAAGAAGGATTTTCTTGTTGTATGTTCACAGAAATCCTGGAAGAGAGCCTTGCTGATGTTTTCAGGGGTTCTGGGACTGTTCTGCAGGCAGAGAGTAACTTGATGGGGACACTGGCAATGTGTGTTGTGACTTTGTTAGGCTTTGCCTCCCCAGGAACCAGGTACTTGCCTCGGGTCAAGATGAAGACAGGACCTCTCCTTGGGCATTGAAGTGTAATGACATCTTAACCTTGTTGTAGTTTAAGGGTGGATGGCCTTTGTGCTCTCCTGCCCCTTTTGAGAAAGTGCTTGGTGTTAAAGGATGGTATTGTAATTCAGTGGTGTCCAGGGTTGGGAAACTTTTGGCCTTTTTATGCTCTGTGATTGACTAAATGAATGTACTTTATTTATGATTGGAAACTATTCTCCATTTGAGAAGAGACTAAATGAATGTACTGCCTAGGAGTGGGCTACTTTGACTACTGATCCAGGGGTGGGATACTTGGACCTTGGTACTTTGCAACTGTGTTGAGAATTTACTTGCTAAATGAATGAGTTACACTGTATTTTTACTTTCTCTGTTCTGTGAAATGTTTTGCTGAATAAATGGGGTTTGCTATGCTGGTAATCTAAACCTTAGAAGTTGCCTTTGCTTGGCATTACATTACCGTATAAACTGCATTTTTGGCTCTGCTTACTTCACTCTACATCAAGTCACAGAGAACTCCCATGCTACTTTTTATTCATCATACACGTTATTTTCTTACAGCACCATAATATTCCATTATATTTATGTGCTACAAATTGTTTATCCATTCCCCAGTTGATGGGCATCAACTTTGACTACAAATCTCAGCTGTCAGAAAAAGTGCTACTCTAAATATTTTGGGGTATATGGGGACTTGCTTCTTACCAATGGCTTCCCTGGGATGTTAGCCCAGTAACGCAATCTCTGGTTCAAAGGACATGGACATTTTAGTCACTTTATTTGCATATTTCTAAATTGCCTTCCAAAATGGCTGTACTACTTCAAAGCTCCTCCGATAATGTCTAAGTATCCTATCCTTCCACAACCTTTCCAGTACTGACTGGAGTCATTTTTGGTCATTTTTGTTCTTTGGCAGGGTGTTAGATAAAACCTCAAGGATGTTTGTTTGCCTCTCTTATAATTAGTGATTTGGATCATTCCGTTATGGAGTTGTGAATACTTTGCAGTTCTTTTGAGAACTATTTGTTGTATCTTTTGACCAGTGGGGAATAACTAATAGTCTTATATATAATTACCAGTTGTTTACATATCTTAGATACCAATCCTTTATCAGAGAAATCTGATACAAAGATTTTTTTTTTCCCTACTTTAACTGGCTCCACTCTAAAGTTCATCTGATATTCAAATTCCAGTAAGCCTTTTTAACCCTTTGACAACTGATAAAGCTCAGGTATCAAATTCATAAGTCAATCTGGATGTCTCTTATAAAAGGTGACATCATCAACAAATCTGAGGAGCAAAGAAGAAATTACCTCTCAGATCCATGGAGAATATAACAGCTTACGACTAAACAAATGATTGAGAGGATAATAAAAGATAAAGTGAGCTATTCTGATTACATAAAATTTAAAAGGCTTTGCACAAACCAATCTAGTGCAGTTAAAATTAGAAGGAAAACAAATAACTGGGGAAAAAAGCCTGGCAGAAAGTTTCTAGGATAGAAGTCCAAATAGAGGACATTTTCTAGAATAAAAATCCAAGATACATTGGGAACTGGTCCAAATGTATAAGACTGAGACTCATTCCTAATAGATAAATGGTCAAAGGATATGAAGAGGCATTTTTCAAAGGAAGTAGTCCCTAACTATCAACAATAACATGAAAAAGTACTCCAAATAACTAATAATTAGAGAAATGCAAATTAAAGGAACTCTGAGGCTCTAACACTCAGGTGAGCCAAGATGACAAATGAGGAAATAAAAATTAGAAGGGCTGTGGCAAGAGTCATATTAAAGCATGGTCAGTGAAGCTGTGAATTGTTCCAGTCATTTTGGAAAGTAATTTAGAACCATGCCTCAACAGTTACTAGGCTGTGTGTACCCTTTGAACCAGCAATACCACTACCAGGATTATACCTCAAACAGGTCAAATAAAAATGAAAAGTACCCATATGTACAAAAATATTTTTAGCAGTTCTTTTTGCAGTAGCCAGAAGCTGGAAATTAAGGAAGTGCCCATCTAATGGAGAATGGTCAAACAAATTATTGTATATGAATTTAATGGAATATTATTGTACCATAAAAATGATAGAATGGACAGTTTCTGAGGAAACTGGGAAGACCTCTATGAAGTTATATGACATAAAGTGAGCAGAAGCAGGAGAACAATTTATACAGAAAGACAACTTTGAGAAACTCTAGAATTCTGATCAATAAAATGATAAACTATGAAGTCAGAGAAGCAAAGATGAAATAGGCCGCCCTCCTCCTGCCAGAGGTGATGGGATAAAACACAAGACACATTTCTGGACATGGCTGATGTGGGAATTCACTTCACTGAACTATGCATATGTGTTATGAAGGTTTTCTTTTTCTTATTGTTCAATGGGGCTGATGGGGTAGTAGTAGGAAGAAATAATAAAGGCTTGCAAAATAATTTTTTTAAAAATATGAGCATGTTTTGTAGGCAGAGGTCATGATAACAAGCAGGAACATGGTTCTCATTATTTCATTTTATTTTGTATCTATAAAACTGAGAATTATCAATGAATTAATAACCCTATGTGGCATTTAAGAAGAGCAAAATTGCTGTTTGTTTAAAAAATTAACACAAGGGCAGCTAGATGGCGCAGTGAATAGAGCACTGGCCCTGGAGTCAGGGAGGACCTGAGTTCAAATCCGGCCTCAGACACTTAACACTTACTAGCCATGGGACCTTGGGCAAGTCATTTAACCCCAATTGCCCTCCAAAAAGCAAAAAAAAAAAAAGTTAACACAAGTTGCTTGGCACTTTACTGGAACGTTAACTCATTTGTCAAAGATGCACTTGGAGGAGGACCAGAACCTGAAGGATATAAGAAACTTTCTTTCAGTTTTGTTTCTGTTTTGGACACAAGAAATTTTAACATGGGGATACTCAGGACTGCAAATCATATGTGTATGGGAATTCAATGGGGAGCATGTCAAACAAAAACAATTAAGAAGATGGGCACTGTCCAAGAACTGACTATTTGCAGGAATGGTTAATATTAAGGATTATGTATATAAGTAGTAGTCACTGATAAGTTGGAAATCCATCCTTTGTAAAGAAGTTGGATTTAAATGTCACTTTTACGGGATCTGACTGAAAACTGAGACAAAGAGAAAAACAAGGAAAAATGAGAGGTTAACTGAACAAATCTATTAGGTAGGAGGGAAGACGTTTTAGAGCCTTTCAGCTTTAATGAGCTGCCTAATAGTATATTAAATACTTAGCAAGAAAAAGGACAGGAAGTAGAGGAGTCATAGGTAGAGGATAAGATAGGAGCACTTACAATTGTTTGTGGAAGGTTAAGGTTAATAGACATTGAATAATATCACATGGTCACAGTTATCCATAAAGTTGAATTGAGCTTTTGAACTCGGGCTCTTCCATTTCTTTGGTAGCCTTACACAGTGAGTGGAAGATCAAGCTGTTTATTACATCATGAACTACTAAGTTATTCTTTGACCTCAAGGCCTAGAGTCCACGAAGGAAGTAAAAGAGCTAACAAGATATTCCTCCTTCAGTGGGAACATGTAAATAAACACTTTCCAGAAAAGTATATTTCTGATTTTTTAATAAATTACCAACAAAGAACCTGAAATTGAGGCAAGGGGTGGTGGTGAAACTGGCATGTGGCCCCCATGTTCATTTCATATGCCTTTCACACAAGGTCTGCTAAAAATCTGAACTTAAATTTTCTCCTAAAACTTACCATGTCGCACAACTCAAATACCAGGAGATATGGGATTGCTTCCACACACCGTCCAACACACTGAAGAATATTTGGATGCTGAAGAATACTATATTGTAAAAAACAAAAAAACCCTCAAATCAATGTTCATCACTAAGCATGGGATTTTACCCCAATTTTTTTTTCCACTGAATAAAATGTAAATCAATCACAATATATCAATATGTTTAAGGACCTATGATTTTAGATATTTGGGAATTTCCTCTAACTATATGGATTACAACCTTTTTCTAAGTCAGTTGTTGAGCCCCACAGAGGTTGTGACTTGCTTGTGGTCACAGGGCTAGCAAGGTGTGAGAGGCAGGATATCAATTGTCTTCACTCAACTCCCTGCCTGTAAGTCCAGCATTATACCCCCTGTCCCAGAACATTCTAAATCAAATTTAAACAGAAATGGCAAACTAAAAATGACAAGATAAACATGCCTCTTCTGATCAGGAGAAACTGACTTATAATTTACACATAACTTTCTAATAAATAAAGTAATTCCCATTGTAGAAAGAACATTTCTATATTTCAATGGATGTTTTTTATTAAGGATAGTATTCAAATTTACATAGAAAGGTTCAATTTTGAGTCTACATTTATTATCATGCTTATATTATAATAATTCAATAGTTAACATAACTAAGTTATTTTTAGGGCAATTAATTCATCCTTTCAATGTTTTGTTACAGAGTATGAAAATTTCTTGGAATAATATTTCCCACAAAAGATATCCTATTAATACAAAAAAAGATAAGGTAAGAAAAGTATCTTCAATGTTTAAAAAAAAACAACAAACTTCACTCAATGGAACACAATGATATCATTGCACAATTTAAAGTTTACTTACTAGTATGGCTCTCCATTTTTCAAGAACTTATCTTGCTCCTTTGCACTCGCACTGGCTTTTAACTCCTTCACTACTACTCTTGCTACACTAGTGCCTGTGTAAATCTCCCCAAGCAGAACCTGGAAACAAAGAATAGTTCCTTATATAAATCTCATCAAACTAGCACAGGCAGTCTCATCTCCTGATTAAAATCAACTGAAATATGGGGTGGGGGGAGGGAGGAGAATAAGATGTGAAGACAATAGCCCTTTCTTTTCTTTTTCTAAACCACCACAGAAAAACTTTGGATAATTCCTTTCTTTCAGAAAGAAGCAAATTATTCTAACATGCATAGAGACAAATACTTTTTATATTAAGCAAAATATAACTTACCAGTTAACAGGTCATTTTACAGGGCTATTATAAATTTTACTAGTCAAAAAAATTTTACCTTGATAGGTTTATGCTAGTTTCCTTTGTTACATTTAATAATGCAGAGGATCTAAGATTTAATTTGTCTGCACCCCCTATGTCCTTTATGTTTTATAAATTACTATTACTATGACCAAAAGATAATATGATAATATCCATTGTCTAACCTAGTATTTATGTGTCTCTCCAAATTTTGCTAGACTGATTCTAACAGTCACTAGAATGTACTCCCAACCTTTCTAAGTGGGTAGGATCTGCTAGATCTTGTTCTCTAATGACATAGCCCTTAACATTAACAACCTCAGGCTTAAATCTAGGTAGTCATAAGACAACAGACTAGAGTTTTAGAAGGGGCAAGTAGTTATAAAGGGATAAAAATACTCATCTCCTGGGTGCAAGTAAATAGTAAAACTTTAGCTGTATATTTTAACTTTAAAATAATCATCACATTCCAGAAATACTATGGCTTTATTTTGTACCTAAAACTATACATTTAATATCCTCTTTAGAGTAACAAAACACAAATTAAAAATCCTTAATATAAACAAAGAAGCATTAAAAAAGCCTAGCTTACTTGAACTTTATAAAACATAAAGGAAACACAGGATTAGCAGAAGTGATTTAAGAAAAGCAGATCGGGGTTAAAAAAAACAAAACAACCCACAAGGTATAAAGTATGAAAAATGGCAAAAGTAATTTAGAGTGCAGTAATTAAGGTAAAGTGATAACATAAAGTCAATAGCTAATGTGGCTTTATGTCAAAATGATAGAAGATAAAAAATGCTTTCTTTTAAATATTTTTATTTATTTCAATTGCTGGCTGAATAAACTAGCAATCTGTCCTGTAAGTAGAAAGGCTGTAAATAAGCAAACAGTGTTTGAAGGCAAATAAAAGGATAGGTTAAGATGTATGTACACTACGTAACTTTGCAAATGAACTGAGTAATGATTTTTTTTAAGTAACAAGAATGAGGATATGTGAAAAAAAAGACTGCTACTAATCTGGTAAATAAAGTATGTCACCAAAGAAAAAGAAGATGATCTTTGTGATTTTAAACCATGAATGAGTTTGCCAAGGGAGAAAAGGGCTTTTTTATTGTTGCTGTTTAACCTATTTTGGAGAAAAATGGAATGTTAAGGAAGGGATAAGACAACTGAAAACTATGAGCCAGGAGGCAGTCTTGAAGAATAATGAAGACTAACCATATTTCCCTTTTTGACATGGCTCTTATACAGGTTTTCTAGCAGAAGGCTACGGACACAGTAAACTAGAATTTAGCAATGCATCTGACAAAATCTCTCCTGACACAGAGATGTGATAGATACATAATAATGGACTCTATTATAGTAAAATGTTCAGAACTCCAAAACCAGATTTAGAGAGCAGTAAGATGATGATAGCTTAGAGGGAAGCATCCAGTGGAATGTCACAAGAATTTGGTCTTCTCCTTATTCTGTTCAACATTTAACAAAATCTTACACAAATGGCACGCAAATCAAATCTGTCAAAGACCAAGGAACACTGAACATTCTGAATGACAAAACTGAGATGAAAAGACTTTAACAGAATGGAATTAACTATAAGATGGAATTCAAAAAGGTAAGTGTGAAGTTCTATGCTTAAATTAAAAAAAAAAACTGAAATACAAATGTGAGAAGCCTAGATAGGTAATAGTTCATGTAAAAAAAGATCAAAACATTTTGGGGACTACAAGTTTGATATGAGTTAAAAATGTGATGTGACCAATAAAAAAGCTAAGTCATCTTTAGACTGCATTAATAGAAGTTTAGTGTCCAAAATGGTGTACGCTATAGTCTTACTATATTCTTTAATATCACATCTGGATTACTTTTTGGGCACCATATTTAGGAAGGACATTGACAAGACAGAGCACAAACATATGAGGGCAATCAAAATATTGAGAGGACTGGAAAATAATCTATTTGATGAATTACTGAAGAAACTACCATGGAGAATATTTAGGGGAAATGGAAAGGCGTCACCAAATATCATTTTAGATAGGCTGTTATGAAGAGGAGGGATTAAATTTATGCTGCTTGATCCAGAAGGCAGAACCAGAAAAGGAGACCAACATGCAAAAATAAAAGACTGGCATAGAAGTGAGGTAGGAGAGTTACACTTTGTCAATATCTGATTATTTTGGATCTGGAAAAATGAACTCCTCAGGCAACATACAATAGTAAGAAATTCCTAGGGTGCTTGAAATGGTTTTGTTGTAGTGAAATTTTATCATAATGAGCACATTGCTAGAAGTCATTGTATGACCCAGCAATATCATTCACTATAAAGAAAATATTTCTACTTCAAAGATACATGATTTGAACAGTGCGGATACATCACATCTTTTACCAATACAGAATGCAAACCTTCTACACTTTAGATGACAGTCTTTGTGAATTGCTGTGACAAAAAAATGTATTACTCAATGGCTAATCTTTTCATAAGACAAAAAAGAATGAAAAATTAAAGAGCAGTAGTAAAAACACAAATGCTTACATGTACATATTACGTCCTAATTCCTTGATCTTTTAACTTTTATTTTACTTTGGTAGGTGGCTTGGGAATCTACATGTGTTGAGATAACTGAGGTAGGGAAAGGTGGGAAATAAAAGTATCTTAAAAATAAGTGAAATGGTTAAGATCGAAACAAACTAAAAAATTCTAAAAGGCTCAATCATAATTCAGCTTAACTTAGGGCTCTCTCTGCCATTTACTTTATAATGCAAAAACAAAAGTATCATATACACAATGACTACAGCAATGTCGATGACAAAATCATTACAGGAAGCAGACCTGTGAGTAACTGAAAAATGTGGGAAAGTCCTGGAGAACAGATAATAGAAAACAAACAAATAACTCCCTATTCATGGAAGAAAGATAGGGAAATATTAAGACCTACTACTGTATACAATATCATACACATAGACACCACTGGTATCCTTGCTGAAATGTTTTTCTTTGTCATAAGAGAAGGATGAATCTGAGAGAGAAAGACGTCTCAAAAAAAGACCATCGTGTAAAAACAAAAAGGCATCAAAAGCTGTTATACAGAATTTTTATAATGGCATTCATCACAAAGAATGAAGCAGTACAGTATACTGGAAAAAGTGCTGGAATGAGAATCCGGAGCCCAGGGTTAAAATCCTCCTCTGACTCTTAGTTTAACCTATTTTGGTTATGGGTTATGTAATGATAGAGAAGTCATTAACTCCTCAGAATCTGTTTGTACTTCTGTAAACAGGAGTAACAACACTTGTACTACAAACCTCACAGGACTGTTGTGAGCAAAGTTCTTTCTAAGTCTACAATACGCTATATGAACAAGCGACTGTTGTAACAATAAGATGTTACCTGTATTGCTAAGATTTAAAAACCACTGGCGGTTCTTTTTAAAAAAAATTATGAAAAGCTAGAGTGTACAAATTTGGAGGAACTTGGGAGGGAGAATTTCAGATAAAGACTTCTTTTCTTTCTCCTCATCCCATGATCTCTAACGTAATACTCAAGCAGTCAATCATGGTCATTTTGATGTCCTAATCACAAGGCTGCTGAACCTAAAAATCCTACTGGACACCTTTAAGGCAGAAACACAAGGTAAATAAGATGGGAAGCTAGTGAAGTGAAAGAGTTCTGAGAAGTAAAAATTATCAGGTAACAAAATATGCAGAACAAGGATGATTTCTCCAGTACTAAAAGTTCAACTAGAAAATTGTTTGCAAGGGTGTCTAGCAGAGTGAACAGAGTATCAGCCCCGGAGTCAGGAGCACCTGAGTTCAAATACAGCCTCAGACACTTCACACACACACACACACGCGCGCGCGTGCGCTGCGTGACCTTGGGCAAGTCACTTAACCCCAATTGCCCTACCTTCCCCCCTCCAAAAAGCCAAAACAAAACAAAACAAAAACCAAACAGAAAATTGTTTGCATACACAAATACATAATTTGTGGAAATATTTTTTAAAATATGAGCAATTAAAGTATATGATTCACATAGGATTTTCTGATATTTGATTCTCAATTACTATCAATTATGGACATTCAAGAGGAATTCTACACGATGAAAGATGTAGATCGATCAGTCATACAACCAAAATTTCACTACTAAAGCTTTAGAAATTAAATTTTTACCTTTCCAAACCACCCATTTCCAATTTCCTGGATATAGTTTAGACTCTGGCGTGCAACTTGAGACTTCAATCCTTCTGTTACAGGGAAAAAAAATACACCATTTTAAAAGGTCACCAGAACTTAAGTAACAAAGTCATCAAGGACAGATTAAAATTTTTCTCTGAACTTGACAAATATCAACAAAAACTCTATGCACAGAGATGACAGAGATTACTGTATATGAATCTCTGAATCTGCTTATGTACAACTTGTTTGTTTTATTTACTTAGTTTTCAGCACATTAGTCCCCAAAGCTGCCATGTTTATCTTTATTTCCCTCTAAACTTCCATTTGTTCCCTTCTATGAGTTTTAAAAATGACTTATTAATACTTTTGGTTTTATCTCTCTGCACTGTTATAAATAGCTTCCCTTCTCCCCTCCAATCTGAAATTTGAAAGAAATTTCAAAAACCCTCTTCAGTACCAAATTAGCAGAACAAAATGTATCAACATATTGGTCATATCTAAAAATGTGTATTTCGTTTTACATCTCTAATTATTACCTCTCTATCAAGAAGTAGAAAGCATGCTTCGGCTATCATCCCATGACACCGATCAGAGTTTTAAGTATACATTCTATAACAAAAACTATGTATTGTTTCAAGTTTTTTCCAATTTGGCAGAGTATAAACTTCCCAAGGGCAGGGGATGGTTTCCTTTTGTCTTCACATCTTCAGTGCCTAGCACAGTGTTTTATATTTATTAGATGGTTAATAAATATTTGTTGCATTTATTAAAGTACAACAATTAGATAAATGGGCAAGTAATGTTAGGATATTTCATTTCAAATATTAGAACTGCCAAACTTCCCAAATAAGTCATCTGAACTACTACAACCACGTTACTACCAATTCAATCCTTAATCTTCTGCAATTTAGCTCCTGTTACCATATACTATCCTAGAACTGTATTCTTCAAAGTGACACCGTCATTTTCCATCTCTGTATCCCTAACACCAAACTCAGGGTCCTGAATACCATATGCCCCTCAAAAATGAGAGAAATAAGAGCAGTTCTATGCAAAGAACACAAAATAAACACCCAGTAAATTAACATATCCTATAATTTCAAAGTTTCCATTTAAACCTTAGGCATTGTATTTATATTGTTTTGGAACAGACCTGCATGAGCCTTCACTGTTTTAAACATCTTCCAAAGAGAAAACCCTCCTCTATCAATAAAGATCTATAGCTACTTTTCAACTTGTATTCTTACTGACCTTCCCAGGGCACTGACAGATCAAGTACTTTGCCTAGAGTCACAAAGCCAATGTGTATCAGAGAAGAGACTTGAACCCAGTTGACTATCTATTCACTACATCATGATGCCTTTCTTGAATTTTAATAGGAAAAAAGTCTAATACCTAAAAGAAATTTAGCAAGCACAGTGGTTTGTTAAATAGTTTTTTTAATTACAGTGAGAAACTGTTTATAGTAATACGTGGCTAAATACATATATGTATTTTGGGGGGAGAGAGGAGGAGGCAACTGGAGTTAGGTGACTTACCCAGGATCACACAGCTATAGCTACTAAGTAAGTGTCTGAGTCTGCATTTGAACTCAGGTCCTCTTGGCTCCAGGACCTATGCTCTGTCCATTGTGCCACTTAGCTGTCCCTAAATACATATTTGTCTCCAATTTCATGCATTAGCTCTTTTAACACCAACTTAATAAGTGAGTTATATTTCTGGCTTCATAAATGCAAAAGGATTTGTACATCAAAATGCCATTCGTTATATATTTAATACAAATGCCTGGTGCACTCAAACACATTTGTGATAATAAACTTACACAATCACAATAAGAGACTTATTTATTTGTTTCTAACTATTTGTTACATCAATTTATTCTAAAGGGCTTACTGAAACCTAAGGAGTTGAAGGTGCAATTAATGACATATTCTTCTACCCACACAATCACTCAGTTCTTATAGCTAATTTATAACATACAGTAAAGCTGCTGGATCCAACCAAATAGATCCCCAAATATTTACTGTGAGATGTCCATCTTACTGACAAATCTACATACTTCCCATGGTGCACGGAAGTGCAATACCAATTCAACAAATTCAACAAATGTTTATTAGTTAATTACCTGCTATACAAAGCATCCTGGTAGATACTGGAGGTACAAAGACCAAAAAACAAAAACAGTGAGAGAGTGTCTACCTTCCTGGTAGCAGAAGCAGAAGTCAATGTGATAACATGATGCTAGGATTTTCCAAGACAAAAAGGAGTCTGGGTTTTTTTGTTGTTGTTGTTTTTGTTTTTTAACGCAGTAATAGAATATCTGACCTATGTGATTTCCAGAGAAAAGGATACACAGAATGTTATCGAAGAGATGTGGTTTCTGGGTTGGTGATATAAGGTGACAGAAGGAAGAATTAATAAAGAGTTATGGGGACTCTTTAGTAAAGCCACTTAAAAGCTTAAGGAAAGAATGAAAGGATGCATTGATCCAGAGAGAAAAGAACCCAAGATAACAATGTACAACTCAGCTGTAAGAAATTCCTTCAGAGGTTGGGTGCCTATGATTACAAGAGAGGTTGATCAAACATTTTCTAGGAGTAGAACCTAGAACCTACCAAATACTAGCTGCACTGACAGGTCAGAAGACCAGGAAAAAGAGTCCTGACCTAAAACTAAAGAAGTAGACCCAAAAAGAAAAGGAGCTAACTTTTTAAAGGTTAAAAGGAAGAGGGCAGCTTAGGCCTGGGAGCTAGAAATAAACTAAGAACTGGAGAGTGGAACACTAAACTTCTCCCAAAGCTTTCCTTTACAGGGGTTTAGGATCTGAACTAAGTAACTCTCCAGCTGTTTTCCATCAGCACCTCTGCTTGGTTTGGACTCCAGGAAATATTGTGATCGCCCCCACTCCAACTTTTCAGCTTCCTTTTGTGTGTTGTCATTCTCCATTAGATTGAAAGTTCCTTGAAGGTAGGGGTTTTCTTTCTTTTTTCATATTTGTATCCCCAGTGCTGACAGTGTCTGGCATATATAGTAGACATTTAATAAAGGTTTACTAAAGTGAATTTATTAAATAGTGACTCCAAAAGTCTGGGGTTAGGCGATGGAATTGAGTTTAGGAGCTAGAAAGGAAAATGTTTTATGTTTTAATGTGTTCAAGTAGTTAATATGTAACCATATTTGTAATTTACTTTGTTGTCTGTGTTTTTATATCACAACACAGCAAAGATTAGTCAGATACTTTAACTTGATAACAGAAAAAGAGGGAGAGGGTTGGTGCCTAGGTCAATCAGCTACATTCATTCTTAGCTCTGTTCCTGACTCCTCAACTTCAAAACCATGCCCTCACTGGATATCTTCATTCCCATGCCCAATTTTTAGCCTCCTTTTGTGTGCTAACTTCCTTCATTAGAATGTAAGCTTCTCAACGGCAGGTGATATTTTTGCCCCTTCCCACCCTTAAAATATCCCCTGCGTTTAGCAGTGTCTGGAACACAGTAAGAGCTCAATAAGGGCTCATTTCCTTCCATGAATGGAAGTCATATTCTCCTAAGAACAGAGTTCTCCCCTTTGATCCCTGGATAGTGGCAGCAGAAAGATTAACTCAAGGCAAAGAATAGTCTTTGGAAGGTAGAAACGATAAAAAGAATACATTATAAAATAAGTAACACCTCCAATTTTCATTGATTAGTAGGGCTTCCGGTAATGATAAGTCTTCTTATTCTTTAGATTTCATTCAGAATAATGAGTGAATCTTGACATTAGGACAACAATTTAACTAATAATAGTACCTGAAGAAGGATGAAACTGGGATGGAACTGGCAAAGAAATATTTGGAACTGAGAGTGTAAAAACTTCTGCAGGAGACTGAACAGAGGGTGTATCTTCTGCTGGTGGTGTAAAATCTATTTCATCATCAAAATTATCTTCAAACTCCTAAAAAAAAAGTTGGGACAGAAGAGAATAAACATCAATTATGTTGACTTATTACTAAGAAATATTTCAACTATTCACAGCTAAAAAATGGACAGAAAGGCAGCATGGCAAAGTGAACAGAGATCCTCCTACCTTGGAGGTTAAAAGAAGTCCTGGCTCTGGACCATGTTAGCTGTGTGACCAAGAGCAAGTCACTTATCCTTTTAGTACATAAGACAACTCTAAAAGAGTGAAATACAAAGGTGTTGCTAAGTTGTTCTAGTGGAGACTATTTGCATCCTGGAAGTTCCCTGAACTAATGGATTCACTTAAGAAAAAAAGAAAATAAATCACTAAATTACACTGTCAGAAAATTATAAATTCTACCATAACTTGGATTTCCTTTACCTAAAACTTTTATATAACCATATGTTGCAAAGGACTTCAGATTTCTCTTCCCTCTGTGAGGTTCTATGAAGCAAATGTCAACCAAACAAACAGGAGACTATGCCTGGGTACTGATATGGTTCCTTGGCTAATCTGTCAGAGGCAGAACTTGAATACAGATCTTCTTAACTTAAAGGACTCTTTTACCACCATAACCACTATACCACCTTGCCTTCATGCATACAAAAAGATTTCTATCTAAAGGTTACTTAGATTTCCAAAATATTTATGACTTTAAAAATGCCAATTTAATTCATTCATAATGAAGCTAACTACAAAATGAGAAATTATTTTTCAATGAACATTTTCACAGATCCCAATAAAGCTAAGCAAATCAGATTCCCCATAATGTTTTTAATTTTCTCTCCATTTCCAACTGTTGATTTGTGTGAAAGTAAATACAGAAGTTATTTTGAAAAGTAAGCTTCTATAGAAAAGGAAATAAACAAGTTATAAAATCTTTGATCTCTAGAAAATGGCAAGACTTGGAATCACAATGACAAGTATAAAATGATTCTGTATAATCTGAATTGAATTAAAACTGGCAAAAGCTGGAATTACCTGAAGATGGCACCCCTGAAATTCAGGAAACAACAAATAAGGATGTGAAGTGACTGATAGAGCTAAACATAACAAAATTCCTATCTTTATTCAGTAAGCACTACCGCATCATAATGTGGGGTCTGGCTTAAATAATGTTAGTCATGTATATTGTTTACCTAGCTTCTTAAAAAATATTCTATTTTACTGACATAATCTACCATACCATGTGGCACCACCCAAATGGTCCATGATTCCCCCATGTATCTATCTTATAAAGTAAAGTCACAGTGCTTAAGTGAGCCAAAGAATTAATTAATGGAAAAGTAAGTCTATATGATAAGAGAAATCATAAAATATATTTCTTAGATACTACATAGCTATATTCTCACATAAGCAAAAGCTTTAATGGACGATATCACTATTTACATCTACAAGGTGGACAGAACAAATGAACTATAGCAACTTCAATATGTGTGTGGGAACATCTGAATAAGATGGATTTGCTCAATTTCTCCTCTAGGAAGCTATAAAAGTTCTTTCAGTAAAATGATTATGTTGCCTAGTTTACCACCTCTTTCACAATAAAGATGCCACAAAAAACAGGGTCAGCGGAAGTCACTGAACATAAGGTATGGTGGGAAAAATGAGTGTGTTTCACAGATTCAGGGTGCTAATGTGATGCATATAATTGGAATAGGAGTCAGGAAATTTAAATTCTGGTCCCGGCTCTATCATTTATTAGTTTTATGACCTTCACCCTTCTTTCTTCATCTGAAAAATGAGGAGACTGACTAGGTGATTTCTCTTTTCAAAACAGATTTTTATATCACCCACATTTCCTTCTATATGCTTTCCTCTTCACTATTCCCAGAGAACCACCTGCTATAACAAGAAATTTTTTCTTAAAAAAAAAAGGGAAAAAACTCAGTAGCATTAGATGCAACGCACCATACCCCTAAACCCCTAGCTCTGCAAAGGTATCTTCTCATATCTCTTCTTCAGAACTAAGTAAATTTATAATTTTCCAACATTTGGTTTTCATTGTTTTTAACTAGTTATTTTCTAATGTCCTTTCCAGGTCTAAAATAATTAAAATTCTTATGTCCTATATTTGTATATATTTGTCCTAAAACTCAGTAAAGTATAAATTGGAACATCACTAGAATCAGAGAAATTTTAAAAAGATGGTCACTTCATTTTTACAGATAAGTAAACAGACCAAGAGAGATCAAGCAATTTGCCCAATGTTATAAAATTTGTTAGAATTGGGATGGTAACTGGGGTCTCCTGAATACAAGATTGAATGCTATTTCCACCACACAATGCTGCCATACCTTAAACTAATATTAATGTAACTAACACAAACTCAAGAGTTGAAGACCAGTCAATATTGATCTTAGACTTAAAAAAAAACCATGAAGTTACTTGTACTATCTATATTTAGAATAAGTTCTCTATGACTAACTCTAAATTCCAAAGGAAAAAAGCCATTCCTGACAAGGTTCAGTTAACCCCAAACACACAAAAACTTACTGCATAGACCACTGCATTTCTATTTATAAGACTCCTTGCATACTAATCTCAATGAGATGTGAACTGTCAGGAAAAAAGGGATACCAAACAAAACTGAGGAAAAGTTTTCACGCTACAGTTAAATCTAACTCTTTTCATCCCTTAACTCCCTTATTCTGCTATTAAGAAAAGACCAAATAGGTAAGAAGAATACCCATTTCACTAGTGATTCAAAAGGGTTGGTGCAACATAAAAAAAGATAGTACTTTGTGCCAGGCACTGTGTAGCTCATTTGATCTTCACAACAACTGTGAGAAGTAGGTGTTGTTAGTACCCCTATTTTACAGATGAGGAAACTGAGGCCAAGAAAGGTGAAATGAAGACTGTTTTGGAGTACTGACCACAGTTAAAAGTCAGAATTTAGCTATGGCTCCAAATGACCAGCTTTCTATCACAGAATTATTCAGACAAGAACTCAGACTAATTAACAGTAAGATCATTTTCTTAGAAATTATTCAGTTTTCCAGGAGAGTATTAATGAAGTCAATAGCATTTATAAAACACTTAATATGTATGCAAGGCACTATGCTAAATTATGATAATGAAATGAACATGAAATTTTAAAATGGAAAATTAATCAAAGGCAGCTAGGTGGTGCAGTGAATAGAGCTCTGGCCATGGAGTCATGAGGACCTGAGTTCAAATCCAACCTCAGACACTAAACACTTATTAGCCGTGTGACCTTGGGCAAGTCACTTAACCCCAACTGCTCTGCCTTCCTTCTCCAAAAAGCAAAAAACAAAACAGAAAAAAAGAAAAAGACTAACAAAATTAATAAACCTTTAGCCATGTTAAGAGGGAGGAAAAGCAAATTATCAAATAAGAGAATAAAATAAAATCACAACAAACTCAGAAGAAATAAAAATTATCAGAATCTACCATACTCACAGCTATATGCTGACAAAACTGAGAATTCAAAATGAGGCAAAAAAAAAAAACAACCCCAAAAAATCTCACTTAAATTACAGAACAGTAGAGATCTCAATCAAATTTCAGAAAGAGAAACTGAACTAGCTGTAAAATCATCTACTAAAGGGAAAAAACAAAAACTTGGGTCCAGATGGATTTATAGAAGAGTTCCTTCAAACTTCTGGGAGAACAATTAATATCTATACACAAAAATTATTCTCAAAATTTGTGAAGGAAAACAAACAAATTCCTTTTATGAGACATATATAATTCAAATACCTAAACTAGGACGTCTATAACATAATGGACCATATTATTAATGGATACTGATTCAAATTTTTAAAATAAATTTTGACCAAAAAACGCCCAGAATAATTCATTTTAAAAAATCATTCAATATGATCAAGTTGAATTTATACCAGGAATGAAAGGATCAATGTAAGGCATACAGTTAATGTAATTAATATTATTAAAAACTAAACATAACAAACCATATGATTATATCACTAGATAGCAAAAAGGTCTTTGACAGAGTACAACACTCATTTTTGCTAAAAATCCTACAAAGCAGACACAGAAGGATATACATTTTTAAGAGGATAAAAAATATCTATCTAAAAATCAAAAGCATTATTTGCAAATGTAAGAAAACCAGTTTTTCTAGTACATACAGGATAAAGCAAGGACGCCACCTTTCCCCACTGTTATCTGACGCATTTCTAGAAAAGGTAGTAATGGCAATAAGACAAGAGAAGGAAATTAAAAGCATAAAGCTAGGCAAATGGAGATGAAATTATACTCATCTGCTGATGGCATAATGATTTATTTATACAGTCTTAGGGGAATCAGGAAAAAAACTGAGACAATAGATTCATTAAAGTAGTAGTTCGTATAATAAACCCACAAAATTAAGAGTACTTCTATACAGAAACAAGAAAATCCAAAAAACAGTAACAGAATGGGAAGCTCCATGCAAAACAGCTACAAAATACATAAGCTATCAGGCAGTCATCTATCAAAGCCCACTCAATGCACCTACATAGTTACAATTACAAAATGTTCTTTATAGAAATAAACCATTTAAAGGGATGGTCTACGTTCACAGGTGGATCATGCCAATATAATGAAAATAACAACATTACTGAAATTAATTTACAGATTTCGTGCTATACCAAACTTCCAACAGAATACAGAACTAGATATAATAACAAAAATCACTGGAACAACAAAAGATCAAGACTACCAAGAGAAACAATGAAAAAAATTAGGAATGAAAAAGAAATACTCAAAATTATATTATGAAGTAGCCATCACCACACTATTTAGTTTAAAAATAGTAAAGAAAATAAATGAACAGACTAGACAAAGAAGAATCAGAAATAACTGAATGCAATAACCCAGTGTTTGATAAATCCAGAGAGATAAGAACTGCAAGAAAAACTGGAAAATCGTCTAGATCAATGTCATATACTATATAATACACAAATTCAAAATGACCAAAATTATTAAAGATCTAACCATGAAAAAAATCAGATGAGAACCAGATCAGGAACTGTTCAAAGCAAAGGTTAGGAAGTGAATTTTTAATGAACAGAAGAGAAAATTACAAAAGGTAAAATCGATAACACTGATTACCTGAAATTTAAAAGCTTTTGCATAAACAAAATAAATGCAACCAGAATAAAAATGGAAGTAATCAACTAAGAAAAAAATCTTAGTGTGGATTATTTTTATAAGAGTCTAATATTCAAGATGCAAAGCCAACTAAAAGAAATACATAAGGTCAAAAGCTATTCACATTAGAAGAAAAAGATATGAACAAATAGTTCTCAAAAGAACAATTGTAAACTATTAGAAACCTGTAAAAACACTACATATTGTAAATAATAAGAGAAATGAAAATCAAAACCCAGGTATCACTTCACACTCAGAAAAGTCAAAGATGTTTAAACAGAAGACAAGAATAGCCATGTAGGAGGAGTTGTGGAAAGATGGGCAGACTAACGTATTACTGGTAGAGTTGTGAATTAATCCAACCAGAAAACAATTCTGACTTATCCAAAAGAGGAGGTAAATGACACAAAGTCCTTATATACACCAAAATATTTATAATGGAACCTTTCGCAGTCCAGCAAATAACTGAAAACAAAATGGCTAAACAAGATTTGGCATATGAAACTAATGGAATATTACTATAGTAGAAGACAGGATGAATAAAGATAAATAAAAGTCACAAAATAAAATGTTGCCAAGTATAGTAAGTAGAACTAGGGATAAAATATACATAATGACAACAATGTAAATGGAAAAACAACAACAAAATGACAGAAAATATCTTGAAATTATAAAGGTCAAGTGTGGTCCTAATGAAGAGATAATTATGGAATATGTTACTGAGTTTTGCTGAATTGTTTCCCCCCCTTTTTTCCTTCTTGGTTATGAGGGAGAGCTCTCTGGGATCAAAAGGTAAGCAGAACATATTGCGAGATGTAGGCTATATAAAAGATATTAATAAAAATTTCCTTAAAAATATTGACATTGTATGGACACAGATTTTTCTCTCTGCATATAGATTCCTAGTGCTATAACCCTAGTGGTTTGGTCACTAAACTAACAAAGCTGATTTTGATGTAATGATACCAATATCCTACTCATCAGAACAAAATAAAATCTTTAAAAGACAAAATTATTACTTAGTGATTCTTTTCCCCCTTTATTATGACTGTTTTACTCCACTAGCATTTCTGAGTATTTTTCCCACCAGTAACACTAAACCTTCCTCCTGTAAACAACAAAAAGAGGTTACCCAAACAAACTGGCAAAATGACAACATTATAACAGCATGTAACACTTCACTACCCAGGTGGTCACCCTATCTCTGTGCTTCCAGGAGGGAAGCATGTTTGGTGTGATTCTTTTCCTAGAGCCCTGCTCTCCCTCTACTTTGTATGGATTGAATCCCAGTGATTAACAGAGAGCTGGTAATTTTCTTGTGCCACTGGATTGGAGCAAAGTAGCAGCTGTAGAGACGTTCATATAAATGAGAAAGTCCATTCAATAGACACAGATGGTTTTGATACAAAGCTGCCTTCATACATCAAAGCCAAGAAAATACTTGCTTATAAAGATTTTACAGTATTCAAACCTTCTGTGGCAGTACTAATACATGGTTAGTTATTATTATTGTTAATATATGGATATTAGCCACAAGTAACACTGAATTAAGGGAAATTTTCCACATGACAAATAAACATAAAATAATCAATAAAATCCAGGGAATGATCATTTAAAATATTTCTTCTTTAAAAAGCAAAGCTTTGTAGCTAAGGTTCCCAATCAATCTCTTTTCCTTTCTGGGCCTGAAATTTCCTCATCTGTAAAATGAACTGTTTGCATTCCTATGACCTACCATGAGATCTCAAAGCTTAAGTCAATTGCTACTACTGTATTCCATTCTCAGTAGCATTCTTCTCCAATAATATTTAGGTATTTTCCTGGAAACACCTATCCTTAGGGAGATCAACTTCTGGAAATCATCTGAAGTTAGACATAGAAATTATCTAAGCCCAACCTGTAGCTGAAGGATGAAATGTCCTCTAAAAATATCCCCAAATGATCATCTAGTCTGAAATGAAAAATAGTTCAACTTCAGAAAAAGTTTGCAGACATCTGTTCCATAGCAATCTTAACTAAGTAACACAAATTTACTAGTCAAAAAAAGTCTTATGGGCTTTTTTCCTTTGTTTTAAAAGGAATGTGTCCTCCCCCACAAGAAATGAATTAACGAACATGGTTTCCTACTTGCATGGCAAAAATTTAGATTCACTCTAGTGAATACCGTCAAAAATGCTACATATATTTAATGCCATTATATCTGAGTTATTTCCAGAGGGTCATTTAAAATGTTTCTATTTTTTAATGCTCACCTTAAAGTCTATTTCTCGATCTTTACAGCAGGATACACAGTTCACAATCAGCACTACCAATGTCAGTAAACTGCATACAGACAGAACCACATAAAGTAAGGACACTTCTGCAGCAGCTGCTTCCCCTAAAAAGAAAGAGGCAGGTACTCTTAAAAACAAATGCATTCAAAATTCAATTTTAATCACTGAATCAATATACATGTTTCCCCCACAGGCATAAATTAGATCAAATATTAAATAAATGCTATTTAAATGCTCAGAACGAAGCTACGGCCAACTTAAGAGTCTCATTCACATCTATTTTTGAGCAATGAATGAGTTATATGAATGATAATTTAAGTCTGACTGAACATTTTGGGGGTTAGGGTATACTGGTGGACACTATTCTCTTTAAATAAATAATTTTCCTTAGTCTAATACCATTCACTAAGAGTGCAGCTAATATATCTGTAGTGAAATCACTGTAGATTAAAAAAACCTGTACTGTGAGTTATGCTCCATCCAAGTGGTGATGAGGTAAATTTTGGGTAAATTTAGTTCATTCAAGAAAGACCAGACTATGTCTATAACAAACAAAAAAGCACTAAATTCCCTTCGATAATAATGCCATGAATTTGGGTAAATCATTCCTCCCCTCTAGGTGTTTTCTCTGCTGTAAATGAAGGGATTTTAAGTGTAAAAGTATTTATAGCAGGAAAAGTAGGTGTCCTTCAACTGGAGAATAGCTGAACAAATTGTGCTGAGTGATATGTGGAATATCACTGACCATAAGAAACAACAAGAAGAAATCAAGAAAAACCGAGGAAGACATGAAGTAAAACAGAGCCAAGTAAGTAGAACCAGAACAATTTACATAATGACCATAAAAATATACAAGAAAACAACACTAAAAGACTTCAGAGTTCTGGTTAGTCCAGTGACCAACTGAATTCAGAGGGTAGAGGATAGAGCATGTCTCTTGACTCTTAGCAAAGGTGTGATGAACAAAGAATAGAAAGCTGAATGAGGCAATCATTTTAAAATATGCTCCATGTGTTATGTTATTTTGCTTAACTGTATTTCTTGCGAGGTGGAAAGTTACTGAGGAGTGACAGAAAAGTTTTAAAAAAGTGTGAATGCAATATGTCCATTGTGTAGATGTTTTGCGTAACTACACATGTACAGCCTGTATTGAATTGCTTGTCTTCCCAGTGGGGGTGGATGACAAGGGAGGAAGGGAAAGAATCTTGAATTTAAAGTTCTAAAATCAAATGTTACAAAAAACCATATATATATATATTATTATTATTTACACACAACTGGAAAATAAGATATACAGGCACTGGGGTAGGGAGATCCATCTTGCCCTACTGGAAAGTCAGAGGGGTGATGGGGGAGGATATAGGAGAGAGCAAATTGGGGGAGGGGGTATACAGTGGGATCGCTGTTTTGGGGTGGTGGGTAGGGGAAAGATGGGGAGAAAATTTGTAATTCAAAATCTTGTGAAAATGAATGATGAAAACTAAAAATAAACAAAAGTTAATTTTTTAAAAAGTCTGAATGACAATTCAAAATAATGTAAAATAAAGGGGTTGGACTAGATGATCTCTATAGTGCTTCCCAGTGCTAACACTATAATCCTTGTATGAACACAACCTATCTGTGGATAGTAATGAAGTAACAAGCATTCAAATGAAAGAATTCTCACAAAACTATTTTGGCAAACAGCAGAACTTAAATCTGTGCTATAAAACACGTATTGCAAAAATCTATGTTAATTGATGAACGTTAAAGGATACAAGAGTACATCTACTGGTAAGTATTTAGCAGTATAAGACAAATGAAAAATCAATATATTTAAGGCCTAACTAAGGACATTCCAGAATTCTCAATAGCTCCTTTTATTATCTTGATTTTAACCGTAAGAAAGGACTTTCCAAAAATATCTGATTTAGGTTAATGCTATCCTTCAAACTCTTTTCTTTTCCTAATTCATTCTCTGCATATCCCTTAAATTATTATTCCTTAAACTAAGATCTGAACAATGGGGTGACATTCTACCTCAACCTTGATCAACTCAAAAATCTGCATGGCTCTCTTTATTAATCTTTAAGATAAAATTCAAAGTCCTCAGTTTGGGATTTAAAGTCTACCACATTCTGACTGCAGATTACCTTTTCAATTTTATTTCATATTACTTCCCTTCATGCCTTCTCTACTCTGGGCAAACTGGCCTACTAGCTGTTCCCCATACACAACATCCATTTCTGCCTTTGCACGTGGAAGTCCCAAGGTTGGAATGTACTCTCTTCCTCACCTCTCAATCACAGAATCCCTAGCTTCCTTCAAAGCACAAATCAGGTGCTATCTCCTAGCACAAGACCTTTTCTAATCCCACCCCCTCAATTACTAAAACACATCTTGTATCAATCTTAACCTGTGAAATTTTGTATATAGCTTGTATTTACGACTTCTGTATTTCTGGAATGTAAACTCCTTGAGAAAAGGAATTATTTTCTTTTTATCTTTGTAGTTCTAGCACCTACCACAGTGCCCTACAAATACTCAATACTTAAATGGTTTTAAAATGTCTTCAATTAGAAAGTTCCCTCTAAAGACCACAACCTATCCCTATCTGCCTGTCCTACACGACTTGTCCATGTTTTCCTGTAAGTTCACCAAAAGGGTCCATCCAACATGATGGAGGCCTTCCTGTTTTCTCTCAATATCAGGAGGTGTTGGTACCTCTGATCACAGAGTTGTCTTCCTGCACTCCTGAAACATGACCATCAGTGCATCTTTTCTAATCATATATTTTCTTGAACACATCTTTTGCTCTGGTTCTCTGCTCTCTGTGTGATGGTCACTTTAAATTCATTAGAAACTATTATATTCTGTTTCATTGCCATACAGCAAGACTGGCAGAATGATGCTATTTTTAAAATGGCCTGGGATTCTATGGGAAACCTGGAGTCATTAAAGGAACTGTCCTAGGTGACCTGTATTCAAAACCTGCCTTATTATTAGCTGTGTGACCTGAGTCCAGTAACACTTAACTTCTCTAACCTGTTTTTTCATCTGTAAAATAAGTAATACGCATGAGGTAATGTAAAGGCCAAATGAAATAATATATGCAAAGTGCTTTGGAAACCTTAAAATGCTACATAAATTCACTATTATTATCTAGAATTTCTCAAAGGCAATTCTCCTTCTGTTTGACTTTAGACTCAATTGATCCATTTGTGGTGTATATGTCCAATAGATGACACTGGACTAGATCTGTAAGCTGTTCATACAAATGGAAGTTGTAACCTGGGCAGTAGACACTTCATTTGTCTTTCCTGAGTGAATGGTCAGATCAAACTCTTGAATAGTTATAGATCTCTTCCAAAAAGCTCCACAACATTCTGAGTACTGATGATACCTAAAGAACAATGTCATCCACAAACAACAATCTACAGGGAATCTTCTTCAACTTGGACTGGATTTCCTTCATCAGACACATTTTTGGTGAATACACATCTCCTTGTTTTTTGTATCACCTGAACACAGTTATTTCTGTTTTCTCTTTCAAGTAATCTTACGTGATTTCATATAGATGTGAGACACTTGTTGAAAGAGAGCCTGTAAAGCAGATTTTTGTTAAACTGAATCAAATACTTTTTCATAAACAACAATAAGCACGATGGAATCTTCCATTCCCTACATCTTTCAGTCAACTGCAAAATGACAAAGATACTGTCTACTGTCTAATATTGCTTGTGAAAGCCTGATATTATATACTAATATACTCTTTGAAGATGCCCTTAATTCATGTACAGATGACTCTCAGAAAGCTTTTGTACAGAAGGGAAAATAGGTATATAAGCTGATAGTTACTGATGTTTTTTCTCAATCGTCTTTGCAAGGGAATCATGGAGGACAATAGTGGTGATTCTGGCATGCCTCCCTCTCCTCTATACAGATCCAAGCCATAGCCTTTCCTGTCTGTGCTCTATTTAGCGCTATTTGTACCTCTATAGAAGCACATCTGGAACTGGGATGAACCATGCATTTTCATTCCACCATCCTTGATGGTAAAGTTAATAGTTTTTTTTGGAACTGTCATCTCTGCAGATTTTTCCATTTTCCTTTTTTTTGGTCATTCTCCCACTTTCATCTTTGAATACCCTTAGGATAACTTCACTTAGTTGCAACTAGTTTTATTGCTTCTGTTTTCCCTCTCTTCATAACATTTTACAAACAAATTCACATTTCAAACTAGCGCTGCCTTTGAATGTCCTCTATCTCTGATTGGTCACAAGCAAAATGTTTGCTGACTTAGATAATTTCTGGTTTCTTTTGGCTTTCTTATTGTGGCAGTAGGCTTATGTTATTCTTTTTTTTTTTTAAATCAATTCTGATTCTTATTCTGATCTTTGTTTTAGCAAGTTGGTAATCTGATGGTATACAAGTAACTGATTCAGGTTTGACTCCCACACTCCCACATCAATAATAAATCTTTTTTTATCTGTTAAAATATAATCAATTGTGCATTTCTGGGGGTGTTACTTGGTGTGTACTATGTCTAGTGCCTACCAATTATTTTCTCTTTCAAGTGTGAGATTTCTGCATGGTCTATGAGTCTTCTCTCTGAGCTGTTTTCCAAAATACTTCTCAGAATCTTAACCTTTTTTTTTTTTACCCTTGCAAAGAAGTCCTTAGGCATCAAAAGATATTGCTGAGTACTTAGTAGAACTTTCTTATTCTTCATCCTCAGCAACCTTTCAGTGCATAAGCTGCAATTATTTGCATGTTATTCTTTTTGCAAATATAAACTAAGGCTACCAACTCCTTTCTGTTTCTCTAAGAGTGTGGATACCACATTTTCAATTACCCGGAACTTTCTTCTATTCTTTTTTATACCAAGAATGTCAAGATGGATGTGATTCATCTCTTCCAGCAGTATGTCCCCATCTTGATCATCAGACAAGAATCTCACTTTTAGTCAAATTAAAGTCTACAGATGGTCTAAAAACTGGGTGAATTTTTAACATATTTCTGTACACAAATACTTAGGTATATTTACTTTTGGCTAGTGATTTTTGAAAGCAGCACTAACATTGTCTTTGTCATGAGGAAGAATTATGTGAATGTTAAGATGTATATAAGAATGACTATGGAATTAAAAAACTTTATGCAGTGAATAAGGGCACTGGCCCTGGAGTTAGAAGGACCTGAGTTCAAATTCAGCCTCAGACATTTAACTAGCCGTGTGACCTTGGGGAAGTCACTTAACCCCAACTGCCCTGCCCGCCAAAAGGCAAAAAACCAAAAACAAAACCACTTTATAAAATAAAGAATAGCACTTTACTAAATTAGAAATGGAGTAGTTTATCTTCGCTGTGAAAGTATGTGTGTACCCATGAGCATAGTCTTAATTTATATTACTGGCAGAAATTTGCTAAGGAATAATAACAAATCACTAACAGTTGAATGTTCTAAGATTCAATACCACTAAAGGTTACTTATCCTATTTTGCTTCTACTTGTGCTGGTCCATAACTAGTTCAACCTATGCTGTATGTTGGTATTACATAGTATGGCGCATTAAACTGTTTTTACTCATAAAAGGAAGAATAAATACAAGATGATATACTAAAATCTCCTTAAATGTAACAGACCCAGGATCACTATGATGAGACTCTAGCATTGACATAAACAGTTTTTCCCCCTAAATTAATAATTAATAAAACAGCCTAAATAAACCTAGACAGTCAAAACTGAAACCTATTCCTATTCCTTGGTTGTTTGGTACTCTCCCACCTCCATATTCCACAGATCGGTGACACTAAAATACTTTCCCTTTTTTCCCCCATTCATAATAAATGTTTCCTTATTTTATCGCAGAAACAATGAAAAGGTTTGGAATTAGTACATTTCTATAGATCTAGAATCTACAATTTCAACAGAAAACTTAATGGTTGAGTATTTTAATATTACACTCTACTTCTATATTATGTAGACTGACCAGCCTTTTTATTTTATTTTTTTTACATTTACAAAAGAAGGTTTTTTTTAACAATAGCAGTGAAAGGATATTCAACAATCTATGCAGCTAGACAGATGGGACTTGGAGTCAGGAAACCTGAGATCCTGCCTCAAACACATTCTAGCCGTGAGAACCTGGGCAAGTCACTGTCGCTGCGTCGTCTACATCCTTCAGTTTCCTCATCTGTAAATGAGGATAATAATAATAAAACCTACCTTTCGAGGCTTCTGCAAGGATCAAATGAGACAGTATTTGCATAGCACTCTGTAAATCTAAAAGTACCATATCTATGCCAGCTACTATTGTTATTGCTGCTTTATAATTATTACTGTTATAGTAAGAATAGGTCATGGATTTAATTGGGCATGGAACCAGTCTTTTTAAAACCAGGAGTATGATCATTTGTTTGTAGTCCGAGGGCCTAGGTTCAAATCCTGACTCCGTTATTTGCTACTTGTATGACTGAGTAAATAGCATAACCTCTCTGGGTCTCAGTTTATACATCTGTAAAATGAGGCAGTTAAGACTGATTTACTTTGTAAGGTACCTTCCCAGTAGGAATCTATGATTCTATAATACTAAATAACACAATAACTGAAGACTGGCTTTAAATATATGTGAATAATGATTCTACTGCCTGAATCAGTTAAGGATGCAAGATCAATATTTTTATTATTTAGCTTTTGTACGTATTTGTATAATATTAATGAAACAAAAGATCCACAATACTAAGGCAGCTACAGCAAATTTAATACTTCTACATCAAAAAAAGATTGATGGGCATTCATAGCAAATATGATAAGTTAAGAATGTACAGAAAGATTTTTGGAAAAAGCAGACCACTTAACCAAATGACAGACGGAGTAGTTAAGAGGTAGGTGTTACCAGAATGGAAATTCAAATGAAAGTGAAAGTGGTTCACCTCTGGACAACGTTTATTCGACAGCTATGATCCAAGAAAGGAATCAAAAGATTTTCCATGTGGGACATTCTCATGCTATTTCATAATATTTTAACAAAGAAACATCAAACAAATGGCAGAGTCATGCAGTTTTGTTTGTGGAAACAAGGTTTTGGGTTTTTTTTAATGCTAATTCAGGACTAGGACATTGCCAATAGAAACTACGGGATTCTTAAGGAGACTGGATTGGGTGATCTATGTAGATTATACAAGGAAATGGTAAAGACAGTGCCATATATTATTGCAGACTATGAAAATCTAGCACTAACATATACCTAGCAAAACATGACCTGATGGTTAGATTTGTCAGAAGCTAAAATTATTTACCTTCCATGAAAAATTCCCATACAACAAATATAGGTCTCAAAACAACCTAGAGAGCTAAATAATAAATTCTACTGGAACCCTATAATTATTACAGAATAAACTGTTCCCACCCACCTCCATAATACTGATCCATAAAAACTTAAGAATGACCATTTAAATAGGTATCACTAGACCAAATTTTCAATCTTCATGCTACATGGAACTAATAGCTTTCAAAATATACAGACTGAACAGAAGAGATCAGTATCACATGGAAACAAGACAAAGTATGTATTATTCCTATTTACTTATCCATGACTGAAGTTGTACCAAGGATGCTTTCAGTGAATCCACATAGGATGGGCTTATATCCTAACCCAATACCTTTATATTATTACAAAAAAACCCAAAAGGGGCAGCTCGGTGGAGCAGTGAATAGAGCACCAACCCTAGAGTCATGAGGACCTGAGTTCAAATGTGACCTCAGACACTTGATACACTTACTAGCCATGTGACTTTGGGCAAGTCACTTAACCCCAAATGCCCTCCAGAAAGCAAAAAAACACAAAAAACAATTCAACTCAACAAACCAGTTATTTTATCCATCTGTGCAATAACCTGTATATAATTAAATATATAGGAATAATAGCAGATTATTAATTTGTCCCAGGATGATTTCTCTCTGAACTTTATCAAAAAGATGAATAGAATGAGATTATATTTGTTATATAAACATACATTTATAAAGCCGGCATGTATATAGCTCATTAAAGCCTGGAACACATGTACATTTCTTATCTCAGATGACAGAATGATAGAAGAGGCAAGTTTCCAAAGGAGACAGGCATAATTCAATTGAGGGTCAGCCTCAATTTTAAAAAGAAATGGCCACTTGAGGTTATAGAAAAGGAAGCAAGAATGAGAAGAAACAGAGCTAAGTTTTAAGGCCTGAAGGAAAAGAAATAAAGTCACTAACAGATGGTCTCAATCACATTGAGAATTTTCACGAAACTTGCTTCAGCTTCAATACTTCCAATGATACAATTTCACTGATGTCAGGGCATGTCATCCTTCCCCAGACTAAGTACACAACTTAAAGGATTAACAACATATTTTATACATTCTGTAGAAAGATACATGGAGAGAAAGCTTCTCAGTATAAATCAACAACTCAGTCAAGGGTGGCATGTTACCCTCTAATCCAAATACTAAACAAAGCTCTAGAAATTCCTAACTTAAAAAAAATGTACCCCTGGTTTATGTAATTTACTTATTAGCCATCTATGAAACAATGGTTCAAATGGAATAGCAAACCTTTTAAAGTAACAACTGGAAAAAAAAAGATATTCTAAGGGGCAACTTTTCAAAACCATCCTATACCTAATTTTAGTAGAGTTTGATGAAAATATGCAATCTTTCTTTGTTCTGGAAAAACGTACATAGGCATATCCACACTTGGTTTACTATTAGCAACAGGAAACAGAGATTTTACTAGCTAAAGTAAAAACCTCTGTGGTCTAAACTTTTCTTTCTTTAAATTTTAGTCGAAAAAATTAACACCCCCTGAAATAGCCATACAAGTGGGAATCTGCACTACAATACGATATACTGTAAAAAGAATTCAAAGAAGATGTTTTTAAAAATATTTGTAAGACAGCTAGTAACAAAACTGTTAAAATTTACTTAGAAAGACTGAGTTACAATACATGTCACAAGAAAATTATGTAGTGAAGTGCTTATGCACTGAAGCTCTAATAAAAAAATGACACATCTGAAAATGTCTGAAAAATGTTTTCCTAGACATGAATTTATCTTTTTAAAAAGTAATACTACAAAGTTCTGTTTCTTCCTTTGGCTATTAAATTTTTTTTTTTGCTTTTTTTTTAGAGGGCAATTGGGGTTAAGTGAGGTCCTCCTGACTCTAGGGCAGGTGCTCTATTCACTGCACCACCTAGCAGTCCCTATTAAATTTTTAAAGGGTACCTTTTTAGCATCAATCAACACTAAACCTCTACTGAGTGAATGATTAGGTATTTTGTTAATAAAGAGAAATGTTAGAGTATTATTCAGATAAGTTAACATTCAGAAAATATAGATTAGAAGAAATGTAAAATATTTCCTGGGAAGCTAGGTGGATCAGTGGAAGACTCATCTTCTTGAGTTCAAATTTGACCTTAGATACTAGTTGTGTGACCTTAGGCAATTCACTTAACTCAGTTTGCCTTAAGTTTCCTCATTGGTAAAATAAGCTGGAGAAGTTAACAGTAAACTACTCCAGTACCTTTGCCAAGAAAACCCCAAATGGAGTCACGAAGAGCTGGACATGACTGAAAAGAGAGAACAACAAAAATATATCTCACTCTGTATCTAATGCAGTACAACATTAATAGTGGTTCTCAAAATCTCCCCACACCTTCTTAAAGGAAGGCTTTTTGGCTTTATTTTAAGCAACAATAAACATTTATTAAGCAGCTAGGTGTCAAGCACTATGCTAGGTGCTGGGGGAAAAAGACAAAAATAAACAATTCTTCCCTCAAATAGCTTATATTCTCTCTGAGGAGACAACTATGTATATATTTAAGAGTAGCATCCCCTGTTTGCTCCTCCCCCAACTTTGCACTCCAACTGATGAGCTGAGACTCCTTAGGGTGGCTGGTGCCTCAGGATATAGTATCCTACATTTCTAACAGTAGAGACTCCACTGCTGTGATTCTCAGTAAGTCAGCCTATAGACACAATTAACTGAGAACAATGGTATTTACTAAAAAATGTCATAATGGCTACAAAACATTTCTGACATAACCCTGGGGCATAAACTTCTTCCACAAATGCAGTGTCCATGGGAAGAGTGCACACAGAGTACTATGACATTGAGGCACATTGTACAGGGAACACATGCAGCCAGGTAATGCCCAACTCTGGTACTGCAGAGCATCAATATCCTTTATATCTGAGTGGAGTTCTCACAAAGTTACTCCTGGGTACAGCACATGCTGGGTGTTGCTCAGCTTGGTTCCGAAGGTCTACTTTTCTCTGCAGCTCCACTCTCAGAGACTGCCAAGGGAAGCTCTCTTTTGAGTCCGAAACGGGTTCTCATCTGTACTGCTCTAAGTCCTGCTCCTTCAAGTTGCTTCTAGCCTCAAATGGCTGCCACTTTTAGTCTGTCCTCTCTCAAGTATTCTTTGAACTCTCTGGAACTGACTTTCCAAATGCCAGATGGTATCTGTACAAGTAGCTCCAATACTAGATGCCATGGTCAGTGGGAGGTGGCAGGAGAGAAATTTCTCTCCTTCCTGAAAAGCTAAGGAGTTAGGTTCTTCTCTGACTTCTGACTCCTGCCTCCACTACCTCAAACTAGAGGTATGAATGACTAGACTGTCATCTTTTTTAAAATCTATTTTTAGTATTCAACATTCGCTTTTATAAGATTTGAAGTTCTAAATTTTTTTCTCTCTCCCTCCCCTGCCCCTTCCACCAAAAAGCAAGCAATCTGATATAGGTTATACATGTACAATCATATTAAATATATTTCCACATTAGTCACATTGTGAAAGAATAAGAACAAAAGGGAATAACCGTAAGAAATAAACAACAACAAAGAAAATAGCATGCTTCAATCTGCATTCAGACTCCATAGTTCTTTCTCTGGATATGGACAGCATTTTCCATCTTAAGTCTTTCAGAACTGTCTTAAATCATTGTACTGCTGAGAAGAGTTAAGTCTATCATAGTTGGTCATCGCACAATATTGCTGGTACAATGTTCTCCTGGTTCCGCTTACTTCATTCAGCATCAGTTCATTTAAGTCTTTTCAGGTTTTTCTGAAATCTGCCTAGACTGTCATTTTTTAAGGGTCTCCTGGGAAAATGCTCAATCTTCATCTAACAACACTGCTCCAATGACTTACTCAGGGGATTTGTGTTCCATGTATCATAAACAGATCATATGGCATGGTCACATTTTTTATCTATTATAATATTTTAGTCCCCTTTCTATGATTTAAGTTCTGGGCTTTCAACCGTTATACAAATTAGATACAAGGCAATTTGGAGGGGTGGGGGGAATAGTATCTGCAGAGCATTGGAGAGGGATTCATAAAAGATTTTGTGTAAAAGGTGGTGCTTGAGCTATATCTTAAAAGAAACTAGGGATTCTAAGAGAGTGAGGTGAGGAAAGCTACTTTCCTGGCACGAGGCTTACAACCACTCCGAGCCCATGGGAGCTGATGACGTTAGAAGGGGAGAAAATGTAGGGAAAAGGGCCTAAGACTGTGCCTTGGGGTGGACCTATAGTCAGGGGGTCAGGTATGGGTGATAAATCAACAAAGGGTACTGAAGAGTAACGTTGAGACGGTTACGAAAATTAAAAAGAGGGCATTAATGAAAATTCAAGAAGAGTAAGCATCCAGAAGAAAGTAATCAAGTACTTTAGACTGGGCAGTGAATAGATCATCAGTAACCATAAAAAGAGCAGGTTTGGTTAATTTCCTAGTATACAATCTGCTCCCCAAGGAACTGTGCACTATAACAATCAAACAGGCAAAAATGACTGGCAAAACAACCGCATCTAATTGTTTGTAGAACATCCCCCATCATGATCCCCCACCTGCCTACTGAGAGGAGCGGTGTGTTTCCCCTTCTGTTCTTCAGAACTGAGATTTTCAATATTTCCTGAAAATGAAAAAGAAAGGAAAAAAACTACACTTGAGGGTTCAAAATCTGTGTTAAAAAAAAACTGGCCACCAACGCTTTGCTTCCAGAAGATAGAGACCTACAGAATGTCAAAATTTGAGTCCAGCTATCACAGCTTAATCCATTTACATATAAACAAACTAAGGACCTGAGAGGTGAAGTGATCTAATATTTCACAGCTATTCACTAAAAGGGTCAATGACCATGGATATTCTGTTGGCAAATCTAGAGCCCTACACTTCTTGGAAAGTTAAGAGCAAATACTATTGTGAAACTCTAAAATTCTTCAAGTTATGCATCAAAATAGGCACAGAATTCTCATATTAATCCTGGTGTTAATTACTATGAATTACTTAAGTCATCAAATAAGGATATTCAGAAACCAATTTTGATCTTTATGAGTCAAATGCTATTAGTCACTTTACACATTAGAAGTACTGTTAAATTTTAAGTTAGGTGGCCTCTACAGTGAAGACATCAGAACTTACAAAGAAAGCTAAACATTCTTTTCTACAAAAAATGACTACTTTTAAGTAATCATAAATAAACAGTGTAGTTCCTAAGGAGCTCTGTGTTCTTTACAAATGTTAACGAAGTAAAAAGTACTTAAATCTGAAAGCTCCTGAATGAAAAAAAATGTTTGATTTACATCAAAAGTACCCTTTCATTCCTCTCAAATACAAAAAATAGCAACTATAATTTTATTTAATCCAAAATGAATAAAATGTGAACTTCAGAGATCTGTTCATCATAATTTTTAAAGCATGAAGTAAAATATTGAGAATGAGAGTAGGAATCTTTAAACAGGGTGATCCAAATGTTCCTGTAGTACCTTTACTGAAAAGGCCTAAGAGAAATTAAACATTTATAATTAAGAAAAGACACGAAGATGCAGACCTATAAACATGTAGAAGGTACAAGTATCAACATTTTAGTACAAGAAAAACATGCCTCTATTTATATGCAAAAATTGCACTGTTATATCTTCCTACAAATAACACGTCTAGTTACTACAAAGATTTGGATATACCACAGATACCCCAAAATTTGATGAAAACCTAATGTAAACATAGCTCTCAACATCATCTTTATAAAAGGATTTCACTGTTTTTAACTGTCAATGGGAAATGCCCAGAGACTTTTGACTCATCCTATAAAGTCTAGGCTGTTTCCATAAACAGATTTTGGATATTTGTCCATATATACTGTCAGCACTTTATGTTCATAAGATTACATAATTCCATATACATAATAAAAACACTGGAACTGCCAAAAGGTAGAAAGAAGGTAGAGGTTGTAACACGCATGAGAACCAGGGTCTAGAATTCTATCAGTCAATCATTTAATTAGGGGAGTCACACAATCAGATCTAAGCTTAAAGTAAATTACATTGGTAGCAGTTTGTAAGACTAATGTGGTAAGAGATCTGAGGCACAGAGAACAATCAGGAAACTACTTCAATAATCTAGGGCAAGACATGGTCAGGGCCTGAGCTAAGGTGGCAGCTATGTGAGGGGAGAGAAGGGGTTGGAAGTGAGATGCAGTAGAGATAAAAATGGCTGGCTATGTGGAGTGTGCGTGAATAAAAAGTCTAAATTAATACCTGTACTACAAACCTGAGAAATGGGAAGGTCGGTGATGCCTTTGACAGAAAGGAAGAATCTGGGAGAAGGGAGGGCTTGACAGGAAAAACATGGAAAAGAACTTCAGTGTCAAAGATTTCTAACCATCTTTTCCCCACAGTAAGTATACCCAAATGCCAATTCTTCTATTACAAAATCTAGAAGGCTTCTTACTACAGATTTTTAAAAGAACACAAGGCAGACAACTTATATTTCAAAAATATTCAGAAGTATATAAGCTGCTTTTTGGTAACTGGCATGATGAGAAAAAAATTATTTTCATGAAACTGCCTAAAAATTCTATAGAGGAGAAAAAAGAATGACATGGTTAAGGAGAGAGTCAATTACTTGAATGGGCTGTAAGAAGACAAGCACACTAAGGGAGATGTTACTGATTCAACCATTCTAGGAAAAAAAAATTTAGAACTATATAAAAACAAGAACAACAAAGAACACCCCACTTAGTACACCCAACAATAACACTATGAGGAATATATCCCTGAAAGATCCACGCCAGAGAAAAAGAACATAAATGTTTTAAAATATCTATAATAGCACTTTTTTGTTGTAGCAAAGAAAGAGTCCATCAATTAGAGAATGCCTGATGTCACTGAGCCATAAGAAAGCAGACCATGAAAAGTTCAGAGAAAATTTGTATAAACTGAGTGAAATACGCAGAATGGAAGAACAATGTACACATTATCCAAAATAATGTGAAGGAAAACAACTTTATAAAACTTTAGAACTCTGATCAACCAGTGACAAATCATGACTTGAGAAGATTAATGATGATGCATTCCTCCTACCTCTTGGCAAGAAGGATAATGGACAAGAGGCGCCAAAAGAGATGTATATTTTCAAACATAGCCAGTGTACTGACTTGTTTTGCTTGACTACACTTGTTATAACTATATACCCAGAACTTCTATGAGGATTCTGGAGGAGAATAGGTAGTGATAGATTCAAGACCAAACAAAGGATAGAGAGGACAAATAAAATGCATAGTTTTGAGTGTATAAAAATTTAATAAAAGTTTCTGCACAAACGAAACCAATGCAACTAATATCTGAAGGGTAGCAGGGAACTGTGAAAAAAAAATCTATGCAATAAATTTCTCTGATTAAGGTCTCGTCTCCAAGACACAAAGGAAACTGATTCAAATTTAGGAATATGCCATTCCCCAATTGATAAATGGCCAAAGCATATGAAGAAGTGGTTTTCAAAGGAAGAAATACAAGCTTTAAGTAATCACATTAAAAATGCTCCAAATCACTAATAGAGAAATTCAAGTTAAAACTCCTCAAGTTCCATATCACATCCATCAGACTGTCAAAGTTAACGAAAATAGGAAAATCACAAACGTGTGAGCGGCTGTGAGCAAACAGGTACATTAATGTTCCACTGGTAGAGCTATGAGCTAATTCCACCACTCCAGAAAACAGTCTACATACTGCACACACTCAGGCATTTACAAAAAACTGCTAAGCTTGACATTTTTGGAAGCAATTCAAAACTATGTCCTAAAAGTCACTAGACTGTACAAACCCTATCAATATCACAACTTGGTTTATTCCCCAAAGGGATCAAAGATGTAAGAAAATGACTAATATGTACGAAATTATTTATAGCAGCTCTTTTTGTGGTGGTAAAGAAACAGAAACTAAGGGGATTCCCATCCATGCGTGAAAAGCTAAACAATTACGGTATATGAATATAATGGAATATGACTGTGCTGTAAGAAATAATCAAAAGGATACTTTCAAAGAAGCCTGGGAAGACAGGAGAACCAGGAGAACAACTTATATAATAATAACAATATTATAAAGACAAACAACTCTGAAAGATTTTAAAGTTTTGATTAACACAAAGACAACCATTTTTCCAGAGAACTCATGCTGTCATGTTATATACCTTCTCACAGAGATGTGATAGATTCCGAGATATACTTTTGAGACAAATATTTTTTGGCCATATTAGGCCAATGTAAAAATATTTTGCTTGACTATGCATATTTATTACAAAGGTTTTATTTTTCCTCCTTTTCCAGTATGTGTGTGGGGGTAAAGGTGAAGCGACAAAAGAAATAGATTTATTAACTGAAAAATAAAACAATTTTTTTAAAACAGGTAGTGACAAAGATGGAAAATGGATCACCAATGAAACAATGAAAAAATACCCAGGGAGCAGCTAGGTGGAGCAGTGAATAGCAGAGCACCGGCCCTGGAGTTGGGATGACCTGAGTTCAAATTTGGCCTCGGACACTTAACATTTACTAGCTGTGTGATCTTGGGCAAGTCACTTAACCCCAACTGCCCTGCACACACCCCTCCAAAAAGCAAAAAAAAAAAAAAAATACCCAGAACTTAAAATTCAAAAAGGCACACAAAATAGGGTCATTTGTTAGCCACATCAAATTTAATATATGCTTTTTCAAAATAGTATACATAACAGAAGTTCATGGTTTCATATAGATTTTTTTTTGGTATTTCTTTGTATATTAAAACCTTTGTGTATGCTGAGGATTAAGTTTACAAATTTTTTTTTTAAAGAAGATCAATTTCAGCAACTTTTTTCTTCTAAAACAGGGAAACCTGGAGCTGTGAATTCATACAACTTCTCTGACAAGTTTTATGTCACTGAGAGGTTACGTGACTTGAAGCATGACTTTCAATATCCATATTGGCAAGTATTTCCACTACAAATCAGAATTAGTCAGGAAGTTCCTTATATATACTGCATTTGATTAGTCTTCTCCTTTACCACTTTTTAGAAGTTAGGAACTTTTCAGATTCACTATATATATGATAAAACATTTCAGGCTTTTCTTACTATTTTGCAATTCATGTTTGCCAAAGTAGTAACAAGGCATTTCCTTAATACAAAAACATGACACCAGTGTACGTCTGAGTGGATGGGAGAGTATTATATTTTCTCCAAACTCATAGGGTCAACTATTTAGAACTGAAAGGGATCTTAGACATTATCGAATTCAATGCTCTCATTCTACACATAAAGTGAGGCCCAAAGAGGCTAAGTAATTTGCCCAATGTTAACATAAGTAATAAAAGTCAAAGCAAAGATTTGAGACACTAAGCTCTATCCATAGTACCTCTGTTCACTTGCTAAGGTCTCAAACAAGGATAATAAAATAATTTTATATATTATGTGTGTTTGTACATATCATTCTCTTCACATATAAATGTTCATAATTCTTTCAATGCTAGAATATTTCATAAAAGTGTTTTACTTTAGTAACATCAAAGGAAATGCCCAAGAGTATCTCTCTTTCCTACCTAAATACTATTAAGATATATTCACCATTATCATTCTGGGGATCATCACAAATAGAGAAATTTACCTTATGATCCATTCCCTTTCATTTCCCATCATGTTGGCTTTAGGGACAAGAAGAGTGAGAAACATAAAGAAAAAAGGGGGACTAACAAAAGCCTATACACAGATCTCTCTTGCTCCTCTTTCTTCCTTTCCAATTCAGGAAACTTATCTGTAAATTTAAGTGGGTAAAAGGGGTAATGGACAGAATAGTATCTGGCTTGAAATGGCAAAATAAATTGGACTAGGGAGAATGGGATGAATGGTGAAGGACTGAGGTTTGTAGCATTGTAAACCAGTCCTGTTATACCAACTGGCCTAGCAAAGACAAATTTAAAGCGATAAAATAAAATTACATCATTTAGCAGCATATAGCAACAGACCATCCATCTCTTCCTACTGCATACCTTGGAAAGCAGCTCTGTACCACACAGAAGGGGGCGGGGGAAGGAGTCAATACTATTTGGGACAGAATGTGGTCTGAAGTGACATCACAAATACTTTAAACTACAAATTATGAATACATTTATCATGAGTTTCCTGTACACAGAATCTTAAGTCACTAAAATGTTTTTCTGTGCCTCACTGTAACAATACATTTGTTATAATGTTAATGTTAAGCAATTTCAAGTCTTAGTAGTTTCTAATATTAGAAAGGCAGGGACAATGAACCAAAGCACTAAATATACTTGTTCATGCAGTACTGTGAATGCTGTAAATGGTGTTAGAGCTGATGAGTCAGAGATCCTGAAATGACACACAACTTAAACATTAACAGTTTAGGGAAATAAAACTGCACCTTGCACTAATTATGGACAATGTTGTCCAACCTGTGTAATGATCATTTTCAAGGCTCACCAATTGTTAGTAATATTAGGGGAAGGTTGTATATTTGATCACTGCCTCAACAAAATGTTAGTAAGGACTTTTGATTTATGTAAAATTGCTTAATTCTCTTGACATTTTCCGTTAAATTCTACTCCTAAAAAAAAGAGCTCTAATTTTTTTTAAAAGTCATTTTTTCAACTTTGAGTTCCAAATTCTATTCTTCCCTTAGCTCCACCCCAGCCCCCCACCCCGTGAAGGCAAGCAATATGATACCCATCGTACATGTCATGCAAAACATTTCCCTATTATCCTTGTTGCAAAAAAGGGGGGTATATGCAGTAAAGAAAGTGAAAAAAAACATGCTTCAATCTGTACTCAAGAATTTATCCATCTGGACTTCATAATTACCTGGAGAGGCTTATACGGACTGATGCTAAGTGAGAAGAGCAGAACCAGGCAAAACCTGTACACAATCACAGACACATCATACATATGATGACCAACCTCAATAAACTGGACTATCCTCAACAACGCACAGCTAAAGAC
>CM053580.1:332111462-332135359 GCA_028627135.1 Pseudochirops cupreus
GGGAGGGGAGAAAATCTGAAACTCAAGTGATTGTGGAACTGAATCTTGTAAATTAAAAGTAAATGAGTAAATAAAAAAAATTAAAAAAAAAAAGAATTTATCCATCTTCTCTCTCAAGGTGGATAGCATTTTTCATCAGGAATCCTTTGGAATTGTCTTGGACCACTGTATTGATCAGAGTAGCTAAGTCCTTCACACTCAATTATCATTACAATACTCTTCTGGTTCTGCTCACTTCCCTTTGCATCTGTTCACAGAAGTGTTCTCAGGTTTTTCTGAAATCATCCTACTCATCATTTTACCATATGATAGTATTCCATCTCAATTATCTACCACAACTTGTTCAGCCATTCCCAAATTTATGAGCATTCCCTCAATTTCCAATTCTTTGCCACCACTAAAAGAGCTGCTGTATTTTTGTACATATAGGTCTTCCTCTTTTTCTTTTATCTCTGTGAAATACAAACACTGTAGCAGTACTACTGGGTCAAAGGGTATGCACAGTAAGAGGTCTAATTTTTAGCTACATCAGAAAAATAATAACACAACACATAAATTAATATAAAAGAAGGCTACATTGGTAGCTCCAAGTACCTCTCATTTAATTCAGCCAGAAAAGTCAAAGGTTTCTGTGACATGAACCAGACTTTCCTATGAGGTACACAATCATGAAGAACTAAAGAAGGAAGGAAGGAAGGAAGGAAGGAAGCTCTCTCTTAACTCAAAGAGTCTAAAGAGTCTACGAAGTATGGGGAACCTGCAGCCTTCTAGGTCATTTTGATCAAGTCCAAGTTTTACAAAACAAATCCTTTCATCAAAAGGATCAGTTCTGAAGTTTGGATTCAAAGGGCCACACTTGAGGACCTAGAGGGCCACATGTGGCCTTGAGGTCACAGATTTCCCACCCCTGGACTCCAGACCCCCTACTATTGCTAGCTCCTTTTGTTATAGTAGTTTACTACTTAAATTTTCAACCTGAGGAATTTAATTTAATAAGAAAAGTCACTAAAGGAAGCTCAAGTCCAAAAAAGGAACATTTTGCCCCCTCTAAACATGGCCTATAAATTTTTAAGGAAACTTCTAGGGCAGCTTAATATTAGTAGTAATCTCAGAAAACATAATGTCACTTTTACTCAATCAAGGCTATAACAGATCTCTGGAGACAGATCACCTCATTCATGTTCCTTTGCTTTCCAGATCTTACAGTAGATTAAATGTTGCCTTTAAAAGAGGTTTGCCTTTTTCCTTTAAAAATGTGAAGAAATTATAGGAAAACACAAGCCTTCTAAGAATTATAAAGCATTTAAATATTATGTTGTGTGTCCTTTATGCTATCAAGTAAATACTTGCAGGTGAGAAAACTGAGACTTGCATTAGGTGACCCAACATGAGTTGCCCAACCAGGGTAGGAGGCAGAATCTGAACTCATGTCTAAGTCTAGCACTCCTTCCTCTATTTCTCTATCCCACGCTGCCTCTCAGCAGAGCCTATGATTGCAAAATCTCCACTTAATAATCTGTTTTGGTGTCTCTGAAGCTATAATTCTTCCTGTTTACCTTAAATGCTCTCAGTATAATTTAAACTTATTTTATCTTATTCCATTCTACAGTATATGACAGTTTTCTCTTTTAGAACACTATTCTCTTTTAAGAGATTTTCAAGCCCCTGATACCAATTTCTCTCCTAGGTTGAAAAACTCTATTCCGTTTAGTCTTCCCTCCCAACTGAAGTTCTTATTAGCCTTTTTGTGTGTATGTCATAGACTTCTTCTTTGCCAATCTGGTAAAATCTGTGGATCCTTACTCAAAATAATGTTTTTAAATTAATAAAATAAAATATCTAAAATTACATAGGAAATCAGTTATATTGAAATACAGCTATTAAAATTTTTTTAAGTTCACAGACTCAAGTTCAGAAATCCTTCCTTATAGGACTATCTTATTCCTTTAAACATTTTTTAAAATTACTTTTTTTTTTTGAGGGAAGGACCTCTCAGTTCTCTAAATCCCAATTAAGTTATAGGGGTTCATAATTGGTTAAACCAAATATAGGCTTTGCTAGCATAGATAAGAAGAATTAAATTATGGGTTTTACATGATATATTACTTTTTTTTACAAGTATCTGTATTACACTTACTTTAAAAAAAAACACCGATAATCTGCTCACTTTATAATTCACCACACCCAACAGAACATTCTTTCAGTCTTCCACCTTATTTTAGGAGTTAATTTGCTCTCCATAATAATAAGCAATTTAGGATTCATAAAAATGAAAGGGTCTCCTCTAATGTTATCTAGCACAAATACTAATGCCTCTTTGTATCTTTAACAAAAAAAAAAGAGAGAGACAGAAAGAAGGAAAAGCAAGCTGTGTTCTTCTCAAGAAAAATTAAATTAAATCTCCTCCCTTTTCAACCTGGTAATTTGGCTCTAAGGAAAGACTCTCAATATAGCCAAATGCTACTTTCCAGGGATGTAGCTGTTCAGTCACTGTTCAGGGCCCCACTTTATTTCTACTGGAGACTATCATTAAAATGGAACACCAGGACACTAATTGCTACTGAGACATTGAGAAATAACAAACTCACCCAAAATAGTCCCCAGGAAACACCATTCAAGAGAATGGTACTGTAAGGGTATAGCAAAGAAATCTATAGCTGAAAATCTTTTCTTAGGGAAGATTTTAATGACCAAACAAGAGATAGAGAGTATTACAGGATATAAAATGGATAATTTTGATTACATTAAATCAAAAAGGTTTTGCACAAACAAAACCAATGCAGCTAAGATTAGAAGGAAAGCAGAAAACAAGAAAAAAAGGTTTTACAGCAAGTTTCTCTGATAAAGGCTTCATTTCTCAAATATATATATATATAACTGAGCTAAATTTCTAAGGATATGTGTCACCTCCCCCCCCCCCCAATTAACAGTCAAAGCATACAAACTGGCAGTTTTCAGAAGAAATCAAAGCTATCCACAGTCATGTTAAAAAAAATACTCCAAATCACTACTGACTAGAAAAATGCAAATTAAAACAACTGAGGAACCACCTCACACTTACGAGGTTGATTAATGTGACAAAAGCAAAATGACAAATGTTGAGACACTAAAGCACTCTCGGTGGAATTGTGAACTGATCCAACTATTCTGGAGAGCAATCTGGGACTATGCCCAATGGGCTATAAAACTGTGCATACCCTTTGACCCAGCAATACCACTGCTATTTCTCTATCCCACAGAGATCAAAGAAAAAGGAAAGAGACCTATGTGTACAAAAACATTTATACCATCTCTTTTTGTGGCAGCAAAAAACTGGAAATTGAGGAGATGCCCATCAATTGGGGAATGGCTGAACAAGTTGTGGTATGTGATTGTGATGGAATACTACTGCACTATAAGAAATGATGCACAAGATGGTTTCAGAAAAATCTGGGAAGACATGTGAACTAATGCAAAATGAAGTGAGCAGAACCGGGAGAACACTACACATAGTAATAGCAACAATGTACAATGATCAACTGTGAATGACTCAACTATTCTCAGCAAAAAATTATCTAAGAGAATTTTGAAGGATGAAAAAGGTATCCATCTCCAGCAAAAGAACTAATAAACTCTGAATGCAGTACCAAAGCATATTTTTTAAAACTTTATTTTTCTTGTTTTGTTTTTTTGGTCTGTTTTCTTCTGCAACATGGTTAATCTGGAAATATGATTTGTATGACTACACATGTATAATCTGTATCAAATTGCTTGTCTTCTCAAGGAGTGGGGGAGGGAAAGGAGAAAGGAGAAAATCCGGAACGCAAAAAACATTTTTTTAATGTTTAAAATTGTTATTACATGTAATGGGAAAAGATAAAATATAAAAAATACTTTTCTTTTGAAAAAATAATGCCCATCTTATCATAAAATTTCTGATCCCCAAAGGTAGCTATATTAATTATTTCTTAGTGGATTCTCAGAATTTTAGAATCACAAAATCTTACAACTGAAGGATTTAAGTCCAACTGATCATTTTACAAAGGATGAAATAGGCTTAGTGAAATTAAATGACTTGCCAAACGTCAAACAGTTAGTTAACTGCAGAAGTAAGCCTAGAAATCATGTCTTTTGACTCTCTGTCTCATTAATCCATTCTGACTTTAAGGTATCTTAGAGACCTCTCAACAGACCAGTAATGCCAATTACCAACGATTTCTCTAACACTCTCTGCAAATATATATTCTATTCATAATCTGAAACTACTGACGTGAGGGTTAGACCTTACTTTATAGGTCATCAATCAACTATTTCTTGCTGCATCATAAAAGAAATACCTTTACATTGTAAATTATGCTGATCAGTAATCAGTCCCACTAGAAAAAGTATTATTAAAATTAGCACAAGAAGACTCATAAGAATGCTCCAATTTTTCATTCTTGAAAATAGGCCTCTATTTTTATCAGAACTACTGAAAGAAATTTGACTTTTTAAAAATCATCATCAAAGTATCATTCCCAATGTAGCTGTGTATTTTAAATACCTTACAATTTGTAAATTTAGCAGCTAATGATGATACGTAAGTATATCATAATCTTTTATAGCTTTTAAAACAAGAATTTTGATTGTTAATTACTATCTAGTTTAAAACAGTTTTTTTTCTATACCCAAAATGATCATATAGTCCTATATCACTTTTTTTTTTTGGGGCAAATCCTCAGTATTACAGGTTTTTAAAAAATCAAGCATTTATTTTTTTCTCCTTCTCACCTGTTCCCTCTCTCCCCAACGAATAAAAGAAAATACATGATACTTATAACAAATAAGCAAAGTCAAACAGTCACATCCAAAAATACATCTTATTCTGTGTATTTAGTCTGTCACTTCTCTGTCATGAGGTGGGGAGCAATATTTATTATTGGAGCCTCTGGAATCAAGGCTGATCAGAATTCTTGTCTTTCAAAATTGTTTTAATAGTAGAATGGCTCTAAGGAAAGACTTCATATAGGCAAATGATACTTTCTAGGGAAGTAGCTTTTCAGTTACTTTCTGGGCCCTAATTTGTTCTTACTTGAAATTATCATTAAAATGCAACAGAAGCACACTGATTGCTACTGAGACATTGAGAAATAATAAACTTCCCCAAAACAGTCCCCATGAAACACCATTCAAGAGAATGGTACAGCAAAGAAATATACAGGTGGGGTACAGTACAAATTGTTCTCATTTTGCTTGCTTCCCTATGCGTAAGTTCATAGAAATCTTCCCCGATTTCCCTAAAATTGTCTACTTCTTCATTTCTTACAGTTCAGTAGTACTGCATTATATTTACATACCGTATTTTATTTAGCCATTCCAACTGATGGGCATTTCTTTAGTTTCCAGTTCCTTGCCACTACAAAGAGCTGCTAAAATACTTTTAAACATGCAGTTCCTTTTCTGCTTTCTTTAATCTCTTTAGGGCACAGGCCTAGTAGCAGTATCACTGGGAAAGGGGCAGTAATTTATTAAGTAATTTATTAAGTTTGGGGGCATACGCAGTTGAAAGTTGCCTTTCAGAATAATTAAACCAATACACAGCTCCGTCAGCAGTGCATCAAGGTGCCTCTTTTCCTGTAGCCTCTCCAGCATCTTTCATTTTCCATTTTTGTTAACTTTGCTATTTCTGATCGGTTTGAGGTGGAATCATGGAACTGCTCTTACGTAACATTTTAAAACATTTTGCTTATTTACCTATTATAATTAGGAGTTTTAGCTACAGAATATTAAACTGAAACCCCTTCAGGTGAGTTTACATTTTAGTACCGTATAAAAAAAATTTAGTGGATAAATTATTTGAAGTGAATTAATTATTTGAAGCTAAATCTCAATGTGGTGATTATTCTTATTAAGTACTCCCTCTCCATCAAAATCATTTTAGGGATTAGAATGATACTGAAGTCTGTTTTCTCTTCCAAAGTACCTATCTTACAAAAATGATAAAACTCCTTACCTGTCTTTATCAAATGTTAATGTTCTAAATCAAAACCAACTGACTATGTAAATCACTAAACTCTAGTAATATAATGCTGTGCACATATAAATATCACATACACAATCATGGCAAATTAGAGAAATATTAAAAAGCAGGAAACATGCCAGGATTATTTTTCACACATAAATAACTTTTAATAAATATTTTCCCATACCATACAAAACTGATTAAGAGGAACATACTTTCCCCCCCCACTGTAATGGTCATGGGAATTTGGAGACCTTCCCAGCCCCTTAACAAGCCTAAATTGAACTTGAGGACCTTTCCTGATTTGAAAATAAACCCTGCCCCTTAATAGACTGAAGGTGCTCACATGGAACCTGTGGTGGGAGGCTTATTTTTAAGGAAGTCATAACTTTTGTTACTTTGTAGTCAAGTGGGTCAGGAGGCTTGTGATGTTCTCTGACCCTGGAGAAGGCTATATATACCTCTGAGGTGAGGTTTTGCTTTGAGAAGAATTGTGTGATTTGACCAAATGAGACTGTGGGCAGCCACTGAGCCTCCCCGCCCCTGCTTTGAAAACCAAGATGTTGGTGCTTCTCTCTCTGGTGACTAACTAGGTATGGATGTAATGGTCAGTCAGCTAGAAGCTCTGTCTGCTGAATTGTGTTATTTGCTCTGTCTGTATTTTTGTCTGCTTGTAACTTTTGTTTGTATTCTCTGGAGTTCAGGGTGCTGACTTTTCCCCCTGAACTAGGTAAATGATATATGTTTGATTGATTAAAGTAAGATTGTTAACCCTTTTTGAGCTGCTTTCCTTTAGAAAAGCAGATCAAAGAACCCGTGCTAGCAGCCATCCTGGGTATGCTAGGGTGCTTGCTGCTACACCCACCAAGACTTAATAGATTTTCAGATTACATGGGCCTATCAATACTACATGCTATATTCTGATGTATCATAGCATACTACCATGACTAGTTAAAATATGAACTTTTGCTAATTAAAGAATTGCTTGCTTCCTCTTTAAATTACATAGTTAAAAAGAGATTTAGCAGCTCTATCATGGTTATTTCATGAACATTATTTGACTTAGTCTTAAAAATTCCAGAAAATTCCTCAGGATACAGAAACCATACTACCACTGTTCACCAATTACAATCAATCCCCTTCTACTACTCTATAGAATCACCTAAAACTCCATCTACTTTTAGCTCACACAGGCAATAGAAGCAGCAGGGCATCACTGCCCATGAATACTGATAGTGGGTGTGGTTTGCCAATAACTGGCAGAAATAACAACTAAAACTGGAAAATTAAGTCAGGAAAGGTTGTTCTGAGTACTTCAAGGTAAGATAAATTGTACTGTCAAAAGGCTTTAAAGTTTTCACTATAATATGTGGCTTATCACAAAATACTATGCATGAAGAGCTGAATTTTCTAGCCTTAAAAATAGGACTTCAAATGAATCAATGGTCTCCCTGATGTGGTTAATTCTTCCAGATAAGAGGTCATAACCCATCCACACCTTCTCAATTTGTGCTATTCTTGTCCACGTCATTTGACTAATCTTCCACCAACGGTGTTTCTCTAAATCTAGACAATACAAGGTTACCAATGAAGCACACATGCTGCCCCTTGTTACCCTTTATTCTTGCTACACAATCAGTGAGATCTCCTTTGCTGGGCACACATGTTAACGGTATTTTTACTTGAATAATCAATAATTCTTGTAGTTCTTGATGGTGTTTGTTTTTACACTGTTGTTGTTATTAAATAAATTGTTCTCCTGGTTCTATTCATTTCATTCACCAGTTTATCAAAATTGTTCCTTTTTATACTTACTGATGTTATAAATTGCTTTTCTAGTTCTTCTTGCTTTACTCTGCATCAGTTCATATGACTCTTTTTGAAGTCATTTTTTTTCTTCATTTCTTATAGCACAATAATAGCACTCCATCACATTCATATACCACAACTTAACTCATTCAGACATTTCTCAATTGTAAAAAAACAAAACAAAAACCTGCTATAAATATACATGTGTACACACACACACATATTTCCACAGAGAACCTTTTCCTCCTTTTTCTCTTTCTCTTTTAGGCATAAGTCTAGCAGTGGTATAGTGGGATCAAGGACACACACTATTTAGTAATTGTAATTCCAAACTGCTTTCTAAAATGGTTATGGCCATTCACAAGCCCATGAATAGTACATAAATGTGCCTCTCTCTTCTACACAAGTTTAGGCCCAGTTCACCATTCATGCAGCGTCACTTCAAGATATATGTACTGATAGATTAGCTCTACTGAGTTGTCCATCTGAGCTCAAAACACAGCCTCACGATTGGACACTCTTCATTCACTCAGGTTTTCCTGAGTGGACAACTGACCAGGCCTTTGAGTGATTATGGATTTAATTTAGGAGACTTTCCCACATTCTAATGTTTATATGATTAGCATACTGGCACCAGAAAACAGAATCATCTGGAGGACCTCACCATCTATCGGGAAAACCTCTTTCATGTGGACTCTGTTCTGATCATCCTCCTTAACGGCAAACACACCTTAACAATTATACCTATCCCTGCATTATTCCTCACTTGATACTTATAATTAGAGGGTTGAACAAATTTATTTCTGTTGTATCTCTTGAGGAATCTTGTATGATTTTAACCAATACATGAGATATCTTACTCAAGGAAAGATTATGCTTTGTTAAATCACATTCTTTTTTGGTCAACTAGTAACAGAGTGGTTCCTTTATGTTCTACAACTCTCAGTCAATTTTGTGATTGAAAAGATGTAGCCTGCTCTACAATATGCTTTGTAAAATCCTACCTATTCACTTATTCACATCTGTATTAATGATGCTGATACATGTAGAAATTATTTTCCTTAAGATGTCATGTAGATGGGAAAGTGGGCATGTAGGATGTTTTCTTGATTACTCCCTTCCCCTCTTTTTAAAGTAGAAGCAGAGGCGGCCAGGTGGCGCAGTGAATAGAGCACTGGCCCTGGAGTCAGGAGGACCTGAGTTCAAATCCAGCCTCAGACGCTTAACACACTTACTAGCTGTGTGACTTTGGGTAAGTCACTTAACCCCAATTGGCCTCCAAAAAAACAAATAAATAAAGTAGAAGCAGTAATAGCTACAATATTTTTCCCCCAGTGCCTGGCAGCCTACCTTCTTCGTGTAATATCTAGAATCAACTCTTCACTGCTCTTCCCATACTCTCCTCTGGTGTAACTAGGACTCATCTAGCTGCCCTTTGCTTTCTTCAGTGCCATTTCCATTTGCTTAGACAGGGACTGTGCCTTCACTGTTATTGATGGAGAGAATAACTTATCATGATAGTGAACAAATGGTGATGATTATGACTGAAAGAATGAATGAATGATAAAGTATTTATTAGTGCTTACTACATGCCAGGTATTGTGTTAAACACTGGGGCTACAAATACAAGCAAGAAGGTCTTTTCCCTCAAACTACTTATATTCTAACTGGGGAAGAAAATGCATAAAAGGCCAAAGGAATGATGTCAAGGCAGCACGATTTGGGAAGTGATGAGGAGGATTGGTTCCCGACAAGATAAAATGTAAGTTTATCTAAAGCCTAGAGTCCAAAGGGCAGAGTACATAATCTGGTGGAATGAAGATGAGAAGGATGGCCAAGTAACGTGATCTAAAAATGGCTGAACGTTAACAAATCTTTTTCATTTTTACCTGCTTGATGTGATACTTTCAGTTTCTTCCCAAAATGGCCTCAGCATGATCTGGATTAACTGGGTTTTTCATATTTCCAAGCTTTTCTATACAATTTTTTCTTATATCATATCTCTATATTTTCTGACACAATACTATTTATGACCACCTACCATCTCTTCCCTTAAGTTTTCCATATGAGTTTATCTTTAGACTTGTATTGTCCTCAGCTGCCACATCCATTTGCTTGGCAAAGAGACTATTATCTGCTGATTAAGGCAGTTTTTAAGCTCTTTTGTTCTCACGTGATGACTGAAATTATATGTTAAGAAAATAGTTACATCCTCAGGAAATTATATTAGTCTATATAGCTGTCTATTCCATTTACCATTTTTTCGGTATCAATTGCATAAAGGTTAGAATGGGTTTAATAACATTTCAGATCTTCTAATTTTTATTTTTTTAAAATAATTCAGTACTGATTTGACCTTTGCTCTAAAAAATTTGATCATCTAACTGTACAAAGATTTGTAAACTAGTTCTTTCAGATCCAAGATATAATCCATTTCATTTCTTGTGATATTACTTGGTGCCCACCATGCCCTAATTCTTTTCCTGGAGAGAATATTCTTGATACACAGGCGTTTGGTTGTGTGTGTATGTTTCTCTGGCCTCTTTATGTTTTTTACACCCAAACTTCATTTTCCCAACATTTCTCATCATTCTTGCCTATACCTTCCTTTGCACTGAAATCACCACATATTTAACACATTGTTTTAACTAAAAGGGTCTTACTGATTTCTTCATAAACTGACTCTACCACTTCATGATTTACAACAGATATTAGGGTATAAGCACAATTATCTTTATTGTGATCTTCTTGGAAATGCTCATCACAAGTATCTTAACACGAACTGACTAAGTGTCTAATGAAATTGTATGCTTTATGGCAGCCATTCCTAGGGCAGGGGGCAGGGAGGGAAGAAAAAAAGGAGGGAAAAAAAGAAAATTTACATGATAATTTTATTATATATTTAAAAGGAATAGCAAGTTGTATACAATAGATTTGCAGTTTTATGTGCAATCATTTTTTTATTATACTATATTATGGAAATGTTTATTTTATTCCATAAATTTAAAAATAAATTAAAAATAAAAATAAAAACTGTCAACTCCTTTATTTGTATCTCCATGAACTACCCGTGAACCATTATTCACAGACTTGCAGAATTTTAGAATTAAAAGGAATCATCAGAGGTTCAACACCTATACAAAAAGAGTCCCACAATAACATACCTGACATGTGGTTATTTAGCCTCTGCTTGAAGGTCTCCAAGGAGGGGCAACCCAGTAATTCCTGAGCCAACACATTCCCTTTGGCGGCAGCTCTAACCATCAAGAAGTTTTTCCTGACATCATGGCTGAATGTGCTTCTTTCTAACTTATACCCACTGCTACTAGGTCCCTAAGGCTTCTATTGTCCAAGCTAAACACCTCCAATTCTTACAAACGGCTTTCATGTGATACAGACTCAAAGAAAAAGACCCTTCACCAACCTGTTTGCCCTAACCTGGAAATTCTTTGCTTCACTAAACTGTAGTGCCCTGAACACTATTCCAGATATAGCCTGACTAGGGCAGTTAAAACCCAGTCTCTCTATAAAACTCAAAGTTAAAATCTTCCATTTAGCTGCAACTTCCTTTCACTTTCTGTCTTCATTTATAGCAAGAATGTCAATATTGAAGTGATTCAGTTACTCTAGTAGCATTTCTACCCAAAGCACAATGGACAAGGATTTCCTATTTAACGTACCAACCATGTTAACCGAATATTTATAGACAATCAAAAAACTGTGATTCTTAGCACATTTATATGCTTTTATAAAAAAATAATAGTAAAAATTGTCCCTCCTTACAACATAAAGTGACTGCTTACTATACATATTTCTAGTCTTAGGGCTCTGGGGGAGGGCAGAAACTAGCAACAGTAGACACACTGTTATCTCTATACAGGGCACTGCTAGTAGGTAACATACTTCATGTTACTTCTAACTTTTCGTAAGTCCTAATCTATCTCCCAAACTCAAGTTCAGTAGCAACAACTTGAGTGCTAGACATCTCTCACATGGATAACACTTTAACATCTCAAGCCCAAACTGGAATTATCTTTCTCTACCCTAAACACATTCTTCCTCCAAATTCCCCTATTTCTGTTGAGAACACCATCCTCAAAGTCAATTATGTTTGACTCACTTTGACCTTTCCCTCTCTTTCATCCACCATATTCAGAAAGTTGCCAAGTATCATAAATTTAAACCCACAACATCTGTTGCATCTATTCTCCTTTCTCAATTCACAGGGCCAACATCCTCAGTCAGGCCCTCATCATCTCTAACTTGTGTTACTGTGATATTCTCTAGTTGATCTCTTTGCCTCCAAATATTCCCGTCACCAATTCATCCTTCTCTCAAAGCTGCCAAAATTAATTTCCTAAGGCCCAGGTCTGATGTCATTCCTGTATCAAAAAACCGTTAGCAGTTCCCTATTGCCTGTAACAGAAAGTAAAACATAGGATCCACAGAGATGCAACACATCTCAAAGCCCATCCCCAGTCTAGTATTTAAGAACCTCTACAGTTCAGCCCCAACCTTCCTTTTGAAGCTTATTTTCAATTTATACTCCCTTTATGAACTCTATGTTCTATACAAACTATACTATTAGCTGTTTCCTAAATCTCATATTCCAGTTCCTTCACAGAAACTCTTCCTTTGTGTTTGTAGCGTGCATTTTCCTCTCATTTCTGCCTCTTTAGAATCATGGTACACTGAGTGCTAGATCTGGAATCAGAAAGACCTGTGCTCAAAACCAGCCTCTGATACCTACTATGTAACCACAGGCAAATCACTTAAGCTCTGAGACACTGAAAATAGCCATAAAATCTGAGTTTTAACTCTGGTTTAACAACAGATTTACTGTGAGTTTCAAATGAAGTTGCATATACGAACTACTCTGCAAATGTTAAAGTTTGTATCTAAATGTCAGAAGTTACAAATTGCCATCATTATCTAACTTCAAGATCATGATAATGGCATTTCAAGGCTCAGCAATATCTTCTTTTTGAAACCTTCCCTGGATCTCTCCCAAACCACCTCCCCCGAGGGTGTTATATATTTATAAGCTATATAAACAAACTGTTTGGGGGATCTTGAGATCAAAAAGCTTGGGAACCACTGCAGTAGGAAACTGGTATGAAATAAGTTAGATGTCTTATGTGGGATCCAGGCTGTAGCAAGAACTTGAATGTTAGGCTAAAGAGTTTTCATTCTGTTCTATAAGCAATGGGAAGTCACTAGAGATTTTAGAGCAGAGAAGATAAAATGTCAAAAAAACAGTATTTTAGGAAAATGAATCTGGGAGCAATGTATAAGATCAGTTGAAGGGGAGAAGGGACTCTGGACAGGGAGAGCAGATAGAAGACTACTAATGCCTAGTTACTATAAATGACATAGGCTTGGAAAAAGATAACAAAAACGTAAACAGAAAGAAAGAACACCTACCATATTGTGGTTTTAGGTACCTGGAGTGTATATTAACAACAGTCCTCATTTCTTCCATGTTTTTAAGATCAAATATTAATTCAGAATGAAAAGTACAATCATATTAGCTACTGTCTAATTATTAAAGTTATTTCACTGATTGAAACGTACTGTTGGTATGCCTATGACTGCAATGCCAAGGCATGGTTCCAAATTAGTCACCAGCTGCAATTTTAAAATATATCATCTCATTATTTTGTTCCAATATACCTGCTTCATCATATTTTCTTGGCTTGCTCTTACAGTGTCACCAAGAAAGGTCCAAGGACAGGTTAACAATGGAATGTATAAGCAGTGCTTTGTAATGAGCAGTTTGCACATTTTATACTAGAGATTTCTAACTTTCCCTATTCTAGAATACATTTTTCCCTTATGAGATATTCAGTTAGACTGTATAAAAAAGGAGATATGTATACAGCTAGAAGGTGGGGAAAAAATGATAAAAAGCTAAAAGCCAGTAGCAACCATTCCCCATGTGCAAATCACACAAACTTTAAGGATTTGCATTTCTTTGTGCCTATCCCACAGATAGATAACATGTCTACTAAATGCTCATTTTTAACTAGGCAGCCTCCAGAGATGAATTATTCTAACAAAATATTATACTTATTTTTTAATCTACTCAATTTAGATGGATCTTACTTTAGTTTATAATTTTTTTATTTACAAGAGTTGCTATAACTGAATCTTGACCCCAAAAAGTATTCCATAAAACAGAATAACATATTATTCTAATAAAAACTCAGTATAGCATACTGAGATCAGCATGAATTTACATAACTCCTTCTCAGAGGCTCAAATTACTTCTTGTCCTCCTGTGTATAAATTACCAATACACAAAATTATTTTGAGAATTAATTGCTCTATTATTACTATCATTAGAAATGATGAACAGGCAGATTTCAGAAAAACCTCTAAAGACTTACATGAACTGATACTGAGTGAAGTGAGCAGAACCAGGAGAACACTGTACATGGTAACAGCAACACTGTGTGATGATCAACCTTGATATAATTCTTCTCAGCAATACAATGATCTAAGGCAATTCCAAAAGACTCATGATGGAAAATGCTATTCACATTCAGAGAAAAAACTATGGAATCTGAATGCAGATCAAAGCAGTCTATTTTCTTTCTTTTGTTGATTCTTCTCTCTCTATATGACAAATGTGGAAATATGTGTAATATGATTGTACATGTATAGTCTACAACAGATTGTTTGCTGTCTTGGGGAGGGGAAAAAGGAGAAAAAAATTTGGAACTCAAAATCTTATAAAAGTGAATGTTGAAAACTATCTTTACGTGTAATTAGAAAAAATTAAATACAATTAAGTGGGGGGAAAAAAATAAATACCACCACCACTACTTAGCCTTTACATAGTGCCTACTATGTGCTGGCACTGTGCTGTCTCACAACAACCTTGTGAGATTGATGCTATTATTCTCTCCATTTTACACAGGAGGAAACTGAGGCAAACATATTTAAGTGACCTGACTAGGGTCATGTAGGTAGCAAATGTCTATGTCCAGATCTGAACTCAAGTCTTCATACAAATTCTCTTCTCAGCGAGGATGAAACAGAATACTGACTATATGTTTTTCCCTGTATAACTAAATTTACAGTTTTATTTTGAGGATTCATTTCCAATGTTTCAGAATTCTGGATATAATCCATAGAAAATTTAGTTCCTTTTTTATTTACTTGCAATGCCCTCTCATTACATCTACAACAATTATTTCAACTACATTGTTCAAAAACCTCTGACGACTTAAGGACTCTTTAACTCAAAAAAGAAACAAATGGATACTCAACTTTAGTAATGTAAGCAAAACTTAGGGGTTTGACGTGTATATATATGTAGATGAACTACAAAATAACTGAACTGACCTTTTCTGTAAAATGTATTTTTTCTTAGCCATTATACTAAAAGTAGTTACAGTTGAGTGATTAGAACTAAATCATATAGAGATTATCTCTAACAAAGGCAGAAAAACTTTTGGAAACTGTGATAGAAAAAATCTGAAGCTGTGTGTCAGTATGTCAAAACTTGCATTTCACTGACTTCTCCCTTTAAGAGCATTCTGCAAATTACAAGTCTCTGTTTAATCTAACCCTAGGGCCCCAGTTTCACACACTCAAGTTTAATCAGTAGCTGATTCCCACTGCCTTTACTGAGACTTCCGTCTAGTCCTTTATCTGGAACTGCTGAAAGCTTCTTCTGTACTCTGTGACCTAATATCCCACAGAACAACAGAAGTAGGTTTCCTTGACTAACTACTGCCCTAACACCACTAAGATACTGCGCACTTATAGGAGGCCTTCTATACAGCAAAGTACTCAATCTTTCAAAACAATTTGAAGTCTCTCTGCTTTGAAAGAGGTCTGAGAATAGTGCAGTTGTACAAGAAATCTGCACACATAGAGACAAATGCTTTCTAAGATGAGCAGAATCTAATGAAAATTGAGGTCCAGAAAAAATGTTCTAACTAAAATGTTAACTTTACAACTGTCATGAAAACGATGAACTTTCTCTCTTTTAACTTTTTTCCTGAAGATACCCAGGATGAGACTGCCTGAAAATGACGGTCCTGCCAGAAATATGGATTAGTAGCAAAGAAAAAAAAAAGACTTCAGATCATAGACCGCAAGGGCTATCTCCAAGGAGCTAAAGGGAGAACAAAGAAAGAAGTTTATGAAGCAAACTTCTTTCAGACCTGATGGGTAAGCCCAACCCATATATTTACCATAATCATACTGAAACATTATAGTTGAATGATTTAAGCAGGAATTTGAACAGTCAGGTAAAATCAAGCTGCTGACTTTTCTGAGACTTTCATTTTTTCATGATTATTTTGTCATTTACAAAGAGGGATGGTTAAAGATATCTAAAATACAAAGAAAATTCTAAAGCTTGACGTTTCAAATGACTTCTCTACCATACCTTTTTTAACATAAAGAGGTAGTAACAAATGATAAAAGTGAATAATGAGAAGCCTCACCCAGCCTAGATAATACCTAACAGTTTTATAATTATCATACATGTAAAAGAAATGCTATGCTATTCTTCCTTCCTTTGCTCTCCAAAAAGAGCAAAAGGAAAAAAGAAGCAATAAATAAGTCTGTATACCGAATCTAGATAAAGATATAATTGTTCTTACCAATTCTAATTCCGACTCCCTTACTTTAACAGGCTGTTCCTCTCATAAAGCTTAAAGGTATTTCCTTTTCACTTCCATGCATAAAATGTACTACCCCTTCCCTTAGAATCCTAATTTCCTTCAAAGATTAGCCAGGGGGCCAAAAATTCCCCCATTCCTGGATTAGATCAAGGATGAGCTCATCTCATTCTTCCCCCACCTCAGTTGCTGCCTTCTGCCAAAATTACCTTGTATTTATTTTGTAAATATTTGCATATTATAATATGTATACATATTGTCTCCTCTCTTTGAGATCGTAATCCCAGAACCTAGCACCATGGTGGGCACATAGTAGGGAATTAATGTTTGTTGACTGACTGATGTAATTTAAAAAAGGGTATTTATCATTCTTACAAAGTTTAATGGCTCTTATCAAGTGTACAAATTCACTGGGAAGTCTGCCTTACCCAGTGAGAAATAATAACACATAAAAGTTTTCTTCAAATTATTCTTCCTGGCCTAAATGAATTCAGTTTTGAATCATCTCAATTATCAGTCCAATCCAACAAACATTTATTGAGGATCTTTGTACTCTAATATCTAGTCCTGTGTCAGCCACATAAAACAATATACTTTATATTCTAAGTCTGTCATTTCCACAGAATTTTACCCAGACAACTATCATTTAAATTTGTCATTCATCTATTGAAACCCTCCAATCAACAGAATTCAGTATATCACAAGGTGAACATCTGCTGGGAAAATGTTTTTTATTTTTACAAAAGTTGATATGATATCAATTACATATATTACATATAAAATTTTATATAATACATTATAAAGATCTATTTTATAATATTCAGGCAAAAGCTGATGTTTCATTTTATGTTTTATACGTAAGCATCCATATGAATTTACAGGAATAAAAGGATAGTAACTGACATTTAGCATTCACAAATAGACATAGTTTTTGTTATTTTAAGATTTTGGGTTTTTTTATTTTAATAATAATCATGAGAACTGACAATTAATTGTGCCTTCATTACTTTTCTTACAAACAACCTTATCCTACCCTTCTTTCTATTTATTACGTCAATCAATACCTGCCATAGTCTTCCTAGGAGCTCCTTGTAGGCAGGACTGTCATTTAAAAAAATCTTATCTCTATTATATAGTACCTTATATACAGCAGGAACTTAAATTTTGTTTTTTTGAATTGACTTCAAGTGACTTTTTTACGTCTCCTTTTTTCATTTTCTCTTCAGTCTTAGAAGAGGCTGTATCAATCTGCTCTGGGAGAACTAAAAATTCACCTTTCTTTTTTATCTACTAGATCAGAAAACAAAATTCATCTTACAAAATAATTGTTCTAGGAAGCTGAAGTGTAATGGATAGATAGGTGGCTTCAGAACCAGAAAGACCTGGGTTCAAATTCCTTCTAGGAAAATTAATGGCTGTACCACAGTGGGCAAATCTCAATTTCTCAGTGCTCTAGGCAATTTAAGACTACCAATTTCAAGAATGGCGGTAATCTATACTGAGAGAAGGATTTCCTCATCTGGTACTTCCATATAACAAAGAAATCACAAATCCAATCTCTGTCCCTATAACTGGCACAAATTACATTACCCAAGTTCATTAAAAAAAGACACTCTCAATACCAGGTAGGGTCAAATTCTGCGGTATTTGTCTCAAAATACTCTGAATTTTTCTCCAAAACTTCTTAACTATATATACATAATTCCAATATAATCGATAAATGGTACTCATTCTACAAAAATTTTTTGCTTTCCAGTTTTTGTTCTTCCAAGAATATGACTCTGGATAAAGGAAACCACAAGAAGCTCCCTAAATAGTTAACACTGGTCTATTTCAAACAAGTAACAATTCATAATGGCAAATTAGTGTAGACTTGTTAAGGAAAAAAGGAGGCTAAATGGAAAATACTTTTATTGGGCTAGTGTACTCTTGGGGGAAAAATTTGCCACACATAAATTAAGGAGGAAAAGGAAGGGGAAAAAAAATAACATCGCTAAGAAAATAAATTTAATCATCTTTAGACCAGATTCCTAATAACAATATAAAGTCGATCCCATGATTTCAACAAATAAGTAATTTACAGATGGGAGTTTCAAAACTATCATCTTCATGGATTCATTTCATAGTTAATTAAAAAAAACCAGAAGCCTAACCATTTGCTTTTAAATTGTAAACAATTAAGTTTCAAGAAGCTATAGACTATAGAGGAACTAGGCACTACACTTAATCACTTCCAACGCAGTATGAAAAGGATTTTAAAAATTGTTCCTGCTACAAGAAGTGAGAATCCCACAGCAGGCAGGTAGGTGACTGTAGAAAAGGGAAGCTCGGTTGCCACGTACCGAGGCTAAATAGTCTCGCAGAGATGCAGGCTCCCAACCTACGTACAACAGGTACGAAGCTGCTACTGCAGCTGCCTCCAGAGAGCAACAGAGGGGGGAGGAGGCGGGAGGCTTAGTTCTCCCTTCGGCTTATCCTTTTTACCTTCCTAACCAAACTTCCCTCCCCTCACCAGGTTAGCGGAGCTCCTCAGTCTCACCGAAACAATACACCCCGAACCAAAGGTTCATTCCTTTGAGATCTCACTCCCTCCCCTCACGAGCTGCCCCCTCCCCCGCGGTACAGGCTTTTCCCAGCCTCCTCCCCCCCTTCATCCTCCGGAGATATCGGGTTAATTTCCAGTCATCTCTCTCCTCCTCCTCCCCTTCACCCTAACAAAATTCCCTAAGTGGCACCCCAATTCCCAACCTGCTCAATAAAGCCATTTCCTTTTTTCTTCCATATCCTAAATGATGCCCCTCCCCGCGCATCCCCTCCCTACCTCCCTGCATTGCCCCCCCCCCCGCCTCCTCCAGGACCCCCGCGACTGTGTCCCCTCTCCTCACCTGCACCTGTTTGCGGAAGTGGCGCGGCCCCGACGCCCGGCAGCAGCAGCAGCGGCGGCGGCAGCAGCAGGATCAGCAGCAGCGGCGGCCGAAGCGCGCCCAGCGACCCCGGCATCTCCCCCGCACAAGTGGAGGCGGCGGCCGCGGCGGCGGGCGAGGTCTCTGCGGCCGGAGCCGGCCGGCGTTGGATCCCGGCTCCCTGGGCCTGGGGGGTCCGTCTACGTGCCGGCCAGTCGGTCGCTCCCTCCCTTTCGCTCTCCCCTCCCTTCCTCCCTCCCTCGGCTGCCTCAGCGGCGCCCGCGCCGGCTCCTGAAGACAAATCGCTGCTCCCAAATCCCGGCCCGGCTCCTGGTCCACCCCCGCCGCTCCAGCCCCGGAAACAGCATCTTTCCCGCCTGCGTCGTAGGGTCTGTCGGTCGATACTTGCGGTTGCGGTTCCTACCGCCTCTGCTGCTGCCGCCTGCCTCTCAGCAGCCGCTGTCCGGAGCCCGGAGCCCCAGCAGCAGCAACGCCGCCGCCACTGCCACCGTCGCCATGATGGGCTGCGTCATGTGACGTAGGCGGGAGCGAAATCTCGAGATTGATGGTTCAGGGAGCGAATCGAGGAACAAGTCGGTGTCTCCTGGAGGGCCCTGCCCACCTCCTTGGCGGCTGGGGGAGGAGGGGTGAGGAGTGAACATCCTTCTGCAGCTGGAGGGAGGGGGCATGGAGAGAGGAGGTAGCCGTTGTAGCGCCCCCTGCAGGCGGAAAGGTGCGGGGACAGTATAGGTGTGTAGGAATCTAGGCTGTATCCACTCCAAAGTCACGGAGAAGAAAGTCCCTATATACTCCAAATGAAATAGCAAATAAAATACATAAAACAAAAATTGCATTTTTTTTGATAGCTAAAAATGGAAAACAAAATAGGTGCCCACAAATTAAGGAATGGCTACACCAATTGTGGTACATAAATATAGTGGAATATTACTGTGGTATGAGAAATAATGTGTATGATGAATACAGAGCATAGAAAGATGCATATGAATTGATGCAGAGTGAAGTTAACATGCGGAGTGAAGTAAACAGAGCCAGGAAAATGATATACACACTGACTACAATAATGTAAATGGAAGGAACAGCTACACAAACAAAAGTAATGTAGCAAAATTATAAAGTTCCAAGAAGACTCTCCTGAAGATATAGGAGGAGATACCCCCAACTTACTCTTTCCTGGAGGTAGGAGGTCCACGTGTTTTCAGATGTTTTTTAATGTGAGTCCATCAGTTGTGCTGATATTTTTTTCTCGAAAAAATACTATTTGTCATATGTAATGGCTTTCTGGGAGTGGGACAGGGAGAGAGATACATGGGATATAACTATGGTAATATAAGAAACAGAAAATATCAAGAAAAACATGAAGAAAAACAAGAAATCTAGGGTGCCTGTATATTCCAATTGGATGCAGCACCATCATCACACAATCAAAGCCAAATTCAGGTCAGCAAAGTCAACAAATATTTTTAAGCACCTCCTATATTCGAAGACTCCAAGTTAGGTGGCACAGTAGAGAGAACACTGTCCTTGAAATCAGGAAGACTAACCTTTGTGAGTTCAAATCCAGCCTCACACACTTACTAGCTGTGTGACCCTGGGCAAGTCACTTCACCCTATTTGCCTCAGTTTCTTCATCTGTAAAATGAGCGGGAGAAAGAATGGCAAACCACTCCAGTATCTTTGCCAGGAAAACTCCAAATGGGGTCACAAAGAGTTGGACAGGCCTGAAAGGACTCAAGGACAAATATACCAAGCACTAAATTTAACACTGGTGCCATGGAAAGAGATTGGGATAAGGAAGACCTGAGTTCTAGTACCCAGTTCTCCCACTTATTAGCTGCAATTAGAACTGCATCAGAACTAGACAGAACTTTGGACAAGGCCTGAGAGTCACAGTGCCATTCAAGCTAGCCTACTTCTGTTCCCCACGCAACACAGTCCATTTCCTTGCTCTAGAGTTTTGAACCTGGCTGTCCCCAGTGACTGGAATGGACTTCCTCCTCACCTGTTAGAATCCTTCATTACCTTTCAAGTCCTTACCTGAGGGATTTCCTGATTCACCCAGCTGCTGGTGACTCCTGCCCGATATCACCTTGTCTTTATTTTGTGAATACTTCCATGCATGCGTGTTTTTCTTCTCTTTTAGAATGTAATCTTGAGGGCAAGGACTGCTTCATTTTAATTTTTATATCCCCAGCACCTAGCACAGTACCTGGTATATGGGAGGGGCTTTATCATGTTTGTTGACTAATTGATAGATTGAAAAGGCCTTAGAGGAAGAGAGGCTGCTAGGTGGTGCAGTGAATAGAGCACCAACCCTGGAGGCAGGAGGACCTGAGTTCAAATTTGACTTCAGACACTTAACACTTACTAGCTGTGTGACCTTGGGCAAGTCACTTATTCCCAATTGCTCTGCCTTCCCCCCTCAAAAAAAAAAAAAAAGACCTTAGAACTCAAGTGCCTATTCTCTTTGGCCTCAGTTTTCTCCTTGGTAACTCCAACATCCTGTGATCGTTGTTTATCATTTCTTCCCAAAACAAACTCTCTTTATGATTTATCTATGCTTATCAAGAGTTCTATCATTTTCTCCATCACTCATACTTGAAAACTTAATGTTAGTTTTTACTTTTCCTTCTCTGTTAGTCAAAGAACCTGGGTTCAAATCCCTGCTCTGCCACTTATTATTTGTATGAAATTGAGCAAGTTATCTAACCTCTCTAGGTCTCAGTTTCCTCATCTGTACAGTTAAAAGTTCTAATTAGCAATACCTTCCAGCTCTAAATCTTTCTGTAAAATGATATGCAACAGGGGTAGCTAGGTGGCACAATGGATAGAGCACCAGCCCTGGAGGACTTGAGTTCAAACCCAGACTCAGATATTTACTAGCTATGTGACCTTGGGCAAGTCACTTAATGCTGATTGCTTCCCCAAGAAAATGATATGCAACAATATCCAATCATAATATGCAATTAATGACCAAGTCCTATAAAGTTTTCCTTTGTAATGGCTCCCAAATTCCTGCCATCTTTTTCATTACCATTACCACCATCATACCACCATCACCCCAATGGCTTCCTAACTGACCAGTCTCTGCTCAAGTAATCTATGTTGTTTATCACTGACAGTTCATAAAACATTGGTTTTATTATGTCACTCCCTTACTAAAAATCCTTCAAGAGCTCTCTATTAATCAATTTGGACATGTGGTTTCATCCTTGAGGAACTCCTGGTACGGAAACTCCCTCCATTGATTCAAATAGGTCAAAGAACTCATCTGTAACTTGAAAGCTACCTGGAACATGGAGAAAGTAAGTGACTTACTTTTACAATAATCACATAGTATGTGTCAGAGGCAGAACTTGGGCCCAAGTCTTCCTGACTCCAAGTTCCCTATTTCCTATGGAATAAAGTCCAAACTCCTTAGCTTGACTTCTCAGACTCCCTGCAGTCAGTTCCTAACATACTTTTCCAACTTTATTTTTCAGTCTTCTATTATTCTCTGCTCCAGCTATTCCATTCTACTTACTATCTGCAAAGAGATCACATATGTTTCTGTCTTCCAGATGTTCCTCCATGTTTCCTTGATGCTTATTCCCCCTTCTTCCCACTTCCATAAACTGTCTTTCAAGCCTTGCTCAAGTTTCATCTACTCCAGGAAAATCTTTCCTAACTACTACAATTCACAGTGTTCCCTCTCTCCCTAATCTCATTTGATTTGTGACTTCCCACAACCCTATGACATAAAGCAAAAAGTATGATCATCCCCACTTCAGAGATGAGAAAACTTAAGCTCAGAAAAGTTTAGGGACATGTTCAGGGTCATATAGCTCATAAGCACCAAAAAATTGAATTTGAATCCAATTCTTCCTGATAAGGATTTATCATTTATTTGTAAATGATATTGGCTAAATTGGCAAAATAAATTGGCAAAAGTTTGCTCTTCTTGGTTGTGGTTGTGTTATCTCCTATTGTTGCTAATTCATTTTGTTATGTAACTTCAATTTGTGACTGGTAAGAATCCTTTTGGGGCAAGGACTGGGCATTATATGCTGTATTACCCCAATGTGTCTAATAGTATGCTTTGTTTAGAGCAGGTACTTAATAAATAGCCAATGAATGACACACTAACAGAAAAATTAAAGGACCATTATGTGTACAGAAACTAAGAATTTCAGATTCTGTGTTGAAAACAAAAGTCTAATGGGACAGGAAAACCATCCTGTCACTTCCCTCAGTCAGGGAAGAAGAATTCAGGGACTTAGTTTAACTTTTAAGTTTGAAGGAGAAAGAAAGTACTAAACTTCAGACTACTTGATGGCCAAACCAAGTCAACAAGCATTTATTAGGCCAAGCACTGGGAACACAAATAACAGCAAACAGAAGCGCTTCCTGTCTTCAAGGAGCTTACATTCTGGAGAATCTTCACTAGGAGAAAACAATAGAGAAGGGCTGCTAGGGTTAGTGGGGGAAGGCACAGGGATGCGGGCATAGTAGAGAAAGTTCCCGTAGCAAGCAGGGATGAAGACTTGGCTGCCCAAGTGCTTCCCTTCT
>CM053580.1:332135859-332152310 GCA_028627135.1 Pseudochirops cupreus
GGCATTAGAGGATGGTCTATGCCCAGTTTCTGCCATACTATGTTCCAATTTTCCCAGCAATTTTTTTCAAATACTGAGTTCTTATCCCAGAAACTGGGGGTCTTTGGGCTTATCAAACAGTATATTACTATAATCATTGATTATTGAGTCTTTTGTACCCAATCTATTCCATTGATCCACTACTCTATCCCTTAGCCAGTACCAAGCAGTTTTGATGACTGCTGAAAAGCAGTGCATCTTAAATCCCAAATATTTTAATCTAACTCCAATACAGTGTTAGACTTTCTCCTTTGGTAGTCAATAGTCAATAAACATTTATTAAGTGCCTACTATGTGCTCTGAGGATTCAAACACACACACAAAGATACTCTCTGCCCTTAAGGAGTTTACAATCTAATTGGAGAAGACAATATACAAAGGAAGCTGAAAAACAGTGTGCACTCTGAACTGTGAGCATAATGTTCCTTGAGTGGAAACCAAGTAAAACTGCTGATGGAAAATGAAGAAAGTATTAACTAAGAGGACAATGTTTTCAGGCTGGGGGAAGCAAACTCATCATCTAAGCACCAGAAAGAATGAATGAAAGGGATAGAACTGAAACCCTTCTCAAACACCTGGTGATTTCTGGAAAACCAACCCAAGTCGAAACCTGAATGAACCAAGGAAGAATTTAAAAAGCATTTATAAAGTGCTGTATATGAGCCAAGTGAGCACTGTGCTAAGTGCTGGGGATACAAATGGAAAAACAGACAGACTCTGGGCCTCAGGTAGCTTACATTATAATGAAGGAAACAACATATATAGGAGGGTAGTAGCTAGGAAAGTGCATTTTGGGCCAGAAAGTTACAGGGATAGTGAGATGGGGCCATAGGATGACACACCTCATGTAGAAATAATAGAAGAGTTGATTGGCTCATGGTTCATGGTTCCTAGATTGGGAGGACGGGTATGGGGAACAGAGAATAACGTAAAGGAGAAGGGGAGAAGTGCTACACTGAGGAGGAAAATAATTTTTAATATGAAAAAGTAATGTTAGGCATTATACCACCTCTCCCTTCAGTTAAGTGTGGTTTCATCTTCAATCAACTTGAGCTTATTGTTTTCACTATAATTTCATGAAAATTATACTATAATTCTCCCTATAATTGTCTAGTTCATATCAAAAGGTGGGTGTGGTGGCATGCCCTTGAGTAGCCTTGAGAACACAAAGGCTCACAACCTTTTGCAATTTCCACATGAAGGGAAGGGCCAGATTCTTTTCTTATCTCTGGTTGCTGTGGGTTCTGGCCTCCCTATCTCTGGATCTGACCCAGTCTCTGTGTGGTTAGGCACATGAGGTGGAGGTTTTTGTTTTTCTATTGGGTTTCTTTTTTCCCCAAATAGTGAGAACAGTCATGCCCTACATATTTGGGAACAGAACCTAGATAAGGTAAGGTCATAGGGGAGAAGGGAGCCAGTAAGGATAGGGTTCAGAGCCCCCAGGAAAAAAAGAAAAAGCAGTTTCAAAAATAGGCATGATTATAAAGGTAGTTCATGTCTGCTAGAGTAATCTTCCTAAAGCAGACTCAGATCTTATCCCTACCTTTCTCAGAAAACTTTCTCTTGCCTAATGGAAACAGCATTCAGAGTCAGAAACCTGAGTTCACATCCTGGCTCTGATACTTAAATTCATATGTGACAATGAGCCACATCCTGGCTCTGATATTTAACTGTATGTGTGACAATAAGTCAGTTACCTTACCACTCAGTGGCCTCATCTATAAACACAGAGAATAACACCTTTACTATCTACTTCACAAAGTTGTTAGGAAAATTTTTTGCAAACAACTAATGTACTATGTCAATGTGATTTACTAATATTTACCCTTAGGTACTGACCTTATCTCTACTGACTTCCTTTTTTCCCCCTGCCCTTGGTTTATCTGAATTATAGTCTCAAATACGGAAAACACAGTCTTATATTCACTGAGGAATAAAAAAGATCTCTGTATTCTGGTTGCATATTATAGTGGGAAAAGTCCTGAATTTAAAGCACTTCTGGCTTCCCTAGTTTTCCTTCAAAAGACAGCTAAAATGGCAGGAAACCTTTCCCAATCAATATCCTTAATTCTCTTCTCTGTTGATTCTCTCCAATTTGTCCTGCATATAGCTTGTTTGTACATAGTTGTTTGCATGTCGCATTCCCCATTAGACTGTGAACCCCTTGAGAGCAGTGACTGTTTTCCTTTTTATAATCAGCAATGTTTAGCACACAAAGCCTAGCTCATAGTAGGTACTTAAGAAATGCTTCTTGATTTTATTGTCTGATTCTAAGTTAGAGGACCTAAGTTAAAATCAAGATTGCCACTGCCTGAGTGACTGGACAAGTCACTCAACTTCCCTACATCTCAGTTCACCTGTAAAATTGGGAAGTTGACCAATATAATAAAAATGACAATTTTACCCAAACTATATTTATCAGTGCCATCCCAATTAAATTACCAAAAAAAAAATTTTTTTTTACTGAGCTGGAAAAAATGATAATTAAATCCATTTGGAAGAGTAAAAGGTCAACAATATCAAAGGAATTAATGAAAAAAAATGTAAAGGAAGGAAATTTAGCACTACCAGATCTTAAACTATACTATAAGGTAGTGATTATCAAAGCTATCGGGTACTGGTAAAGAAACAGAAAGGTAAATCAGTGGAAGAAAGTGGACATTCAATACACACCAGCAAATGGTTATAGTAACCTTATGTTTGACAAATGTAAAGATTTAAGGCTTTGGAATAAGATTTCATTATTTGGTAAAAAATTGTTAGGAAAGCTGGAAAGCAGTATGACAAAAATTGGGTATAGACCAGTATCTTATACCACTTACCAAGTTAACGTCAAAATGGATACATGAAATAGATATAAAAGGAAAAATAAGAAAATTAGAAGAACATGGAGCATATTACCTAACAGACTTATAGACAATAAAATTAGGAATAAACAGGAGATAAAGAACATTGTGAAGTATAAAATGGATCATTTGGATTACATTAAATTTAAAAGGTTTTATACAAATAAAACCAACATTAGTCAAGATTAAAAGGAAAACAGAAAATTGGGAGAAAATTTTTAGAGATGGTCCCTCAGATAAAGGTCTCATATCTCAAATATATAAAGAACTTTGCCAGATTTATAAGAAAATGAGTCATTCTCCAATTGATAAATGGTCAAAGGATATGAACAGACAATTTTTCAAATCAAAACTATATAAAATCATATTTAAAATGCTCTAAATCACTATTGACTAGAGAAATGAAAATTAAAACAACTTTGAGATATCATCTTATACCTATCAGATTGGCTAAAATGATAGAAGGGGAAAATGACAAAAGTTGGAGGGGATATGAAAAAATTGGGACACGAACCACTGTTGGTGGAATTGTGAACTGAACCCCAACCATTTTGGAAAGCAATCTAGAATTATGCCTGGTTGTTTTGTATTTCTTTTGACTCAGCAATACTATTATTAGGTCTGTTTCCCATTTAGGGAAAAAGGAAAACAGTTTATATATTCTAAAATATTTATAGCAGTTCTCTTTGTAGTAGCCAGGAACTAGAAATTGAAGGGATGCCCGGCCATGGGGAATGGTGTAGTGCCAATGCAATATTCACAGTGCCAACGGTGACTATGAATATGCCAGCACAGTTCTTAATCACAAAATATAATAGACTCTTCATATAGAAGACAGATGCAAAATATTTATTCTGACACCAGTAAACCAAATCCCAACACCAGAAAGGCAAATCTATCATAACAACAAAGAAGTTAATAAACCATCCTTTAGCCTTCCCACAAACACTCACAAGCCTAGCTATTTGCTTACCTGCATCCTCTCTCTCCCACCGTACTAGCTGCTCTGACTTCCAGCTTCCTGTAGGTTCTGCTCCATCCTTCAAGTTCCTCCCACCACAGGCTCTATGTGATCATGTTCAGTCTATTAGGGGGCAGAGAAGATCTTCAAAGCAGGAAAAATCTTCAAATTCCCTTAGGTCTATTAAGGTGCAGGGAAGATCTTCAAATTACCATTACCATTACCATTTCAAATGGTTAAACAAGTTATGGTATATGATTTTAATGGCATACTACTGCATTATACCATATGATGAGTTAGCTGATTTTAGAAAAACATGGAAAGACTTTCATGAAATAGTGAAGAGTGAAATGAGCAGAACCAAGAAAATGTTGTACACAGTAACGGCAATATTGTTCTAAGATCAACTTTGAACAACTAAGCCATTTTCAACATTATAAATACTCACATCAACTACAAAGGACCTAAGAAGGAAGATGCTGTCTACCTCCAGAGAAAGAACTGATAAATAAAAGTATGTGTAGTATGGTTTTACATATATACATACACGTATTTGTGTCTACTGATAGCCTACTCTAGGGAATGATGGGGAGAAAGGGAGAGAAAAAAATTAAAAGTGTATGGCAGTTGGGGCGGCTAGGTGCTGCAGTGAATAGAGCACTAGCCCTGGAATCAAGAGGACCTGAGTTCAAATGCAGCCTCAGACACCTAACACTAGCTGTGTGACCTTGGGCAAATCACTTAACCCCAATTGCCCTGCCCTCCAAAAAAAAGTGTATGGCAGAGAAACAAGAGAAACTTAGAAGAACACACAGAAAACAAGGTAACTTTGAAAAATATGTGTAATATTTATTACATAGTTTTTTAAAAAAATAAACAATATGAAATGGGAAATTCACCATTTTATGTTGAATCCTCTTTTTATGTCATGCTGTATATATGGAAAGGTTCTTTTTTTTGTCTTTTTTGTATTAAAGTTCAAAATTAATAAAATAAAATGGGAAATTGGATGAGATGACCTATAAGGTTGCTTCTCTCTCTAAATCAACAACCCTACCTTTTCAACCATATTTGTCTCTATCTCCTTAACATATATCCTCCAATAAAGTCAATTACTTTTACTTTCAGTTCCCTAAACATAGCTTGCATTTTTCTGCTTTTACTCATATAATTCATTCTTGTGAAGAATGCTTTGAAAACCTTAACCCAACAATCCTATAAGGTAGGTACCTTACAATACCAGTAGCAGATGAGGAAACTGAGGCCTAGAGTGGTTATGTGATTTGCCCAAGGCCTCACAGGTAGTATTCAAGGAACAGCCAGGATCTGAACATCAGTCCTCTGATGATGATGGTGATGATGATGGTGATGATTCACAATGATAATGGCTGACATTTATATGTGTTTTAAGGTTTATAAAGTGCTTCACAAATATTATCTCATTCAGTCCTCACAACAACCCTGGGAGGTAGATGTTATTATTATAATTATCTTATACATGAGAAAACTAAGACGAAGATTATTAAGTCATTTGTCCCAGGTCACATAGCTAGTAAGTGTCTGGGACAGAATTCAAACTTAGTTTTTCTAGATTTGGAGTCAAGCACCCCCTAACTGCCTCCCAAATCTAATGTTCATTTCACTGCACATTTTTATTTTTCCTATTAAATTGTAAGCTTCTGTAGGGCAGAGAATATTTCTTACTTTTTTGGGTATTCCCCACAGTGCCTAGAATAGTGTTTTACACACAGTAGATGTACAAGCAATCTTTATCGAATGAGTATATGAATGAATGAAAATGTGACTCAAGAAATGTGACAAGACCCCTTTATTCTGTTATTTTTTTTTTACTGGTTTGCTACTATTCTTAAAAGTTCCACAATTAGGGAATTAAGAATTAAGGCTCCTGCTAAAATAGAACTAATTTACCTAGAAAGGGTAAAATGGTACTAAAAGCAATACAGTAATATAAAAAAGCTATTATAATATGTAATGATATACAATATAACTGTTATATAATGATATGTAATATAATAACATATAATTGTTATAATTATATATATATAATATATAACTTCTATGTATGTATGTATATGTAGGAGTTATAAGACCTCAATTTTGAATCTTGGCTCTTCCATTTTTTTCCCTATTTCTCTGAGCAAGTTGCTTAGCCTAATTGAGTTTCAGTTTCTTCATCTGTAAAATTGGTTAATAACATTTTCAATATTTACCTCATAGAGCTATAGAAAGGATGAAAAGAGATAATGGACGTGAAATCACACTGACTGCAAAGAGCTATTGTGTAAGCTATTATCACCATCATTATTATTATTAAACAGTCAGCATAAATTTACTATATATCAGATTAGCTTTAGGTGTCCAGTCAGGCCCTGGCTAAAGAAATGAGAAGCAAACCAGGAAAATTTTCATACAACTTATCAGAAAAAGGAAAGACTAGAGTACTGAAGGACTTAGTGAATGGGAGGAGGGAATTCAGGAAAGGTCTGGGCAGCCAAGGGACAGTATATGAGCTCAGGGAAAAGTAGAGGTGGAACGAAAAGGAAAGACAATGGAAGCAGAATGGAGTAACTCTAAAAACAAATTTCAGCCATTGGATAATTTTGCCTAAAAATGGCTTTGATCCCCTCAAAGGTAAACTATTTAGTATAGAATGAAATGGAAAAATTCATTTCTCCCTTCTCCCACTGATTACTCAGAAGTCCTAAGGTATATCTGAAGAATCTTTGATTTCAGCATTTTAGGGAGCTCCTTGCATGAGAAATCCATCCACCAACACAGATGATTATCACTTTTTGATTTAAGAGATAAGTCCTAAGAAACAGCCTGAAGGACAGATGTAAAGTAGCTTGTCCTAGGTCACAAGATTCCTAAGTGTCAGAGGCAGCCTTTGAACCCAGATCTCCCTGACTCCAAACCCAGCCATCACATAACCACCATCACAACATGATACCTCTATCCAATGATTAGTTAACATAGCATTAATCTAAAAGTACCAGTCCTTTTCTGGCAGGTCTCTGATTCCTATAGACTCAGGACTTTGGGTCACCAAAATAAAATCCTGAACCTTCCCCCTTATTCTTGCTATATTTAGGAGAGTTTTCCACACAAAACCATAAATATTCTTCCAGTGAGATTATTGCTGGTGCTGACAAACTCAAGGGCAATCAGGTACCAAGTTCTGATCCAATAACCCCCCTTCTGACAGAGGCATGGAAACATAAATCGTTATTTGTTTGATCAATTGGTTGGTTGAGAATTATGAAGAAATCACTATTGTCAAAAAGAATTTGTCAAGTATTCTGTGATACACGGTACCACTTTGGACATTGATCAAAGTAAGTTGAATAGAAGGAACCTTAGCCCTCTAAGAGGGAACACCACCCCCCTTATATTGAAACCTTCCTCTTCCTCTAAGGTCCAGTAAGGGTGTCTCCTCATTGGTGTAGTTGTCACTAATCCCCCAACTGAATGACTTCCCTCTTTCCTCAGATTTTCCTAGGATATTTACATGGTATTTAGCCTTCATCCCCATAAATCCCTACCTTATATCACACTGAATTGTGTACATATCATCTGGGACCAGGGATGCAAGGTATATCTGTTGTCTCAGACAGGAGGTGGTGCCATGGATAGAGTGCCAAGTCAACTCATTTTCATGAGTTCAAATCCAACCTCAGATACTTACTAGCTATGTGACCATGGGCAAGTCACTTAACCCTGGTTGCCTCAGTTTACTCATCTGTAAAATAAACTGGAGAAAGAAATGACAAATAATCCCAATATCTCTGCCAAGAAAACCCCAAATGGGGTCATGAAGAGTCAGGCACAACTGAAAAACAACTGAACTGATAAAAGGACCAACCTAAGCTGAATTCAAAGATTCATCACCATATTGGCCATAGACTAATTAATTTGTGATGATGATACCTCTTGCTGATCAGTTACTACATTGTAGTAGAAAGTTTGCAGTCTGTTCTGGTTAAGGGAAACTGCAAATTAGGAGATGAAGGATTCTTTCATTTACAAACTCAGAGAGTCTTAAATTTGGAAGGAACCTAAAAACCTATCTAGTTCAAGTGTATTTGAACAAGAACCCTTTCCATCATATACCTGGCTGATGATCTCTCAGAATTTGCTTGGAGACCTCCAATAAGGCAGAAATTCACAAGGCAACACTTTGCACTTTTGCCTAACTCCAATCCTTGAGAAATCTTTCAGGGCTAAATTTGCTTTTGCCACTTTCACTCATAGCTCCTAGTTCTTCCCGCCCTTTAGGGACAAACATAACAAATTTAATTCTTTTTCCTCATGACAACGTGATAGCCATCGAAATATTGAAGAAATGCACTGTACCTATGGCATAAGCTACCTGAAGGCAAGGACTGTGTCTTTTTCCATCTTCGTATCCCCAGTGTCTTGCAGGTAAGAGAAAGCTAGGTCTGCAAGTGGATAGAATGTTCATAAAACCTGAGTTCAGATCCTCTCTCAGACAGTTACTAGCTGTGTGATCATGGGCAAGTTACTTAACCTCTCTGAGCCTCAGTATTGTCATCTGTAAAATGGTGGCAATAATAGCACATACCACATAGTGTTGTTATGAGGATCAAACAAGATAACATGTAAAGCACTTTGCAAACCTTAAAGTAATATATAAATGCTGCCTTTTATTGTTAAGAGGTGTTTGATAAATGTTTGTTAAATGGAATGACCAGAAAACCTGTCTCCTAGGAATGTTGTGAGGATAAAATGAGATATTTGTGTTGTAAAACACTGCAAATCTTAAAGCACCATATAAATGTTAGTCATTGTTGTTACTGTTGTTACTGTTACTATTATTTTAGCAAAAGTACCTTTGTCTCATTTAGGACCTCAGAGCCCTAAATGGATGAACTTTAAGAGTTGGGACTCTAAAACCAGCAAAACTTGTCTTTGGCCATGCCCCAAGTGAATAAAGATAATTAGGGGAAGGAGTCTGACCTACTGGACAGGTGGGTTTAGCCAGATTCCCAAGTTTAGGGGAAATGCTGTGACTTTGCATCCTTGAGAAACTGACTATATGCCATAGGAAAAAATCCATGTGGCTAAACTACACAAAGGAGTAGGGCAAGAGCGAGGAGTCAGAGAGATGAGCCCTGCTCTGGGTTGTTGGTTTTTTTCCTTTTACAACTCTGGGACTTGGTGGCTAGCTGAAGAAGACACTGGAGAAGGGTAAATAAAGGCAATGACCCAAAGACTACCATAAATGACTGGCATGTTGAAGTTTGAATCGCTGTTGGTCACCTGGGTGCTGCTGTCTCCTCCAGCTACTAAAGGGTTAGCTCAAAGTCCCTAAATCCCAGCTTAACTATGAGTCAATCATTTCCAGGTCACTCTTTTTCCTGGCTAGCACAGGAGGAAGAGAGAGAGGGAGACAGACAGGAGACCTGACCCTCCTGGGCTGCCAGCCAAAAGCAGCTGGGGCTCACACTTTTGTTACCATGACTAACCCCTTTCCTATGCTATCTTGATTGTAAGCTATAAAAATGTGGCACCACCAGTCTTGGCTTGTGTGTTATTGATAGAAGTGAGGAGATAGAGAATTTATTTCACCTTGTGAAAGACAGAGATCCTGTATTCCCTTTAGACCTGAGGTGAGAGAGAGGTTTTGACCTTTTTTAAAAATAAATTTTATTGATATATTTTGCTTTTACGTTACCTACATTTCCCAAAGCAACCCTTTTCCCTCCTGATCCTCTAGGAACAACAAAGAATCAAAAAGCAGGGGGGGGGGGGGGAGAGAAACAGCCCAGCAAAGTCAACCAATTCATCCAAAAAAAAGTGACATTTCATAGTGTTCCACACTCATCATCCTTACCACCCCCATCTCTTTGAAGAAAGGAGAAGAGGTGCCTTCTCCTATAATTATTTTCCTGTTTCAACTTACTTCAGTTCTTCCCGAACTTCAACTTATATCAGTTCATATAAGTCTTCCCATCATTCTCTGCATCTTGATTTGGCCCTTCTCTTAAAGAGCCATTTTGGAGAATGAGGTCAAGAGGGCTGGGAAAAGAGGCCCTTCTCCCATTTTCCAGTGGGGGGTGGGGATGGAGAAGAATGTGTAATAAATGTAGAAAACTCCAGTCATGAAGTTAAAAGTCCAAGTGAAGGGAGAAATGCTGAAGTTGACATCTGAGACTTTCTGGAGGTTTCTTAGCCCCAGGACTCAATGCTGCAGATGCTAAAGGGCACTGAGACATTTTAGCCACACCAATCACTTGTTGGCCCATTACTTTCCTAAGTGAATAACCGAGTTTCATAATTCATTTACACATGAATATTTTTGTGTCAAATATATTTTATGCCATAAATGAATCTGTGTTGTTATTCATGTATTTTCAGTTGTGTTTGACTCTTTATGGTCCCACTTGGGGTTTTCTCAGCAGAGACACTGTAGTGGTTTGCCATTTCCTTCTCCGACTCATTTTACAGATGAGGAAACTGAGACAAACAGGGCTAAGTCACTTCCCCAGGGTCACACAGCTAGTAAGTGTTCGATGCCAGATTTGAACTCAGGAAGAAGAGTCTTCCTGATGCTAGACCTGGCACCCTATCCACTGTACCATCTAGCTGCCCCTTTACATGAGTATAGTGCATGCTAACGTGCTACCCCTACCATGCAGTAGAACTAAATGGATTGTTTCCTCCACTCTGTTTAGGAGACATCACCTCCTTTGAAAACTCCTGATTTTGGGAAGCACTTATCTTGTGGTTTAAGCCACTGACTGGCTCACATGAAGCCAAACCCCCTGCCCCTATTACTTTCAAATAGAAGTTGTAAGCTTATCCTTTATCTTCCTTTCCTTTACCCCCTACCCCACCTTATGCTCTGTCCAGCTGCATCTTGTAATCTTGTAAGGATTGTTTGGAGTGAAAAAAAATCCAAGAATTTCTTTCTATGACTTCATAAGCAACTACCCTTTTTGTAGGGGAAGAAAAAGTGTTTTCACCATAATTCCCTGGTGGCAGGCATTTCCAGGCATAAGTCAATTGGATATGTCCAAGAGTCGGTACAATCTGGAAAGGAAGTGCTAACTCTTCTTACTGTTGACATCTGTGACTTGCTGGTCTCTAGTTACAGCGTATCTTGATATACCCAACAACAGATTAAATGAATTTGCCATAAGATCTCTCTGCAAGAACACAGCATGAGACTTGGGTTTCATCAGAGAACATGTGAACACAGCAATTATTTTGCATAATCTTCTCTTTGTAAATACCCTCTTGGGTGAGTCATGAGACTTTCTTGGCAGCCTGCTTTTGGTGCCACATTTCATTAAAATAAATATAATTTCCTAAAGATGCATTTCTCCAGTAAAATAGCTTATGTAAATCAAAACTGGAGCATTATATATTAATATAATATGGAGGTGCATTTCTAAAGAAACCTTTATTGGCAAGCTGTCATTTTTAATTAGCAGGAGTTTATATAAGCTGATGGGCATATTTCCTTTACCACATGATGGGCAACTAGGTGGCACAGTGGATAGAGTGCCAGGCCTAGAAGACATCTTCTGAGCTCAAATATGGCCTCAGACTTACCAGCTGTGTGACCCTGGGCAAGTCACCTAACACTGTTTGCCTCAGTTTCTTCATGTGTAAAATGAGCTGGATGAATAGCAAACCACTCCAGTACATTTGTCAAGAAAACCCCAGATGGGGTCATGAAGAATCAGACATGGCTGAAGAACCACAAATATGATAATATTTTACATTTTATAAGCCATTGGAAATTAAAACTAATATTGTACATCACTACCAAGAAAAGAACAAAATCTAAATCTAAAGTGTCCAAGATCAAAATTATACATCACCTCAAAATCTTTTGAGTGGGTAAATTGATTTCCTTAATTTATCTCCAACAAAAATTAGATAAAGGGATTAAAATACACAGTAGTGGGATGAGCTTTTTCCTCAAAGAAATGAGCTTCCCATCACTAGAAATACTGGAGAAGAGGATTCCCTTTTGCCTCTAAGATAAAATAGAAATTCATCCACTTGGCATTTAAAGCCCTTCATGCTCTGCCTCTAGTCTATTTTTTCAGGCCTATTTACATTCTTCTTCTTCATATGATCGTACCAAAGTGATCTACTTGCAGTTCCCAAATACTCCATTTTCTGCCTCCTTGCCTTTGCAGAGGATGTCCTGTGACTGGAATTCACTCACCACCCTTGCTTCTGTCTCTCATAATCCATAATTCACATGCCACCTCCTACTGATTCCTTTAGTTGTTTGTGCCTTTTTCCTCCTTGTGTAAACTTGAGAGTTTACAGGTTGTATTCTGGCATACAATGTTAAGCCTAACCCAAGACAAGCCAACAAGTACTATTTTAAGTGTTCTGATGTGACTCTTCTGCGCTAAATCCTGTGAATACAAATACAAGCAAAAAAGACAATCACTGCCCTCAGGAAGCCTTTATTTTAATGGGAGAAGGCAATATTTAAAACAGATAGGCAGTGGAGGAAGAAATGAAGGTACCCGGCATTGGGGCACTGTAGAGAAAGTATGGGAGAGTCTGGAGAATAGCCTGAGAAAAAATGAAAACATGCTTCGCCTGGGCCTCCTCCTTCGCAGGCCTGCACCAGTCAGAGGGAGGGGCAGCAGAGGCAGAGGGCACTTCCAAATGTGAAGTTTGGGGGCAGAATGAGCTTCCGGGGTGAAAAGATTTCTGAGATGTTGCATAGAAAGTCCCAGAGAGTTAAGAGCACAGCCTGTAGAGGAATGAATGTTTATGTTCCTTGCCAGCAGATGCTGCCTTCTCTCTTGGTCTAGCACAGAGCTGAGTACAGAGTAGGAGTTTGATAAAATTGTGTTGAATTGTGTTGAACTGATGAAGGCTTTTCAGGGGTTGGCAAAGAGAAACTTTGATCCCAAGGAAGACTGCAATAAGGTGCCTGCTGTTTACCTTTCTCCAGCTTCTCCTCTGATTTCTCACCTTGATCAGATCCCTGTACTCTAGTGGTTCTCAGCCTGTGGGTCCTGACCCCTTTGGGGGTCAAATGACCCTTTCACAGGGGTCACAGAGGTCACCTAAGACCATGGGGAAGCACATATTTTTTATGGTCTTAGGAACCAAGACACCGCTCCTCTGTCTCCAGGCAAGTCTGCCCACGTGCAGATATGCCCACATCTGAGTATTAAAGGGTCCTGGCATTAGAAAGGTTAAGAACCACTGCTCTACTCCTATCCATCACCTCCCTTCCAGTAATATTCTGTCCTCACCTCCTTCCTCTCCTCCTTCATCCCTAAATGCTGCCATTCCAGTCCAATGCCATCTCTCCATCAGTATCTCATTTTGTCCTAGATGGAAAATGGGCTAAAAAATCTAAAGGTTTTTTCTAACACTAAGGCTCTATAACTTTATAATTCAAGTATTTTGATAGTTTAAGGCAGAATTATTTTAAACCAGCCTGTATTATGAATAATTACAGAACAGGAAAATATGTAAAGGAATCGATTTGACTTACCAGAGAAGTCCTAGACCTTAGCTGCTAGAGGTACACAGAGTTAAATGGCTTACCCAGAGTCCCATAGCTAGTAAGCATCAGAACAGAACAGAAGTCTTTCTGACTCTGAACCCAGCTCCCCAATCACCTGTGCTTTTGCAAACCTTAAAGCTTTACATAAATGTGAGCTATCATAGTAGTAACACATCAGTATTCAGGACTCACTTTTCCCAAACACATAAAAACTGGCAGAGTTAGATCCCTATGGGGTTGTGGATGGCTATCTCTAGCTATCTACTTGAGCTCCTTTTCAGGGGTGTACCCTCACCCACAGTTAGCTGCCAGTAATTAGGGCCCCAGTTCCTTTTAACTAATTAACATCAATGAGCTTTTAAAAAGATAAATATTTGCTGGCAAGATATAGCAAGATTAGAAGTTAAAAACATTTCCTCCCAACATCAGAGCGCACAGTCAATAGTCAAAAAACATTGGTTAAGTACCTACTATGTGCCAAGTACAAAAAAGAAGCAAAAAAACCATCCCTGCCCTTAAGGAGCTCAGAATCTAATGGGAGAGACAACAAGCAAACAAATGTCCACAAACAAGTTATATGCAGGATAAATAGGAGGTAAGTAAGAGATGGGAAGGTGCTAGAATTAAGAGGGGTTGGGAAAGGCTTCCTGTAGAAGGCCAGTAGGTAGAGATGAGGAGGAAGAACATACTCTACCACATTGCTTTAGTCCCTGGTAAGAGTGGGTTCAAACTTGAAACAGTTCCTATACAAGCATTCATCCCACCAAGTTCTTGTCCAAATGCAGCAATGCCCATGGGTGAATGAATCCAAATGGCTGGGTCAAGCAGGTTCACAGGACTTTGATCCTCTCCCTTTGATTCAGGCAAATGCTAGCATGGACTGCAGCTCCCAGGGTTAGGGTGGCTCACTCCCTGACCTTTCAAAGCTCACAAGGTACTCTTTCACCTAAAAGCCTGGAAAAAGATGAATACAACAAAGACATTATTTCCCCCTACAAGGGCAAGAAACCAGAAAGTGCCCTGATGTATGGCCAAACATCAATTCAATATGTGGTCAGTTGATTCAAGACAAATATTAATCAAGTAGGTGTTTGGTCTGTCCTATACAAAGCAATCTCTACGTTGAGCCAAATTTAACAACTTTGGGCCTTGTTCTTGTCTTACCCCTATTATCTTTCTCCATGCCTTTTCTCACTCCATTCCCAAGGCCTAGAGTAGACTTTCTTTTTCATTGCCTCTCTTCCTTCGAGGCCCACTTCAGATAGCATCAAACTGTATCTGTGAAGCCTTCTCTTATCTACTCAGACGAAAGTACCCAGGAGGTCTTCCTTCTCCAACTTCTCAAGGTGTATGATCTGTACTCATCCCTCACACACCACACTCTACATTATAGCATAGTTATCTCTGTTTCCATTTGAAAATATTAACTCTTTGGAGGCAGGGCCTGCACTAAACAAGGTTCTTTGTATCCTCTGTGCCTAGACCAGTGCCTTGTACTTAGCAGGTGCTCAAGAAAATATTTGTTGAATGGAATGAAGTTGAACCTGAATCAGTTGGGCTGCATTTTTGGCCAAATTGGTTAAAAACCCTGGCAAAACCTTGGTAAAGGTTGTGTCTACATAAATATGATAACTGTTAGTTGAAAAGTTTTGAAAAAGCTCAGTGAACTGGCTATTTATCTACAAGATAAAGGTGGCATAGTGGTAAGAACACTGGGCTGGAAGTCAGGAAGACCTGATTCAGATACTACCTGTGTGACCCTGGGCAAGCCACTTAATTCTTATTTGTTTCAATCTCCTTATCTGTAAAATGGGAATAATAATAGGACCTACTTCCCAAGCTTGTTGTGAAGATCAAATGAGATAATAATTATAAAGTGCTTAACACAGTGCCTGGCACGTAGGGTTAATGCTAGTTATCACTATTTTATAGACACAATTCCAGCTATTGAAGACTTTGATTGAATGGACAGTTAATTAGATGGATAGACAGATAAATAGATGGACTGAGTAATACTATGCAAAGAGTTAAAAAATGGAGGAGACTTGCATTCTAATCCTAGCTCTTCAAGTGCTAGGCTAGTGTGGCCTTGAGTATATTATTTCACCTCTTTTTGTCTAAGTTTCCTTACCTTCCAACTGGGGAGGGGAACGAGTTATGATAGATTATCTCTACGTTCCCTGCTAACTCTCAACTTGGAAACAGAAGGCTTGGTTTAAAATCCCAGCTCTACTACTTTAGTCAATTAACCTCAGTTTCCTCATCTGTAAAATGACAGGGTTGGACTAAATCAAGGATTGTTCATTGTGTGTGTGTGTGTGTGTGTGTATGATGGACTACTTTGACAATGTGGCAAAATCTTTATACCCCTTCTTAGAATATCTGTTGCTTACATTCGCTATTTTTTAATAATATCTTATTTTTCCCCCAATTACATGTAAAGACAAATTTTAACATTTGTTAAAAAAAATTTTTGAGTCTCAAATTTTCTCTCTCTCCTTCCTTCACCTCATTGCTCCCTGACACAGTAAGCAATTTGATATAGGTTATACAGTTATATTCATTTTTTAAGAAAATGCTGGATTTCAGTTGATTAGTGAAAATTAAAATGGAATATTTTTCCCATTCAAGTTCAAGGATGTCCTGAACTCAACCGGGGTGGGAGGTGGGGGGGGGGGGGTGTCTGTGGATCCTTCATTAAAAATGGTGATGATCTCTAAGGTAGCTTCTAACTTTAAGTCCTATGATCTTATAATTCCTCCATTGATGCATACCAACACTGCCCTACAACTTTAATTTTTGTTGTTGTTTAAGTGTTTTCAGTCATATCCGACTCTTTGTGACCCCATTTGAGGTTTTCTTGGCAAAGTTATTGGAGCGGTTTGCCATTTGCTTCTCCAGATGAGTAAACTGAGTGTAACAGCAAGCACCCCAGCACACCCAGGGCGGCTACTAGCACAGGTTCTTAGATCTGCTTTTCTAAAGGAAAGCAACTCAAAATGGGTTAACAATCTTACTTTAATCAATCAAATATCATTTACCTAGTTCAGGGGAAAAAGTCAGCGCC
>CM053580.1:332152810-332179621 GCA_028627135.1 Pseudochirops cupreus
GCTCTCCTGAAGGCTCCAGCTGCAGCTTGTCCTGGCTGCCCTGGGACCAAGCTGCAGTTTCAGGCTGGGCTGGTTTCGGCTCCCAGCATGCTGCTATGAGCCCTTCCTGCCGAGCTGCCTTCAGTGGGAGATGTGTTTTTCTGTATTTTTGTGAGTGCTAGAGCCCTAAAATTTGTTTAGAGTCATCTTTTATGGGCATTTGAGGTGGCTATGTGGGAGCTGTGGAACCTTGTTGCTTCTATGCTGCCATCTTGGCTCCACCCCCATTTAGTGACTTTCATAAGGTTCCACATAAAATCATTTTAACATTTGTTTTAATAATATTTTATTTTTTCTGATTACATGAAAAGACAATTTTAGATATTCAAATTTTAAAAATTTTGAGTTCTGAATTTTCTCCCTCCCTCTTCCCTAAGATGGTAAGCAGTTTGATATAGATTCTATATGTGCAATCATAACATTTTTTAAAAGATTTTCTTTCTCCTTTTAAAATTCTCTTTCTCCCTCTTTTCCACTCTTTCCCCTCCCCTCTTGTTGAGAAGGTAAACAATTTTATATTGGTTATACGTATCTAGTCATGCGAAATATATTTCTATATTAGTCGTATTATGAAAGAAAACAGACCAAAAAGCTCCCAAGAAAAATAAAGTTAAAAAAAGTATGCTTCAGGCTCCATCAGTTCTTTCTCTGGAGATGAATAGCATTTTTCATCAGAAGTCTTTCTGAATTGTCTTGGATCGATGTATTGCTGAGAATAGTTAAGTCATTCACAGTTAATCATTGTACAGTATTGCACTTACTGTGTACAGTGTTCTCCTGGTTCTCCTCACTTCACTTTGCATGAGTTCATGTAAGTCTTTCCAGGTTTTTCTGAGAGCACATGGATCATATTCTTACAAGTGGCTTGAGGTTACATGAAATGGTCAGCAGTGTCCTTGAAAGTTAGGATTTCCAAAGAATTGACAGTCACAGAGTAGTCAGGGATCCAAAAACTGCAGTGGTCAGCCATCGTGAGGAGAGAATGAAGAGTCTTTTTAGTCTCAGGGGGCTGTAAGTCAAGGGACTTAAATTTATACTAGGAAACAAGTGCACTGTGGTCATGAAAACACACAAATAAAAATCAGAATCCTACGTTTCCTTCAATATTATAAAAGTGAACAAATTTAGTCAAATAAGAATCATAATCTCATATATCCCTTAAGGACACAAACCTTATGAAACAGACTCTATAGGTAAACTAACTCAGGTTATAGATTAAAATACTAATTTAAAGGGTTCACAGTGGATCGTTTGAGAGGGAAGATTTGCATACCATTAGTTAGCTAGGGTAGCTGACAAATAATTAAATAACTTTAAAAAGCTCAAACTTCCTTTGGCTCCCACTTGAGGAATGTCAAACTGTTAACATTATTATTTCCGCATGTCAAGGTTTGGTCAGGTGAGGTTAATATAAATAGAAGACAGGCTTTTGGTTGACCAAAAGTTACAGGAGGAATGGCCCTGATTCCCAAACAATAAACCCTTTGGAAAAGGGTATACCCCTCTCCCAGACAAACATAAACCCCATGAAACATTAAAGCTAAAATAGTATAATAATGATTATTAATATTATAGAATATAAAGCCTTCATGTTCCTGGTAACCGACTCCCAATGTCCATTTTGAGTCTCACCTGTGGTCATCTGTTCCCTGGAAACTTCTTTCCTTGAAAATTCTAGAATAGTCCTCATTCTTAGAGCAACTCTGGAAGAGGCTTCTCCTAGAAGATCTATTTCTCTCGTTCCAAGTCACTTACAGAGATTCCCAATTTAATACTGCTAAAATCTGCCAGTAACAAGAATCAATACAATTTAGTAGTACAACCTCTTAAATTTGTTTCTCTGATAACTAGTCCATGTGGTAAAAACTAGTTCACACCTTATGGAGCTAATCCTTTTGACAACAGAACTATAGAACATCAAATTAGAAACCTGTAATTCACCTGTAAGTTCAGAGAATTTAAGTTTTTACAAACCACTTGCTCATATTATCTATACTTGAACCCTGTACCTGACATGGACAATGCTATTTGCAGGAATTTCAAAGGAAGGAAGAATTTCAAAAAGGAGCCATGAAAATCTGATTTGGAAAATGAGCCCCTCTGTCTCTTAATATTATCAGAGAGAGACTTCAAAATAGGAATAAAACATGATTTAAAATTTTCTTTATGACGATTAATAAAATTTCACAAGCAAAATCCCTAATTCAATTTTGAGGACTTAATACTAAACCATACTTAAAGTCATTATATCTTATTAGAAACATTTGGAAGCCGACCATATATATATATTCTAGATCTTAAAATAATCTAATCTTGTTCTTTTTTCAAAGTTTACTACTTTATTCAAATTGTAAACTTGCCCAAAGAATTACAAAACTGTGTATATCCTTTGATCCAGGAATACCACTATTAAGTCTGTTTCCCAAAGGTGATCAGGAAAAAAGGAAAAGAACCTATATGTTCTAAAATATTTATAGTAGTTCTTTTTTCTTTTTTAAATAGTATTTTATTTTTCCAATTCCATATAAAGACAATTTTTAATCTTCTTTTAAAAAAATTTTGAGTTTCAAATTTTTCTTCCTCCTCCGTGATGGAATACTATTGTCCTGTAAGAAATGATGAGCTGTTTGATTTTAGAAAAACAAAGAAAGACGTGCATGAAGTAATGAAAGTAAAATGAGCAAAACCAAGAGAACACTGGAGGGAAATGGTTCTGCTTCAGGATGGATTTAAATTAGTGAGGCCTCACATATGCTTTTTGTTAATGATTTCTATAACTTGAAAGCAACAACAATAACCTAGCCTTAAGCTATGATTAGTGAAATTTTGCTATATGGGGTAAAATCTCTTGGCACTATAATTTGATATTATTCTGAATTTTGACTTCAGGTATGATTGTGTGAATTATGATTGAGCTCTAGTCTACCATGCAAGGGAAATGCTTTGTGCTTCACAAAGGGAGTGCAGTCTGAGATCTACTACAGGTAGATATCTGTGCCTGGGAAAAGTTGAAGGGTCAACCTTTCATAGGTTAAGGTAAGATCCTCCTGACATAGTTTTCCCATTGTGCTATTCTCTTTCTGAACAGAAAATTTTCCAACCTGGTTAATTCTGAGCCTAGTCATGATATCTTGTGAATAAAATGGAACTTTGCTGTATTGTCTGTTATCTGTGACTTTTACCTGAAATCAAACAGAGCTAAAGGAGTTTTTTTGTTTGTTTATTTTTTCTCCTGCCATGTTTAGGTTGGGTCAGACTCTGCTCTTGACAAGATAATCTTGACATTGTTATAACCATTTCCCCCCCTTTTCCTTTTGTAGTAAATTTCTACAATCAAGGTAGATGCATGGTAGAAGTTTTTGTCATTGAAATGTTAAATCTATTAATTGATAGATAAGTACTGAAACATTTCTGAGTTACTGTGGAAGGATACATGCATGAAAGATATTACTGTTTTTAATCTGCATCTGTGGTCAACTCTGTATCCTAAGTGATTAAGTGATGATAGAAATGATTATTTCTTTCATATATTAATAACCAATCATTAAATTAGGACTACAGGATTTTCTACTTCCTCATCCAGAGGAACAACAGACTTCTACAACGACAAAACTTCTACTGTTCACCCCTTCATAGCAAAGAAATTTGCTATGAAAGGAAAAAGGAGGGACATAGTTATGACAATATCAGGACTGTCCCTTCGAGGGCAAAGACTGACCTGACATAAGCCATAACAGGGGGAAAATTCCCTTAGCTCTGTTTGATTCCAGATAAGATTCCCAGTTAATAGCCAAACATGCAACAAAGTTCCACATTATACACAGGTCGTCATAGTCAGTCTCTGGGAAAATTTTGTGTTCAGAAAGGGAATAGCACAATGGAGAAGCTGAGTCAAGAAGGTCCAACCTTTTCCTATCTAAGATCAATTCCTCAACATTTCCCAGACACAGATATCCAGCTGTAGCAGTTCTCAAGCTGTACTCCCTTTGGGCAACATGTGGCATTCTCCTTGAATGGTGGACTGTTGGCTTAATAAGAATTCAGACAATCATACCTGGAATAAAACCTAGAATAGTGTTAAATTATAGTCCCAGGAGTTTTTATAGCAAAATTTCACTAATCATAGCTTAGGGCCGTTGCTATTATTTTTCTCAGGTTGAAATAATAGTTAACAATGAGCACATTTAAGGACATCTTATTTATCCTTCATTTATAAATTAAGAATAACTACATTCTGGAATTTCACATATATGATGAATACATAATAGTTAACTCAAAACCCCAGAAAATTCTGACTACTGTGAGTTTCCAATCCTTACTACCTATTAACCCCAAGGCAAAAATGAAATCTTAGAAGCTAATATCTATTGCTGCTAAGCCAGATCAAAGATATAACTTCAATACATACTTTTTATGAACAGGTTTAGACTAGTAATTTCATTAAAGTGGAAATACCTGGTGTGTAGTCTTATGCCACCAATACAGATATGTGACTTGTCTATCAAGTATGCTTGGAGAATTTACCTGGGAAAGTAAGATGTTAAATTACTTGCTTAGGGTTACACATCTAATATATGACAGAGATTTGAACCTGACCCTTCCTAACTCCAGAACCTTTCCACTATACCTCATTGTCTCCCATTGAACCTTGTTATAGTCATTAAATTGAGAATAACTACTTAAGAGAGAGGGGAAACTACTGGAACTTCCTGATGGATGTGAACGTTCTTCCCAGAAACATTCATGTCCTAAGTGACTATAGTCCTTTATTGAAAGGAATAGGAAAGCAGATATTAGAGAGGACAAAGAAAACCTCTTTCTCACAAAGCGTAGGATGGAAAATGCTGCTGCATCCAGAAAGCAAAGGTAAAAGGAATAGTTATTTTAAGTTCTTCAGAGGAGAAAACTCACCATTTTACCTAAGTGGAAAAAAACCCTCAAAAACCAAAAATCTAATAATCATATTTAAGAGGGAATAAAGTTTGAAGAAATACTACAGATTTCCCTCCTTAGCCCAGAGATAAGAATGACTTATCTAAAACTGCCCAAGGAAGAAAATACGTTATGACTCATCAAGGAGGAAATGTGTCTGCTTTCACGGAAATGTTGGAGAAGACAGGTAGAACCCTCAGCTGCTCAGGAAGGCAGATGAGGGAAAAGATATCAAGCTGGATTCCAAAACTGGGAAGAGATAATAGCCAGCATTTAAATATCACTTTAAGGTTTGCAGAGTGCTTTACATATATTATTAAATTTGATTCTCAAAAGAACCCTATGAAGTAGGTATTACTATTACACCCATTTTATTTATTCTTTATATTTTTATGTCGTCTTTAACTAAGTACTCCTTACTCCCCAGAAACTCAAATAGAGATTCCATCATGTTCTGAATTTTTTTAATGGGGGAAAAACATATTTTCATTTGAGTCCAAAAGACAATAGATGTAAGAACTTAAAAGAAAGAACTGAGGTGTAGGTGCATTTTGGAGTAGCTTGGTTTCTGAGGAAGTGATTCTAGGGGCATTCCATAACCATATATACCACCTTCCTTGTGAGAAATCCCCAAAAGGAAGGTGCTCATTTGCCCTTGTGAATAGATTATAGGATTTAGAAATCATCTAGCATGAACTTCTCATTTTACAGATGGGGAAACTGAGGTTCAGAAAGATATTTTCCAAAGGTCACAAAGGTAATGATGAAGCAGGATTTAAACTGAGGTCCTCTGACATCAAACATAGGGCTCTTTCTTCTACATCACAGAGAAGTTTGGCATTTAGAGTCATAATGACAGATGAATGAAGCGCTAGACCAAATTGACAAGGAAGGAATTTAGGGAGGTAGAAAAAAGTAGGAGAAAAGCATTTAGAAACCACTTAGTACCTTGTCATCTTGATGCAAGAAACTGTAACCTCTAGATCTCAGTTCCCTCATTTGTGAAATGAGGGGATAGACTAGCTTACCTTTAAAGTCCATTCTAATTCTTAATCTAGGATCCTATGAGTTTAGTTGCTGACAAGTTTTGAAGAAAACTCCCCCTTTTGTACTTATGCGCAGTTTGAAGCATGTTCCATATTTATTAATTCTGGGATCTCAGTTGTGTATCTGCTAATCAATAGCAGCTGGGTGGCATAGTGGATAGAATTCCTTGTCTGGAATCAGGAAGATTCATTCTCCTGAGTTCAAATCTGACCTCACACTCTTACTAGCTGTGTTATTCTATTTGCCTCAGTTTTTTCATCTGTAAATTGAGCTGAAGAAGAAAATGGCAAAATGTTAATGGAATAGGAAGATCTTCCCCATCCATTAATAGGTCTATGTGATCTGGAGCCTGAGTCACATGGAGCCCAGTGTGGGAGGAGTTGGCCCAAAGGAACAGAGAGCACAGAGCAGAGAGGAGAGAGAGAGAGAAAGAGAGAGACAGAGATAGAGAGGGGGAGAGAGAGAGAGAGAGAGAGAGAGAGAGAGAGAGAGAGAGAGAGAGAGAGAGAGAGAATGAATGAGAAGCAGCTTGAGCGGACGGAGGGAGGAATTTTGCTTATGGGAACTAACAGAAAGAAGGTTTAAGATGTCAGTGCTTCCTGGATTAGTGATAAGTACTGTTAAAACTTACCTCCTGGTATCCTAAAGATGTTCCAAATAAATATTTTGATTTTGCCTTTGAGGAAGAGAGTTTATTACATTTTGTAAATCTACCCTGGAAATACACATGCATATTCGTAGTGACTGCTTTGGGTATCATCATTGGCATTACACAAACTACTTCAGTATCAATAGGGTTGGAGTATTGTCTTGAATTGGGATACAGAAAGCAATGCGGAGGGGTAGAGACAAAACCCTTTGATCAAACATACTTGAGACTATGAGTTGGACGACACATCTCTGCAGAAAAAGTAACCAAGAGGGGAGGAATTATTCTCTGATAGGATCTTAAGATCTCTGTGTTGAAGAATTCCCCAACAAGTTTCCAGTCAGTCTTTTAATTTCCTGAAATATAGCTAGAAGACTATACAGATTAACAATACTGACAGGCATCTGGGTGGTCAGAGCACTGCAAGTAGTTAGGGTGCTTCTGGATTCCAGCTTTAAGAGAGAAGATGGACGATGGCAACCCCTCTTCAGGTTGCTAAAGGAAAAGACTCAAGAAAGAAGGTGACTTGAGAGGAACTGGCAGTCTCTCTTATGTCCTTGTCCTCACTTTGCTGTATTAGAGATTTCAGGGAACTTCCTGGAAGTGAGATCTAACTTTCTCTTGGTTGAACTGAGTTACCTCTGTCTCTGTGGAAGAGCTCTTTCACTCTGTATTGTCTAGTATATATATTGTCCTTTGTATATTTTCTCTGACTTCTGTTTTGCAGTTGACTTGAATAAATGGAATTTCTTTGCTATCTCCTAGTAGAACTGTTATTTGGTGGGAAGGAAGTCAAGCCTTCAAACCTTAGATATAAAGTTTGGGGTCCTCTTTCGCCATTAATGAATAGCAATCAAAAGTTTAGCTTGAACCTGAAAATCACATACCTTAGACTACTAATATTTATGGGACCAAATCAATATAATTCTAGTTTGGTAGCCCTTCTCTTTGAGGAGAGCACAGTGTCTAAGCCTCTGGCCCCACTCTCTTGCATCCTTTCTTAGAAAGGAATGAAAGTCTTCCTTAAGGAAAGATCGAGGGAGAAGAGACTAGAGATAGAAATCTGTTCTGCCTCATTTTAAGCCACACGATGCATGTGCTACATACATGTAGGGGACAGACATCAATACTTAGGCATGGCAATTTCTCTAATCTCTTATCTCGATGAGGTCTAAAACTTCTTTAAGATTGCCTGGCTACTCTCTGAAATCCTGGTGTTTTTTTTTTTCTTTCTCTGATATTTTTCTAAGTTGACTCTTGCTAAAGATTCTGATACCTGGAAAAAAAAAAGTTGTATCAGTCCCTATTTAAGTGAAAAATGACTTGTTCTTTTTTCCTGCTTTTGAGGAATCTGAAATCAAAGTTATTTATCTAGGTTCTAGATGAGTTAATACTTCTTTGTGCAGAATTACATTAAATTTTTTCCTACTTTTACAATTTTAAGTTTACAATCAGGTTGATGTCAATTATCTTTAGTTTCTTTTATCATTTCTTATTGACTCTGAATAACCCTGACTGAACATAGATAAAAAGTTGTTTTATCCTCAACATATCCACTTTTCCAAGAAGCTTTTCCCACAAGTCTGGAAAGGGCTTTAGATATAAACAACATTCCTTAATATTTCTAGAGAAACTAATGGAGGTTTTCTTTTAAAATATGCTTCTACAACAAGAACACTTTCCCACAGATTAGATTTTGAAGTATTCATTTATATTCCCAAGACACCCTAGTACAAATTTTCTTTTATTTAAAATTGTAAAAGTTTTGTTTTTTATTATGAACTTAACAAATATCAAACAATATAAATACTTCAATATATAAAGTGTTTGTTCATACTGAAGAAAGGATTGGATATGAAAATGGAAAATGTCAGGTATAGTTTGTTTTTTTTTTATAAAGAATATATTAAATTTAATGCAATGGTAACAAGATAAAAACCCAAACATTTATTAATCACCTCCTTTATGCCCGGTGCTACTTATCTGTATCATCTTCTTAACTTCCTTTTGCTCTTCTCTCTGTATCTTTTGTTGACATTCCATTGACACTTTTTTTCCTTTTCTTCTTTTCCACCAATTCCTCCCTCCTTCTTGTAACAAATAAGTATGTCAGACGGAACACAGGAACACATTGACTGTCTCTTGGCCAAAAGGGGAGAAGCATGCTTTATTGTCTTTCTTCTGACGTCATGATAGGTCTCTAGCACTCATTTTCTTGACAATTCATCAATTCAAGGAAAACTTTGTCTAAAGGCACTAAAACATCATATCCTTTGACCCAGAGATTCTATTGCTAGCTATATACCCCAAGGATGTCGCTGGGGAAAAGAAAACTTCCTATAAACCAGAATATTTATAGTAACATTTTTGGTTGTAGCAAAGAAATGGAAATAAAATAGATGCTTATCAACTGGGGAACAGATAAACAAATTATGGTATATGAATATAATGGAATATGATTGTGCTACAAGGAAACAATGAGCATGATGAATACAGAGGGGTGTGGAAAGACTTAAGGGAACTGATGCAAAGTCAAGTCAGTAGTATAGCCAGGGAAACAATAATTTACAATGACTACAGTAATGTAAGTGAAAAGAAAAAGTACAAAATTGTCATAACTGAATGTTGTGAAATTATAAATAATGAGCTTGTCCTCAAAGAAGAGTTATAAAAAGACACTTCCTTCTCTCTTTTTCTCTCTCTCAGATTTTTTTCAGAAGTGAAGTTCTTCAGGTATGAAACATTGCATACAATGACAGATCTTTGTATACATTAATCAATCAAAACCTATTTTTTCTTCTAAAAATTTCTTTATAATTCATAAAAATAAGAGTCATTCCCCAACTGATAAATGATTAAAGGATATAAACAGGCGGTTTGCAGAAGAAACCAAAGTTACCAACAGTCATATGAAAAAAAATGTTCTAAATCACTATTGATTAGAGAAATACAAATTAAAGCAACTCTGAGATACCACTACATACCTATAAGAAATGAGAAACGCTGGAGGAGACGAGGGAAAAAATAGGTACATTAATGAATTGTTGGTGGTGTAGTGAATAGGCCCAACCAGTCTAGAGAACAATTTGGAACTATGCCCGAATGGCTATAAAACTATGACCGGCTGACCCAGAAATACTACTATATATGGGTCTATATCCCAAAGAGTTCAAAGAAAAAGGAAAAGGATCTATGTGAACAAAAATATTTATAGCAGCTCTTTTTGTGGTGGCAGAGAATTGGAAATTGAGCTGATGCTCATCAATAGGGGAATGACTGAACAAGTTGTGGTATATGAATGTAATGGAATACTATTATACTATAAGAAATGACAAGTGGGGTGGCTTCAGAAAAACATGGCAAGGCCTGTATGAACTGATGCAAAGTGAAGTGAGAAGAAGTGGAAGATCATTGTTGTAACAATAATATTGTAATGATGATCAGCTGTGAAAGACTGGGGTTATTCTGATCAATAGAATGATCCAAGACAATCCCAAAGGACTCATGGTGAAAAACATGCTGTCCTCCTCCAGGGAGGGACCTGATAAACTCTGAGTACAAACTGAGGTATAACTTTCTCACTTTATTTTTCTTGCTTTTTTGGGGGAAATATGGCTAATATGGAAATGTGTTTTGCATGACTGAACATATATAATTGATATCATATTGCTTGCCTTCTTAGTGGGAAAGGGAGGGGCTGGGAGGGAGGGAGAGAATTGGAACTCAAAATTTTAAAAGAAAAGAAATTTAAAGTAAAAAAGTAATGAGAGAGAGAGAGACAGAGACAGAGACAGAGACAGAGAGAGAGAGAACGAATATAGGGCTCATTTTGTTCTATGTACCTATATCCCTAGTATCTAGCATAGCGAATGCCTGATTTATAATAGGTGCTTAGTTAATACTTGTTGAATTTAATGGGTCATGGTATTTGTGTATATCATTAATCCTCTCTACTATTTTGTAAATTATTTGAGGGCAGACACCACATGTCATTTTTTTTTAATATTTGTGTTCCCTGTGCCAAGCACAATGTCTTGCAGCTAAATGTTTATTAATTTAAAAAAATTCTTTGTAATAAGTGATGACTCTCTGTCACAGGGTGGTGGGAAGGATACAGGGGGAAAAGGCAATGAAGAAACCATAGATATTGATAAAAATCTGTTTTTAAAAACAAGTGAATTTTTCTTAACGTATATGGTTCTTTTCCTAGGGTCAAAAGAATTGTGACAAAACTTTATACCTTTCTATATCAGAGAAAGCTGATATGGGCTTCTGGAAATTCTGTTCAGTGACCCAGCATTTTGAGTATTTTCCCAGTTTCCTCTGTGATGGTCGCCTTTCTCTGAGAGTGTGATCGTGTATGTTAAATTATGGTATGAAGTCACGGTGCTGAAAAACTACAGTTAGCCATTATCTAGTAGCAGAAAAAATATTTATGGATATTCTCCATATTCTTGACCTGGGAAACTATTATGCCTGGGTAAGATCCACCCCTCCCCTACTTATATTGGTTGGTTAGCTTGTCCCTGTCTTTGCCAGTCCTTACCTGTAACCCACTTGTTACATTTATTCCTGACTCCTGACTTTAAAAAAAATGGAACTAAATGAAGTTCTGAGGAGGTGACCCTGGAATCTTTAGACACAGTTTCTTTTATCTTTAAATTGCTCCCAACTTAGAGTAATTGGCTTAGTAGTTGGAGGTCATAGAGATTCAGCAGTACAGAGGAATTGATGGTAATAATAACATCTGTTTATATAGGCTTGACCATTTTCAAAATACTGCCCTTACAATAGCCCTTGAGGTAGATAGCACTATATTATTATTTTCATTTTTTTCACATGGGGAAACTGAGGCTCAGATTTGCCCTATAGAGAGACAGATGGATAGCTTGTAAATGGTAGATAAAACACTTATTAAGTACTTTCTACATGCCAAGCATTGTACTACATAAGTGCTGGGGATAAAAAAAATTAACAGATCAAGTTAGTCTCCCCTTAGAGAACATACGTTCTAATGGAGGGAAGATAACACATAACCGGGAGCTGGAAAGTGGGGTGGGAGGTAGAGGAAGGTAAATGGTAGTGTTAGAAACTCAAACTCAGATCTTCAGACTCCAAGTCCTGCCTATCTTCCATGTACTCTTGCTAGATATCATCATTGTAAGAATAATCCCTTTCATTTGTGTGGTGGTTGATGTGAGCAGGTATTGTCCTAGGTCCTTATTGCTAAGACACTCTTTGTCCTGGCATTGACTCATTTCCTTTGTAAGATGTGAAGTTCTATGAGCAAGGTAGCCACTTTGATAAGATTTCTTTGTTGTTCAGTCGTATCCAAATCTCTGTGACCCCATTTGGGGTTTTCTTGCCAAAGATACTTGAATAGTTTCACATTTCCTTCTCCAGATCATTTTACAGATGAGGAAACTGAGACGGAGTTAAGTGACTTGTCCAGTGTCACACAGCTAGTAAGTGTCCAAGGTCAAATTTGAACTGGGGAGATGAATTTTCCTGACTCCAGGTCAGACACTTTATCCACTGCACCACTTAGCTGCCCTTTGAAAAGATAGTTGAAGATTTGTAAACGTCTTTGATACTCCTTTTTGATACTCCTCCATGCTGAGGATGCTTGATAAGGCTAGTTCACACCCTTATGCCACATTGCTAGACTTGACCTTTAAAAAAGAGGTAAAAAGCTGAAGAAATGAAGAATTAGAGAAAGAGAGGAAAAGGGCTGAATAGAGACTTGAACTCCGTTCCCAGGAGGGACTAGGGTATATGTGTGGTTGCTTCAAGGAACTACCCAGCTACACAGATGTAGGGAATTGGAGTTCTTGGACCAGTAAAGGAATACTTCTAGTTTCTGGACCAAGCAGGAAGATCAAGGGAGGTAACCATGACATGGAAGACCAAACCTAGAACTTTCCCTTACTGATATCATCCATATGTGATCTGTGCAGGTCCACAAAGGCAAGTCAACTCTCCAGCTGATCCCCAGCCCTTTCTCTTTGTTGGGGGGTGGGAAATGTCTCCATCTAGGCTAGTAGTATTGTAAGTCAGGAGAACTGTTTAGATCCCTGGGAAGTGGTTACTTGACTCTCTAGAAACACTAAATTAATTTTTTTTTGTTCAGGGACAGGAGGTAGAAGATTTTCCAAATAGCACTCTAAGTCCTAAGTATTATATGGGTTTCTGGGAAGGTGGTGCTCATGGAAAATGAATGGGAGTTGTTGTATCTGTTTATCAACTTGGTTGTGAGTCCTTTGCATTGATTTTTGTAGAGTTAAATAAGGCTTGCACTATTTTTTGATGTTCTAATAGCCTTAGTCCTTGCAGAAAAGCTGAAGGTCCTCACCCTTTTATGTGGCTACCTAGACATGAGCAAATCTCACATCCAGGGGGAACCTTGGAAAAAAAAGAGAGATTTTTGGCGAGAAGACTCACAGGATTGAACACAGTCCATGTAAACCTGAAGCTTTTTTTTCTTTGCATTCTCCAGTGTTTCAAAATGTTTATATATGTATTATCTTATTTACTACAGTTTAATATTAATGAATATTTAAAATATAATCTTTATTTCTAGAATACTGCTTAGACTTTTCTCAAGGATACTGTTGTCAAGTTACAACACAGACACAAATACACACACATATATACATATATAGACAAGACAAAATTTAAAATAATATATGTAAACTAAACAAAGTTAAACAACACAACCAAGTTGTATTACAAATTTGGGATTTGGGGTATACATAGTCTTTATTCTAAAAGAAATTGAACAGAATTTTACACCTGCATTTGATGCCAAGTACCAAAGGAAAAAAATTTCTCTTGCTACACTTCTATTAACTGGTGCAAACAAAATTTTCTTTGTTTAAACTCTTCCTCTTCCCAGCATTGGCCTAAGAATATAGTAGCTGGATTATTTACAGGACAGAGGCTGTATTGTGATAGCCTGTGGTCAAGACTCTAACTTTAAATCTTGTTCAGGAAAGGAAAATTTATTGTGTATCAGTGGACCATAGTTCAACAAAGTAGTTATCTCAGTTTCCAACATCTCTCTAGGATGCCTGAATTCATTACTAAAAATGACCTGGCATTCTTCTACCACATCTCTCTCTTTCCCTTGTGCTTTCTCTAGTATTACCCCTCTAGGCAGAAATTTCTGGGCCTGTAAAGCTGCAATTTACATACACACACACACACACACACACACACACACACACATATACACACTCATGCACATAAATCAACCATCCCAAGCACACCATGTCATTAGGACTAGGCTCTAAATTTATGTTTTTGCCTCCTTTGCAACATTAGCCAGTTAGACTGAAGACTGTTGGGCCCACTTCCCTGATGTCATAACAGTGATAAACAGGGGAAACTGGGGAAAGATTTAGGAGTTTGCTGGAATTGCCTTCAGATGAGTTAATAAAAAGAAAAGAAAAGAAAAGTCTTGAAGTAGATACAAACAGGCCCTCCCTGGAGAGGTTCTGGGACTGGAACTGGAATTGGAGCTCAAATGAAAATTCAGAGAATTCTCAGTAAGAGCTGTTAGCAAGGCCTTGCGGGTAGTACATTATACTTAAATTTGAGAGGACCTAGGGTTAGAGTGTTAGGCCTGGAGTCTTCCTGAATTCAAATCTAGTCTCAGACACTTACTAGCTGGATGACTCTGGGTAAGTCATTTAACCCTGTTTGTCTCAGTTTCCTCATCTGTAAAAGGAGCTGGAGAAGGAAATGGAAAACCACTCCAGTTGCTAAGAAAATCCTAAATGGCATCAAAAAGAGTCAGATGTGACTGAAAAATAACAAAAAGGTTCAGGTCTGATCTGGGGTAAGTTTCTTAACCTCTCTGTGTTCCAGTTTATTCATCTGAAAAATAGGAGGAGGAGGGGAGAAAGTGATTGAATCTGATGGTCCCTAAGGTTCCTTGCAATTATGAATCTATAATATGAAGGTAAATATGATATGGTACCTCCCCTCAAAAAGCATACTACCTAGTAGGGGAAAGAAGAAATTGTTATCATATAATATAGTCTTTTTTTTTTTTTAGAAATTCCTTGATATTTTCTGTTGTTTATATTGGATTTCATATGTCTTCATTTGGAATTAGAGTTCAAGTATAAAACTATGATTAGAATCAAAGAAAAGTTAGAAGTAGGGGGAAACTTAAAGATGATCTAAATTAACCTTCTTATTTTGTAACTAAGGAAATTGAGGAGCAGAGAGTCAGTAACTTGCCCAGAGTCATAGAAGAAGGTTCTGGTAAGGGAAGGAAAAGAAGCTAGGCCTGCTGATCCTTCAGCTGAGTCTAGCAGGTTCCCAAAGTTTAGGATCCTGCCCTCTGGGAGGGTGCTGGAATGATCCAGGGTGGGGTGGTAGTAGCCTTGGGTGCAATTGGGGTTGTTGAATAAAAATAAGGAGGAGGTGGAAGTATAAGGAAAGAAGAAAAGATAAGAAAAAAAATTTTATGTGTAAAAAACAAATTTTTTTTAACATTTGTTTTTTAAACTTTGATTTCCAGATTCTTTCCCTTCTTCCCCTCCTCACCCACCCCCACTGGGAAGATAACCAATTCAATATAGGTTGTACATGTGTAGTTACTCAAAACGTTTCCATAGTAGTTGTATTGTGAAAGACTAACTATATTTCCCTCCATCCTATCCTCCCCTTATTCTATTTTCTACTTTGACCCTGTCACTTTTCAAACGTTATGGGCTTCTAACTACCCTCTCCCCCAATTTGCCCTCCCTTCTATCATCCCCTCTCTTATCCCCTTCCCCCTATTTTCCTGTAGGGTAAGATACTCAGTTGAGTATGTATGTTATTCCCTCCTTAAGCCAAATTGAATGAGAGTAAGGTTGACCCATTCCTTTTCACCTTCCTACTCTTCCCCTCCATTGTAACAGTTTTCTCTTGCCTCTTTTATATGAAATAATTTGCCCTATTCTATCTGTCCTTTTCTTTTCTCTCATTATATTCCTCTCTCACCTCTTAATTTTATTTTTTAGATATCATCCCTTCCTATTCAATTGATCTTGGGCCCTCTGTCTGTCTATACATGTACACATATACACACACACTCACATATGTATTTATACACACGTACACCCTCCTAGACATACATATATATGTATGTATATATGCATACATATATATACATATATATTCCCTTCAACTATCCTCATACTGAGAAAAGTCTCATGAGTTATAATTATCGTTTTTCATATAGGAATGTGAATAGTTCAACTTTAATAAGTTCCTTATGATTTCTTTTTCCAGTTTACCTTCTCATGCTTCTCTTGCTTCTTGTATTTGAAAATCAAATTTTCTGTTCAGCTCTGGTTTTTTCATCAAGAATACTTGAAAGTCCTCTATTTCATTGAATATTTTCCCCTGAAGCAGTATATTCAGTTTTGCTGGGTAGGTGATTCTTGGTTTTAATCCTAGCTCCTTTGACCTCTGGAATATCATATTCCAAGCCCTTTGATCCCTTAGTGTAGAGACTGCTAGATCTTGTGTTATCCTGATTGTGTTTCCACAATACTCAAATTGTTTCTTCCTGGAAGCTTATAATGCTTTCTCCTTGACCTGGGAACTCTGCGTTTGGCTATAATATTCCTAGGAGTTTTCTTTTTGGGATCTTTTTCAAGAGATGATCAGTGAATTCTTTCAATTTTTATTTTGCCCTCTGGTTCTAGAATATCAGGGAAATTTTCCTTGAGAATTTCTTGAAGGATGATTTCTAGGCTCTTTTTTTGATCATGGCTTTCAGGTAGTACAATAACTTTTAAATTATTTCTCCTGTATCTTTTTTCCAGGTCAGTGGTTTTTCCAATGAAATATTTCACATTGCCTTCTATTTTTTAATTTGTTTGGATCTATTTTATAGTATCTTGATTTCTCATAAAGTCATTATCTTCTGTTTGCTCTAATCTAATTTTGAAGGAATTATTCTCCTCAGTGAGTTTTTGAAATTCTTTTTCAATCTGGGCAATTTGACTTTTTCAGGCATTCTTCTCCTCATTGGCTTTTTGGGCTTCTTTTGCCATTTGAGTTAGACTATTTTTAAGGTGTTATTTTCTTCAGTATTTTTTTGGGGTCTCCTTTAGCAGTCTGTCAACTTGTTTTTCATTACTTTCTTGCATCATTCTCATTTCTCTTTCCAATTTTTCCTCCACTTCTCTTATTTGATTTTCAAAATCCTTCTTGAGCTCCTCCATGGCCTGTAACCAGGTCATATTTTTCTTGGAAGCTTTTGATTCAGGAGTTTTGACTTCATAGACTTCTTCTGGTTCCATGTTTTGATCCTTCGTGTCCCCAAAAAAGGATTCAATGGTCTGATTGCACTTTCTCTGCTTGCTCATCTTGCCAGCCAATTACTTGAGTTTGGAGCTCTTTGCCACAGTAGAACTCTGCTTCCAGGTTGCAGAGTGCTAGGTCCCAAATTGCTGGGATTTTTGCAGATGTTGTCAGAGTTACAGACACCCCAAGCTCTGGCACACTGGCCACACACCCCAGGACCCCCACTGAAGACCATGATCCAGATCCAAGCAGGTCAAAGCAAGAGTGAATACCCTCTGAATGGTTTCTTGGTCCTTCTACAATCTGCAGGCCAGGAGCTCTGGAGTCAGCCACACGGCAGCAACTGCAATTGCCAGCCTTTCTCCATCTTTCACCCTGGGGAGAGGGGCCACACTGTTCTCTTCTGTCAAATAGTTCCAACAGAGCTCCCCACTGACCTTTTACTTTCTCTTTGAAATTTATGGTTTGAGAAGTCTGGAAACTGCCACAGCTGCTAGTGATTCACTCTCTTTAAGTCTGCTCCTGCCCAGACCAAGGCCACTGGCCAGGGCCACCCCATGCTCACATGGGACTGGGCTCAGCTCCCAGCTTGGTGTGATAGACCCTTCCTGTTGGCCTGCTAGGCTGCCTTCAGAGGGAGATTTGTTTCTCTCTGTCACTTTGTTGGTTATGTAGCTCTAAAATTTGTTTAGAGTTGTATTTTATAGGTTTGGAGGGGGGACTATGTTTTTACTTCATCATCTTGGCTCTGCCCCAAGATAAAGAAAATTGTGAAAAACTGGTCATATATGTTTCATCTGTTGTGTAACAGAGTTAAAGTCATAGTGATTACATTAATTTCCTAATAAATACACAAAATGCAAGTTATGACCAGTCAGTGGTCAAGTGTGCCAACAGGTCTTAACAAGCAAGTGTTAGCAGGTAAGCCTGTCCCATGTTGTCAGGAAGCCCTGCATGTGTCAACAGGAATATATGTGTGTAATGGCTTGTCTATAGTACAATAAATACTATATGCTTACATGATGCATCATCAAAAATTTCAATGCGGGAAAAACCCCACAAATTTACAATAAATTTTAAAATTTAAGATGCTCCATTAAAATTTTTTTAATGATGCTAATTTTTGAAAATGTTAAAGAATGTAGATTTCTAGGGCAGCATTGAGTAATTATTTTTAAAGGTGGAAGTAGGTCAAATAAGTTTGGAAACTTCTGCCCTGGCTTAAGGGTTCTTAGGTTGAGGTCTCTGGATAGAGTTCATGGAGGTCTATGAACTTGGATGGAAAAAAGTACCCTCTTATTTTCACTAACTTCTAACCGGAATTTAGCATTTTTTTTCAATTATTTCAAAAATATTTTTTTCTCAGAAGAGGTGCATAGGTATCACCAGACTGCCAAAAAGGTCAATTTCATGACAAAAAGAAATGCTTAAGAACAAAAAAATGCTTAAGAACCTCTGTTCTAGCCCTTTGCTTTTTTGATATACCACCATTAATTCTCCCTGGTTTTTAATTCTTTGGGCGTTTGTTTCCTTTTATCTTCTGTAGCCTTCCTTTAAGCACAATGTTCACCTCCCTAGCAACAATTTTCTTCCAGAATCTCCTCCTTTATTTTGGTGGTTAACAATGTGAAAATGCAGCAAACCTTTGATTATTTCAGGAATTTCAGTTCTAAATGAAGAGTGACCAGTGAGTTTCATCCAGCCTTCTACAGGAAGTCACAGTCTGGATCTGATTTATTCTACCTAGATTGCTTGACTCCTCTCTCCACCCCCACCCTCCCACTCCTTTTAATTTAATTCTCAGAACTGAGAATTCCAGATCATTTGATTTCCCTTGAAATGTTTTCATTTCCTTCTGACCCACTTCCTTTTTGCTTCTTTGGGATGGGAGCTGAGAGGAATGCATTTGTTGGTCGTCTTCTCATTCGGACTGACTCTGGTGGGTATCGTTAATCATTTCTTGATGGTGAGCTTCATTACCTAGAGCAGCCTGCAGACGACGGAGCTGCTAACTCCTATGAGCAAAGTCATACTGGGCTCCCAGGACAGGATTAGCTTAGGGTAGAAGAACCACTTCCATCATTTTCTAGGGACTTTTGGTCCAAGTTCTCAGCATCTAGGGATTTTGGCAAAATACATCATTTCCATTTTTTCAAAACCATCATACTTGTTCCTTGAGGACAGGTATTGAGATATCAAAATTAGACATGAGACATGCAAAATTAACCCAGAAATCAATACTTCCTTTTGGGGAAGAAGTCAGAAGGGTTCCTCCTAGGAAGAGATCTAAAAAGCTGAGATATACTCTGGTTACCGATGTTTAAGGCAGATTTATAGAGGAGGGAAACTGTGGAAATGTCGTACTTCTAATCTCCAAACACCAAATATAAAGTTTTTTCTCAAGCACTATTAGTCTGACCTTAATTATATTATGAATTTTTCAAGACAGAATCCTTCTAATTTCTTGGAGAAATGGGTAAATGCGCCAAATTGCTTCTGGGGCCAGTGAGCAGATAGAGAAAAGAACACCATGTTTTGCATCTAGCAGAACACTCAGGATCTTTTTCAATCAGTCAATCAACAAGTATTTATGTTGTTCACATCGTTGTTATGGTTGTTGAGTTGTTCAGTCATGTCTGACTCTGTGACCCTGTGAACCATCCTGTCCCTGGAGTTTTCTAGGTAAAGATACTAGAATGGTTTGCCATTTCCTTTTCCAGTGGATTAAAGGAAACAGAGGCTAAGTGACTTGCCCAGGGTCACACAGACACTAAGTGTCTGAGGCCAGACTTGAACTCAAGTCTTACTGACTCCAAGCCCAGCTCTCTATTCACTAAGCTACTTAAATGCCTCGTAGATGAACAGGGGTTAAGTGACATGCCCAAGGTCACACAACTAGTAAGTATCTGAGACTAAGTTTGAACTGAGGTCTTCCTAACTCCAGGCTCAGCACCCTATACACTGAGCCGTCCAGCTGCCCCATATTGAGCATCTACTATGTGAAAATACAAGAGAAATGTAAATATGGTGCCCCCAAGGAGCTTACATTCTTTTTAAGGAAACATGACAAATGAAATAATTAGAAAACAGTATAAGACTATTTATGCTGAAGTGACAGATTGTGTGTGGGGTAAACCATAAGTGCTGCAAAGAAAGTAGGGGAAGAGGGACAGAATGGTCCAGTGGAAATAGAGCTCAATTTAGAGTCTAAGGACCTGGGTTTGAATCCTAGTTTTTTCTACTTAATACCTATGTGACCCTGGCCAAGTCTTTTTAGCCTTTCTGGCCTCAGTTTCCTCAATTATAAAAGGAGGAAGTGAGACTATATGATTTCTGAGTCCTGGGAGGCAGGAAAAGGGACCGCCCCGAAAATTAAAGGACCTGGGTTCAAATCCTGCTTCTGACACATTAGCTGGGTGATCTTGGGTAAGGGATCTCAGTTTCCTCATTTGAACATGAGGGCGTTGGACAAGATGATCCCCTGGGGTTTCCTTCCAATTCCAAACCTATGATCCTATGATCAACAGGTACTGAAATGTTGTCTTCTAGAAGAAATAAGACAAGCTAGTGTTCATAGGATGGATTGTTGTTGTTTTGTCAACTAATTGCGCCTGACTCTTCATGACCCCATTTGGGGTTTTCTTGGCAAAGATACCAGAGTGGTTTGTCGTTTCCTCTCGAGCTCATTTAACAGATAAAGAAACTGAAACCAATAGAGTTAGAGGACTTGTCCAGGGTCACACAACTAATAAAGTAGCTGAGGCCAGATTTGAACTTAGATCCTCCTGATTGCAGGTCTAGCGCTCTAGCCATTGAGCCACCCAGTTGCCCTATAGGGTTGATGGAATTGGATAAAAAAGAGAAGAGGAATCAGAACTTTAAAAGACTGGAGGACAAGTAGAAGGCTGGTGTAGTTGCTCTGATTCTTATGTTCCTGGTGAAGCCAAGAAACTTGGGCTGAGATGATCCTTAGAGTGCAAGGACTGAGCTAGAGTTAAAATGCTCCCTCACTTAGTGGTCGGTCTTTTGCTTATCCCACCCTGGGTTATTTCTCCACTATATCCCCACAGATGTTGAATGAATATAATACTTGAGCTAGTTGCCTGGCAGAGTTGTTGTAAGGAGAGAGCTTTTAAAACTTTAAAGCACTCTAGAAATGTGAGGATGATGATGGTGATGATGATGATGGAGCAGAGCAATCTTTCTCTTTCTCTTTGCTAAATTTGGTGGCCCACTCATGACAATGCAAGGAAAGTCCCAAAGAATCCACCAGAAAGGTTCTCTGGATATGTTTCTGATGACAGCAGGATATTGACTTTCCCCTGATTCATGGTACTATCTTTCTTCCAGCTGTTCCAACTTCATCCCACAGCTCCAGGGCAGCTGTTGGCTGCTCTGAGTCAGCCCAGTCCTGAGACAAATTCCTAGAGAGCTAGCTTCTAATGATACTTGTTAATATGTTTGGTGCCCACCTTTTTTTTTTTGAGGGAAGAAGGCAAGGCAATTGGGATTAAGTGACTTGCCCAAGGTCACACAGCTAGTAAGTGTGTCAAGTGTCTGAGGCCAAATTTGAACTCAGGTCCTCCTGACACCAGGACCAGTGCTCTATTCACTGCACCACCTAGCTGCCTCCCACCTTAAAAAATTTTTTTTTGTGGCTATCTTCTGTTTTTATATTACTTTCATTTGAGATATATTCCTCTCCTCTCCTCTATAGAAGCCGTCCTATAGCCATTCTTTGTAACGAACAATTTTTTTAAAGGAGAAAAAAAAGCAATGAAGCAAAATACCCAGCACATCCCTCCAATCAGACAGAATATGCAATACTAAAACATAAAATATTAAAGTCACTTAATTTCTCTCAATCTCACTCTCCTCCTCTATAAAATGGGGCTAACATAGGACTTACCTCATAGGGTTGTGATAAGGATCAAATAAGATGATGCATGTGAATCATTTTGCAAAACTTAAGCACTCTACAAATCTTAGCTTTTGTCATTCCTCACTCATAGGCTACCACCCCTGCAAAGAAGAATGACAGATGCATTCTCTCCTTAACTCTTCTCCAAGTTTAGGGTTCTCTTTGTTGGTTGCAGTGGGACAGCTATCTAGATGCAATAGACTCAGGTTCTCAGAGGATGTCGGGAAGGAAACAAAATAGGATGTTGAGGTGAGGCAGTGGAGTTGAACAGGGAAGTCTCTGGACTTCTCTTGGAAAAGTCCAAAGACTTTTACTTGCCCCTTTTGGCCAAGGAAAAGGATATGTTTGGCCTCGAGGCTTATGAAGTGCTAAGCCAGGAAAACATTACAATATCATTTTTCATTAATCTCTAATAACCTGATGAAAGTTAAAGCTATAAACAAGGCATTTTCCTACTTGGACTGCCAATGAGAAGAAAAGATCAAAGTCATCTGGTTAGTTTAAAATAAAATCCTCCCTTCTCACAGTTTTACAGGATCATCTTGGAAACATAAAAATGTAACCTCCTTTCCTATCCATTTTCACAGTCATTTGCAGATGGAAAATTTCACGGAAGACTCACTCCCCTCCTGTGATCCCCTTAGGGAACAATTAATTGAAGATTTGTTCTTTTCCACTTAAGCAACAGACTTCCCCCCCCTCTCCTGGGTCTTCACATGGAGGTGGAACAAGCACGTCTGGATTTGTCTGAACCAAAATCAGATCCCAGCCTGGACCCATAGCTTCTTAACCATGCTAAAGTGTTGATGCAGCTAAGCATGGCAAGGCAGGGAATCCTGAGAGCCCTGCCCTGTGAAGGCCTGCCAGAGGTGGTACAAAGTGTCTAGTGGGATTCAAGTGCCACCTTTTATACTGGTTTTGTGAGCCAAGGCAAGTCATTTAGCCTCTTTAGTACACAGGTAATTCTCTAAGATGAGTTACAGTTTAGTATTGGTAAAAGGAACTTCTTCATTGGGAGCCATTACAACCAACGAAGTATAGGTATGAGAAAGAGCTGTCAATTAAGAAAAAAATCAAACATCTTTGTGAACTTTTAGCTGTTTTTATATGGTCTGGCTGTTTTTATTCTATTGATGCATCAATTCAGTCCAAGGTTATTTCATTTAATCAAGTGACAAAGTGGTAGAACCTAGCAACTGATCTGATTATTTCTGATGAATTGACCGGCTATTTTGTTATATTGACCAAATCAATCAAGTATGGAACGACAACGATAATAACTGCTTAATATTCATATAAAACTTTTTTATATTTTTGAAATTTATTTACTATTGATCACATTCTATGTAACACTTTAAAGGAGTAAAAAGTGCTTTATATAACATCGAACAACCACTGCTTAATGTTTATACGATACTTTAAAGGGGTACAAAGTTGCTTTATGTAAGTATTGAACAACAATCACTCCTTAACATTTACATACGACTTTGAAGGGTGCGATACATATTACCTCATAGTTTTAGAGGCTAATGGTCATGGGAACATGGATTCCATCTAGTCTGATTCTGTATTTTACAAATAAGAAAAACGGAAGCACTGAGAGGCTAAGAGATTTGCCCCAGATTACATAGGCAGTCAGTGGCAGAGCTGGATATTTCAGGCACATTGCTCACATGGAGTCTAAACGGAGTTCTACAACCTCTTTTCTAAAACTGGGATTCAATAACGATAATGCTCAGAACACAACACTATGTACCATGGCCCTACTAACAATAAATCTGAGAGGCAGTTTGATGTGGAGGCTAGTCAGCTTTGGGATCAGGAACGATTCAAGTGCCACTTCTGTTTGTGGTGTTTTGTGGGGGGGTTTGGACGGGGAAAGGCAAGACAATTGGGGTTAAGTGACTTGCTCAAGGTCACACAGCTAGTAAGTGTGTCAGGTGTCTGAGGCTGAATATTCACTGCGCCACCGACCTGTCCCCAACTGCTACTCCTGACAAATACCGACTGTGTGACTCTGGGCAGAGCACTAGGCTTCTCAGTGTTGCCGCAACTCTGCGACTAAATTGTGGAGGAGGGGTTGATGGGCATTGGTTGATGGGCATTGGCTGATGGAGCTTCCTGACCTGAAATTCCCTACACCAATGAGATCGCAGGTTGAATTCAAGCCCTTCCTCCCTCCACCAATAATAAATACAGCAAAATCTCTGATTCAGGTTATATTAGCTTGGATATTCTAGTTCAATATGTATTTATTTGAAGGTGGTACTAGGTGCGAGGTTTTTCATTAGAGATGTGGTTACAAAAACATGAGAAACCAGGCAATACTTACAATCTGAGACTCTGAGATTCAAACGCAAATGAGGATAATAATACCTGTATCACTTTTCTCCCAGCTTTATTATGAAACTAAATGTGATAATATGCATGCATCTCCTTCTCTGAAATCCTATAGGATTTGCAGTTTCTTCTTTACCATTTAGCATTTATCTATGTACTGTTCACCACTGTTTCCTGTGTATTCATTTTTATCTACCTGGATTCCTTCAGGGTAGGGGTTCTTCTTTTGTGTCCCTTCCCATAGTACATAGGTGGCACAGTGTATAGAGCAACCAGCCTGGAGTCAGGAAGATTCATCTTCCCGAATTCAAATCTGACCGCAGACACGCACTAGCTGTGTGACCCTGGGCAAGTCACTTAACTTTGCTTGCCTCAGTTTCCTCATCTGTAAAATGAGTTGAAGAAGGGAATGGCAAATCATTCCAGTATCTTTGCCAAGAAAATCCCAAACGGGAGCATGGAAAGTCAGACATGACTAAAAGAACTAAACAATCTAAATGAATATTCCTTGGGAAACTCTGTGGTATAGTGGAAAGAACTCAGGATTCTGAGACAGAAAACCTGTGTCTGAATTCCCATTCTGATGTCCCCATGGGCAAGTCACTAAATCTTTCTCAGTATGTTTCACCTGATCCTCCCAGGCATTAGTGCCTGCTACCTCCTGATATTATTTTGTAAAGACCTGGCTTCAAGTCCTGCCTCTGACCCATAATAACTCTGTGTCTTAATCTCTCAGTGCCCCCAAGTAACATTTTAACATTGGTCACAGTGGTAGTTTCTTCAATGGGAGCTGCCTACTACACAGATGAAATCATTGGTCCAAAGACAAACAAAACAAAACAACCATGAATTATCTTCTCCCTCCTTCCCCCCACCTCCACCCCAAGTAAACTCCTTAAGGGAAGGAACCGTTTCACTTTTTTGCTTACATGATCAGTGCCTAATTGGGCAGCGAGGTGACACAGTAGATAAAGCGCTCAGCTGGGAGTCAGGAAGACTCATCTTCCTGAGTTCAAATACGGCTTCAAACACTTACTAGCTGTGTGACCCTGGACAAGTTACTTAACCCTGTTTGTCTCAGTTTCCTCATCTATAAAATGAGCTGTAGAAGGAAATAGCAAATCATTCCTATATCTTTACCAAGAAAAGGCCAAATGGAGTCATTCTGGCCTATCATAGTACCTTATAGTTGAGTTGAACTGAATAAAAAAAGGAAAAATAATACATTTACTGTCTAATTCACTGGGTTATTGTAGGAAAAACAAAGGGATAGGATAGATAAAAGATAAGGAAAGCTAATGTCACATAAAAGGTGTTCCAAAAGTCAGTGCAATTTTAAGCTTTAATCGGTTTTAATATGTCATCAAATTAATATAAGCTATTCAAGCTTAAAACGGGACTAAGACTTTTAGCATGTCCTTTTTAAGAAAGTCTACTCATGAGAGGAAATCTAGGAACCAGAGGGTAGAGAAAACAACAGAGAATATTTGGGGAGAAGGTCTAGGGAGAAAGAAGTAAGGACAATTTTGTCAGTGGAGCATATTATAGACCACTTGGACAAAAAAGAGGAAATAAATTAGAAGTTTGGCAAACAGATGATAAGCCTGGCACAGGGGTATGAGAAAGTAGCGATGATGGACTTTAATTATCATAGCATGGAAAGAGTTTCTCACTCTGTCTCTCTCCCTGTCTCTCTGTCTCTGTCTGTCTGTCTCTGTCTCTCTGTCTTTCTCTGTCTCTGTCTTGCTCTCTCTGTCCTCTCTCTATCTCTCTCTCCTCTCAGTGTCTTTCTCTGTGTGTCTCTCTCTCTCCCTCCCCCCTCTCAAAAGCAAAGTAGCTAAGAACTTGACGCAGTGATGATTTAATCCTTCAAAAAGTGGAGAAAACAACAAAAGGATATTTTTTTTATTTTTGATATGATTCTCACCAACAGGGAGGAGTTGGTTTTGGGGGACTGAAAGGGTGAGAAGGGAGAAAGTAAGCACTTTATTTAAGAGTTTATGAGAGATGAGAGGAAGTCCAGTCATTGTGTGCCCTAGATTTTGGGAAAGCAAAAGAGAGGCGTGAGAGCAAAGATAGGTAGGATGTCTTAAAATAAAAAAGCTACTGGGGAAGGCAGCCTGGGAGGAATGGAAGATGCTCCAGAAAGAAATCTTGAACACACAAAGGGAAACAATTCCACTGAAGAAGGAAAATATGATTTGTCCAAAGAGACCTCTGTGTATACATAGGGAGCCCATCAACCAACTTAGAATTTTAAAAGAAATGTACAGCAGAAAGGAGCAAGACCAGGGCACAGAGAATAAATATGAATATGACATGGTCTTAGGAATGTTAAAACTTAGAATGAATAGAGCTTAAACAGGTAAACTTGGGGCAACAGAAAGAGGCATTTTTCTTGTATGTATTTTATTTATATATTTGTTATTTTTTTCATTGACTTGTTTATTTATTTTTAACTTACAAGATTGAGTTCCACAATCCCTTGAGTTTCAAATTTTCTTCCCTCCCTTCCCCCCCCCCACCATGGTGGCACGCAATCGTGTATAGGATCTGCCAAACACTTTCACAT
>CM053580.1:332180121-332232028 GCA_028627135.1 Pseudochirops cupreus
TTTGGAGCTCCTTTTCCATATGTTCAGTTTTCATTTTTAGGGAGATATTTTCTCCGGTTAGATTTTGGACCTCCTGTCCTAATTCTCCAATTTCACTTTTTAAAGCTTCTTCTTTTCTTCAGTGAGATTTTTTTCCAATTTGGTCACTGTAGATTTAAATTTATCTCCTACCTCTCTAATTTCCTTTTTAAAATCCCTCTTGAGACCCTCCAAGAATGCTTTTTGGGCTTGAGACCAATTCACGTTTCCTTCTGTGGTCTCCAGTGTGTGTATAGAGTCCGCATTGCCTTCTGAGTTTGGTTGTTCTTGCTCACTATCAAATGATTTGATGGTCCTAGCCTTTGCAGTTTCCTTCTTTCCCATTTTGGTTGCCTATGTCCTGGATTTTTAGAGTTGATATCTACTTCTGGGGTGAAGGAGTATTGAGCTTCTCAGGCTGGGAGGTAGGGGTTTGGGTGTTAACTTTGTGAGCTATAGCCTCTGAGTATGTAGACTGAGGCCAAGACCAGAACCCTCAGTGTTTCCTCTGAGTTACCCTGAGGCTTACAGAGTAACCTCTGGGGGCAGGGTGGTCTAGCTCCTTCAGGTTTCCACCTCTGTGTCTCTGGGCTGCAGCTCAGGCTCACTGTAGCAGAATGCCAGCAGAAGGGCAGAGCTATAGTTTGCTGATTGGCCAGGTGGTACTAAAGCACACTTGGGCCTTTGTTATTAGGGCTTGCTGGCTCCACCCTTCTGAGCTTAGACTCCATACTGTCTCCCTTCCCCTTTCTTCAGTGACACCCAAATCTGAGGCTGTTTCCACTAATTCAAGATTTTACTCTGGGTGGGGCATTTAACTCTGGACTTTTCTGGGTCAGGGAGAGGGGATCAAAGCAACTAAATTTTATTCCTCCATCTTGACTTCTGGAAGTTTGGGTACGTAATTTTAAACATCCAGGCTGTGGGCTGTTAGCCCTAGGAAAAGCTGCTGACCCTGCTGTGGGCCCCAAGTTTTTTCCTACCCAGTTTTGATGATCCTCTGTCCGGTGGTGAGACGGCTGCAAACTCCTATGGCTGGGTGAGTCTGCTGGCTGGGGCTTCTTCTCAGTCTGACGTACTCTGCTCTCAGATCCGTGCTGCTGCAGCTCCTGTATGCTCCGCGTTCTCCTTGCCCAGACCTGAGTAGGCACTTTTCTGGCCTGGGAATCTACCAGGCTCTGTCTCCCAATGGGTTCTGTTACTCTTAAATCCGTTCAAATTCACTTGTTAGCTTTTAGTGACAGAATTCTTAGAGGAGCTTGGAAAAACTACTGCTTCGTTTCAGCCATCTTAGTTCCGCTTCCCTGTGTGTATTTTTTAAAGCCATATTGGGGAAAAAATGAAAGAACAAAAATGACTAACAGGGAGTTGATACCCAAGATTGCAAAGGGGTACTATGAGAGAAGGTAAATGTCCTTGTTGAAATAAAGAATTGGAAGATATGATTGCCAAGCTACTGTCATTAAAATTTGAAAGATCATGGGAAGTGGGGAAGGAGGGCAAATGTCGTCTCAATTAGAAAAAAGCAAAAAGGAAAATAATAGAATATGAAAATTCTAGATTAGTGAGTTTAATTTTGATTCTTGAGAAAACTGGTTCAGATCATTAAAGAGATGGTTGGCCAACATCCAGTTAGGAAAGTGGTGATTATGAAGGGTTTCATCAAGAACAGGTCATGCTACATTAGTCTCATTTCTTTTTTGATGAGGTTACTCAATTGGTAGCTGAGAGGAATGCTATGGAGATAGTTTACCTAGATGTTAGCAAAGTTTTTGATAAAGTATCTCATGAGTTTCTTGTGGGAATGGAGAGACGTGAATAAGAGAACAATATAGTCAAATGGATGGTAAATTAGTTGGACGGTTAGATTCAAAGAGCTGCTGTTAATGTTCAGAGTCAACATGGTGGGAGGTCTCTCGTGGAATCTGGCGGAACCTCTCCAAATTTAACATTTTTATCAACTTGGATAAAGGCATCGATGGTATGTTCATCAAATTTGTGATGATAGTCAGCATCTTGGCACTTAATACACGCATAGGAAAGAAAGTGGCAAAGCCTAAGGTCTTTTTAGTTCAGGGATAAGTGAACTGTGACAGTCAAAACTGGAAAGGCAGGTTGGGGTGTCAGAGTGTGGACAGCCTTTAAATATGAACACAAAGTTTGGACTTTCTCTGGCAGAGGGATGACTTCCTCCTTCCTCTATATGACCCTACTCTGTGCCAAGAACTGTACTAAGCACTTGGCAAATATTACCTTATTTGATCATAATCCTGGGAGGGATACTATCCCCATTTTACAGTTGAGGAAACTAAGGCAGACAGGAGGTAAGTGATTTGTCCAAGGCCACACAGTTAGAAGTGTTTGAGGCTAGATTTAAATTCTCCAGGTCCTGTATTCTGTTTATTGTGTCACCAAGTCGCCTCATCTGGAATGCTATGTTCAGTTCTAGGCAACAGAGTTTAAGAAAAACATTGGTAAGCTGGACAGTCTCCAGAGGAGGGCAACTAAGGTGACCAAGAGTGTAGAGCAAATATCAAGTGAGGATTAGTTGAAGGAACTAGAGATGTTTAATGTGGAGAAAAGAGTACCTAGGTAGTGCCATATTGCACAGAGCACTGGACTTAGAGCCAGGAAGACCTGAGTTCAAATCCAGTCTCAGATACTTACTACCTGTATGACCTTGAGCTCAGTTTCCTGATCTATAAAATAGAGATAATAGCTCCTACCTCTTAGGGTTGTTGTGAGGATCAAATGAGATAATAATTATAAAGTACTTCTCTCAAGTGCTATATAAAATGGCACAGGTGCTATACAAAATGTCAACTATTGATATTATGAATTACTCAAAGAAGAGTGGACATATTGGAGGTTTTCAGAGTATTGAAGGGCCGTCATGCAACAGAGGGATCAGATTTATTCAGTTTCATCCCAGAGAGCAAAACAAGAAATGCTGGGTGGAAGTTGCAAACAAGTCAATTTAGGCTTGATGTCAATTAGTCAATCAACATTTATTAAGTGCCTAGTATATACGTGCTAAGAGCTGGGGATACAAAAAAAGGCAAAAGACAGTCCCTGCCTTCAAGAACCTTACGATCTAATGGGGGAGACAACAAGTGAACAAACATGTACAAAGCAAGCTATCAATGTAAATAGGAAATCAAAGAGGAAAGTACTAGAATTCAAAGGGTTTGAAAGGTTTCCTGTAGAAGGTGGGATCTTAACAGGGACTTAAAGGAAACCAGGGAAGTCAGTAGTCAGAGGAGAGGAGAGAGAACAAGATGATGTCAGGGGAAAAAAAACCAATTAGCACCATCCTAAAGAGGAATGGGATGCCTTCAAGCAGAATTTAGACAGCTACTCATTCACTGTGGCATAATGGGGATTCCTCTCACATGTGGGTTAAACTAGACAGCTATAAAGTCCCTTCCAACTTTCAAATTCTGTGATTCTGTGATAATAACAGAATATTGTTGTTCAATAAGAAACAGGGAACGCAAAGAGTTCAGAGCACTTATGTAAATTAATGTAGAGTGAAATAAGGAGAAACAGAAAACCATATAGACAGTGACTAAGCCATGTTAACTGAAAGAATTAAAAAAAAGAAAGAAGGGAAACCGACCCTGGAGAGGAGATATGAAAATGGTCTTTTGTCCCTCCTTTTCAGAGATGGGAGACTAGGGGTATGGAATGCTGTATACACTGTCATATTTGGCTGATAAGTTGGGTTTGGTATTTTGGGTTTTCTTTTGCTGAATTGCTTTTCTTTAAAAAAATTATCTACAATAATTACAGTTAACATTTTATATATCACTTTAAGTTTTATAAAGTGCTTTCCATGTATTATTTTATTTTATTCTTACAATAACCCTTTGAGGGAGGTGCTATTATTATCCCAGATGAGGAAACCTAGAAAGGTTAAGTGGTTTGTGCAGGGTCATACAACTAATAAGTGTTTGAGTCAGACTTTGAACTCAGATTTTCCTGTCTTCAAGGACAGGGCTTTATTCATTATGACACCTAGCTGTTGCAAGGGATGGCATGATGGGGGAGGGGAGGGGAAAGATATATTTAGAAATGAATGTGATGTAAGATCCAAAGAGAGATATAAAATTAAGATTTTAAAACTTAAAGGGATCTAGAGATGTGAGTTATCATTGGCTGTTGCATCCAGTATTTAATGAAATCGAGAGCAAAGGCAGCTGCCCACAGGGATTGCTTTTGTTAGTGAACATTTATTAAATGCTCATTCAGACTCTGCTAAGCCTTGGCAAACACTTGGAACCTGCTCATTGTCTCAAGGTTGCTCATTGTCTAATGCAGGAGACAATACACAAAATAAGCTAAAACCCAAAACATCCAAGATGCCCCAGACCCTGATCCTCCTCTGATAGCATCTTTCAGTCTTGCCCACATCCAAAGGAACCACAAGATGGTGCCCATGAGCCTCACTGGAAATCTTCCCATAAGGCAAAGTCTGTCAACATAAACTGACAGTTGTCAAGGGATACAGATGGTCTGGTGGTTCAGAGCCAAATGGGGCTCCGAAATGAGGGGGTGGCCCTGAGAGGTTGAAATTGGGGTTGGGGGCAGGACTCCTACAGTCTGCCTCCAGGCAAATGCTTTCCAAATCCAGCTTGTTCAAAGGGCTTACATGCCATATTAAGCAGAGCTGAAGCCCAATCAAGGGGCTATGGAGGTGAAGTGAGTAGGTATAAAGTCCAAAAGATCTTTTGGCTGAGGACTCCTTAGCAGATGAATCCCTGACTCTTGCCCTGGTCTGTGAGTCGGCAAATTCTATTTTGTCTTCACCTTGGTTCCCCTCTGTGACCCTAGACATGTCACCTCTCCAGACCTCAGTTTCTCTGTCCTTAAAATGGGAAGAGTAAAGCATTAAAAAAAAAAAAAAGCTTATGAAAGACCTTCCATTCACGGTTAACATGGAGATTCAGTTTCCCTCTTTGACCGTTCTTTTAATGTTCTCTCTTACCCAACAGTCCTGTGCATAGAGAATTTACTGATTACTTCTTGACACTGGTCAGGCCTTGGGCTTGATACTTTGATTGTTGTTACTGATGTTTGGATCATCTTTCTCTCTTTTCCCAAATATCTATTACAGGATTTATTTTTTTCACTTCAACACCTTTTCTAAATGTATTGCCTGCTACAGGATCCTCAGGCAGGTCACTTTTTTTAGGACTCTGTCTCTTCATCTGTTAAAAAAATGATCTGCCTTCAAGGTTGCTCATTGTCTACTGCAGGAGACAATACACAAAATCAGCAAAAACCCAAGATTTTATTGGGATAGGGAACTCAAGGTGAGGAAAATCACTTTACCAGGTCAGTGATTTTTAGAGACAAAAGAATCTTTATGTAAACTCCCTTTGCTTCATGCAGATTAATAGTATGGGTACTCAGAAGCTGCATGATTTACCCAAGGTAAGCAGCCAGTCACAGCATCAGAGATGGGACTGGAATTTAGGGTTTCTTGGCCTTTTGCCACCCTCCAAACTGAACTGCCTAAGTCACTCCACTAAGTACTCCCCATAATTATGCAGCTTTCTCTTGGCCCAATTATTTTTTCTGACCCATTTTCTCTTGGGGACCCTTACCCCACCTTCCTTTTGCGACTGTAATCAAAGTAGCACCACAGTTGACCAAGGAAAGATTGTGTGAATTGGTTGTCCTAATGTTCCACTTACCACCTTTCCAACTTCTAGACCATAATGCTCTTCTCTGGCCACCACTTCTCTCTGTGTGCTGCCTTCCTTATTAGACTGTGAGCCCCCTGAGGACAGGAACTGCCCCTATATTGTATTTGTATCCCATTCTCTCTACCATCTATGCCATGCTGCATCTCCATCTACAAAAAAGGGGCCTGAATTGTATGGTCTCTGTGGTTCTTTCCAATTTATCTGAAGTTTTATGCATCCTATTCTATAGCTTTTCTGTGCCAAGTACATTAGCACTTTCTACATCATTTCTAAGTCCCCAGAATTTGCAGAAGGTATGAACCCTGTTCATACTTACATCTGAAATGATTCCCAGTTTAGGATCCTCAGATTTCAGGAAATCCATTAGTTTCTGTAGCACATGGCAACAAATAAGAAAGAAACTCCATTCCTTGATAATTTCCAAGCGAATGGCCCAGTAAACATATTAAGGAAAGGAGTAATTTTTAAAGGAAATCATATTCAGCTATCTTGGTAAATCTGGTGTTTTCATCACAGAAGGCAGTTAATTTTATTCTAAAAATCTTTGAACAATATCTCTTTTTAAGGTGACAAACAGTACTTGACTCATAAAGATCAAAGTCTGTTTCTGAATAGCCTAACTTGATAACTTATGTAATTTATGGTAACTAGCACCACAGTGAATGTGTGAATTCTATGCTTACTTTGAAGCATGACTTGACAGCGAATTCTGGAATGTTTCATAAACCCTCCTGAGACTTCATTTTTAGCTTGCCAGCAGGTGTAGTAGAAAGAACTTTGGTCTTGGTAATAGATCTGAATTCAAATCACCAATACTCAACTGTGTGATATTAGGAAGATACTTTACTGACTTCTGGCTTGACCATCAGACAGGACCAGGGTCTCGCTATCTGCCTCCCTACTACTATGCATGTCCATTTACATATGCCCCTTGGCTTTCAACTTCTTGCTCAGGGACTAATAATCAGTTTTACATTATGGTTGTGACTGTGACGCCCTATAGTCTCACTTAGAATCCCTGTGATTCTGACTCATGGGCTGCCTAAGTCCAAGCCTGGCCCAACGCTCCTTGCTCCCTCCCGTACCTGCTCATGCCAGTCCCATCCTTCCCACGTCCCTTATCCACTTTACCCTATCCTTCTCTGGTGTCCTTTGAAACTCCCATCCTTCTGTAAACACACTGTCCTTCATGTTAGATTTGATTTAGAAATCACCTTTTGTATGTTTTGTATTTAGTTTTCTCTGTATATGTTGTATCTCTTCCTGGTAGAATATAAGCTCCATGAGGGCAAGAACCATATAATTACTATTGTTATTGCTGATTTATCCTCAGGGCCGAGAACTGTGTCTAGAACACAGGAGATGCATAATAAATGTTTGTGCAATTGAATTAAATTGAAATCTCTCTGGGTCTCAGTTTCCTCCTCTGTAGAAGGGGGGCGGAGGGGGATGAGATAGTCTCTAAGAAACCTTCCAGCTCTGATGGCCTATGTCAAAGAATTCCACTCTGAATGGTATGAATTTGATTATTCTTCAAAGCTAGACTCTCTTTTTGACTCTCAATTTTTGCTCATCAGTTTTACAAAATGACTTGAATTTGTTTTTAATTTTTTTAAGTAAACTAATAAATGTGATACACATTTGCTTTAAAATTGAAAGTGGTAATTTGTTCTTAAAGTTTATCTTTTTCCTAAAGCATAACCAAGCCCTAGAAGGCAGGACGTTAGTCCTCTGACGCTGAACTGCTTAGCTTTCTTCATCATGTTTGCTAGAACAGTCGTTTCCAAATTTTTTTTTCACATATCAGACAAAATTTTTGAGCATATATGTGCACATGTGCACATATTTATTTGCAAGTCATGTATGTACTACTGTGCTAATAATTATGTTTGTTGTAAAATTTATGTAAAAATAGACATGAAAAGATCATAATTGTAATAAAAGCATCATATAGCACTTTGAAGTTTGCAAAGAATTTTATATATGTTTTCTCATTTGATCCTCACAACAACCTTGGGAAGTGGGTGCTATTATAATCCCAATTTTGCAGATGATAAAATTGAGGCAAAAAGTGGCTAAATGACGTGCCCAGGTCATACAACTAGTAAGTGTCTGAGGCAGGATTTGAATGCAAGTCTTCGTGACTCTGGGGCAGCTAAGTGGATAGAGCTCTGGACCTGGAGTTGGGAAGTTGTTGTCATTGTGGTTGAGTTGTTTTTCAGTCATGTTTGACTCTTTGTGACCCCATTTGGGGTTTTCTTGGCAAAGACACTGGAATGGTTTGTCATTTTACAGATGAGGAAACTGAGGCAAACAGGGTTAAGTGACTTGCCCAGGGTCACACAGCTAGAAAGTGTCTGAGGTCAGATTTGAACTCAAGAAGATTAGTCTTCCTGACTCTAGGCTTGGCACTCTATCCACTGCTATCACCTATCTACACTGGAGTCAGGAAGACCTGAGTTCAAATGTGACCTCTGACACTTACTAACTGTGTGACCCTGGGCAAGTCACTCGACTCTATTTGCCTCAGTTTCCCCATCTGTAAAAATAAGCTGTAGCTGGAAATGGCAAACCACTCCAATATCTTTGCCAAGAAAACCTCAAATGGGGTCACTAAGAATCGGATATGACTGAAAGAACCAACAACTTCCTGACTCGATGTCCAGAACTCTATCTGCTGTATCACCTAGTTGCCTAGCATGAAATAATGTTTGAACTTTAAGTCAATAAGGAGTTTATTGAGAAGGGCACTGATATGGTCAGACCTGTATTTAGGAAGATGGCTTAGGGGAGGCTTGAAGCTGGAAGACCAATTAGGTGTCTATTAGAATAGTCCAAGGGAGAGGAGAGGAGACCTGAACTAGCATAGTGGGTGTGTGAGTAGATAAAGAGGACAGAGGTGAGGGATGTGTAGAAGTAGAAATGATGAGATTTGCTAATGGATTGGCCATGCGGGGTGAAGGATAGCAAGGTGTTGAAGATGACCCCAAGGTTGTGAACTGGAAGTAACTGGAGGAATAGTGCTGTCCTTGACAGAAAGAAGGATGCCTGGGTAGTGGCAAAGATGATATAATGAGATCTACAATGCAGATTGAAATCTATTCATGTTTGCTATCCTGGGGAGCTCGCTTTGTCTCACTCATATTGAAAAGTGGGGGCTTTTACTGTCTAGTCTCTGATTCCAAAGGATGATGTCTGCCAGCTAGGCTGGCGGAAGCCAGGAGGTGATCTGACATGGGAGAAATTTTCCTAATGGTACCTGAACAGCTCCTGCTTTGCATGTCTGGGTAGAGGCCAGGTTATAGCCACCCTGCAGAGATACCAGACTCAAAAATACCAGAGTGGGGGAGGAGAATTTGGGAGTTTGCACAGAAGATGGAGTGGGCTGAATGGGAAAGTGCTAGTGGTTCAGGATAGGTATGGTTGTGTTGGAGATAAAGCCTGAGGGTTGGCTGGCTTGAGGAGCCTAGGACATGACCTAGTCTTGTCTGTCCCCCTTGGTGACCTCCAGTCTAGAGTTCCCAGCCTATAGGTGAAAAAACTTTGGATCTTCAAAGAGGGCTCCAGACATCAAAAAGAATCTGGTACCTCTTCAATGGAACAGTATAATACAGCCATATCCCAAAAGAGATTATTTTATGCAGCATTTCCCCAACACTAATGTCTTTTCCTTTCTTGTAATCATACTTAATTTATGAAGAACATCTGCCCAACTTCTGAAGCACAGTAGTATGTTCATCTTAATGGCAGGTAAGAAATAGAATGTGTATAAAGGGGCGGGGAGCGTGGGGGGAGAGAAGTGCCAGAATTACTTTATGGGGAAAGGATGTTAAGAGGCAATAATGAAAGACAGCAAAATGTCTGGTTAGTTGTGAAAATCATTTGACCCACTACTGAAAACAGTGCCTTGGAATAGGAAAAAGAAAAAAAAAATCAAAGTTCTAGGAAATTGGAGGCTTTCAAAGTAGACTCACAGCAAAGGGGCTTGTGATCAGACATGCCTCCTTGTGAAGTCAAGAAAATAAATTTGTTGTTGCTGAAAATGGTGACAAATTGGAGGCAGTCCAGGGGAGGGTGACTGAAATAATGGGAAGATTAGAGACACTGATATACTAGGAATACTTGATGAAAATGAAGAGGTTTAGCACTGAGAAGACTTGGAGGGGAGGGCACATTAATAGTTTCCTTCAAGTATCTGAAGGGCTATGTTGTAGATGAGACAAATATACCTGTCCCAGTTGGCCTCCAAAGGAGCAAAGAAAGACTATCCACAATGGAATGGAATTTGTAGTGGCAGATTTAGGCTGAACACTCAGAAAAACTTCGCAACCCTTAGAGCGGTCCATAAATGGAATGGAGTGTTTCAGGAGGGAGAGAGTTCCCCATTACTTATTTAAGACATCACCTTGTCCTCTTTGGAAACGCAGGATGAACAACAACAACACCAGGCAGAGGCAAGTGACAACTTATTGGAGATGTCTGAAATTTCTGTTTAGGTAAACCAGGTAAAATTTGAGGCACCTCATAACTGTGACATTGTGATTCTCTGAAGGGAAGAGGAAGTAGACACTATTTTATAACCTTCACTTCACCTGGCCCCTTTTGGTTTTGTTTGAAGATAGGAATAATTTCCTGACAAAATATTATTCCCAGGACCAGTTTTGAGAACCAACAGATCAATTAATCAATAAGCATTTGTTATGGTCCCGGCAGGGGTGTGCCAGAAAATGTTTAACGACTAGCTCTCTCTCTCTTTTTTTTTTTTGCTTTTTGGAGGGCAATTGGGGTTAAGTGACTTGCCCAAAGTCACATGGCTAGTAAGTGTGTCAAGCATCTGAGGTTGGATTTGAACTCAGGCCCTCCTGACTCCAGCACCAGTGCTCTATTCACTGTGCCACCTAGCCACCCCTGACAACTAGCTCTCTTAAAAACAAAAACCAATATTGTGTACACGGGACACACTTTTAAGTTTAAATCTGCATTACCAATGCCTAAATATTCTAAAGCCCATTGGTATGGGATTCTCTTCTTCGTGGTGGAGATGAATGCCCTGCCCTAATGAAGGGCAGGATGCAGTTGGCTAGAGAAGGACAGCTCCAACCCTCTTCAGTCTTCTTCTAGACTCTTCAAGGTTGTACTTCTGGCTTCTAGCTTCCAGAGGGAAGATGGAAGAGGCTGATCTCACTTCAGTTTGCTGAAGGAGAAGACAAAGAAGAGTCTTTTAAGAGAAGATTATAGTCTCTATCGTGTCCTTAGTATCAGAGACTTTGGGGAATTTCATTTTGAATGACATCCAGGATTTCTCTCTTGGTTAAGCTGAGTTATTTCACTCCCAATGGAGAGCTCCGTCACTCTGGCATTTATTCCTCTATGTATATCATGTCTGATTTCTGTTTTGCTATGATTTAGATAAATGGATTTTCTTTGCTATTAGCCATGTGTGTTCAATGTAGAATAGTATTAGGTGAGAAAGGGATTAAGCCTTGGATATAGAGCTTGGGGTTATACTTCCCCCCTAATAATAACAACAAAGCAATCAGAAGTCAGATTGAACCTGATCATATCTCCTAGACCAACAATATTTAAGGAAGCAGATGGAAATAATTCTAACCTGGTACCCCATCTCTCCAAGTAGAGCACAATGGCCTCTAGCCCCAACTTCCTCCTGGCAAGAATGAAAGTCTCCCTTGGAGAAGGGTGGGAGGAGGAGAGTCTGAAGATGTTTCTTCTTCTTCCTTTTGAACCACACAATGACATCCCCATACTACAGATTCAAAGGTTAGCTGTCACCACAGGTGGACTTCCTTACACCAATATTTTCTTCATTACTTTCTTAATTTTATTAATTTATTCATTTTATTGCTTTTTGGAGGGCATTTGGGGTTAAGTGACTTGCCCAAAGTCACATGGCTAGTGTGTCAAGCGTCTGAGGTTGGATTTGAACTCAGGTCCTCCTGACTCCAGCACTATTCACTGCGTCACCTAGCTGCCCCTCATTACTTTCTTAAAGCTAGACAATCAACAAAACAATAAAGTCCTGATTTTTAGTGTTTGCCTGTTTCCAAGATGTAATATGCTCATAACAAACAATTAGCAAGAGGTTAGAGCTGGCTCTGACCTCCAGGGCTCCAAGCACAGCCCTGGGTGCTAGGGATACAAAGTCAAAAATAAGGCTGTCATAAAGATACATTCTTTTGGGGGAGTCTATAGGCATGCCTATAGTTAAACAAAAGAAATACAAAGTAACAGAGTCAGAGAGGTACTAGCAACAGAGGGGATCAGGAAAGGAGGCTCCTGAGCTAAAACTTTTAATAACCATAAGGATTCTAAGAAACCAAGGAGAGGAAGAACGAGGAGAGATAGAGGAGAGAGAGACAGAGACAGAGACAGAGAAGAGACAGAGAAACAGAGAGGAGAGACGGAGAGATAGAGAGAGACAGAGAGAAGAGAGAGACAGAGACAGAGAGACAGAGAGAAGAGAAAGAGAGAGAGGGAAAGAGAGAGTGAGACAGAGAGGAGAGATGGAGAGATAGAGACAGAGACAGAGAGAAGAGAGAGACAGAGACAGAGACAGAGACAGAGACAGAGAAGAGACAGAGAGAGATAGAGAAACAGAGAGGAGAGACGGAGAGATAGAGACAGAGACAGAGAGAAGAGAGAGACAGAGACAGAGAGACAGAGAGAAGAGAAAGAGAGAGAGAGAGAGAGAGAGAGAGAGAGAAGAGAAAGAGAGAGAGAGAGAGGGAAAGAGAGAGAGAGAGAGAGAGAGAGAGAGAGAGAATATATCAGGTATAAGGGATAAACTGGTGCAAAAACATAGATAGGCCCATAGCCCCCAAATTGTCAAAACTGGCCCGTGATATAACTGACATTATTCAGTGGAGAAGCAATTTGTATTTCAGAGTAAACCACTGAAGGCATTTCCTTGTCAGATCCTTGTTATCTGTGCATTAAAAGGGAGTCTGGATCAAATGTTCCACGGGCTTCTGAGAATGAGCCTGCAGGATCCCCTCCCATTTGTCCCATCCCTGCCCTCCCCTGCAGTTTCCCAGACTACAGGCATCTGTTTTTCATATTCCACCTCCGTGGTTCTGCAGACCAGAGTCACCTGCTCTTTTGGTCAGTGGGAGTATTCTGGAGAGCCTCCTGACAACTGGTACTTCAGAAAAGGTCATCAGATATCCGTCTGGAAATATCTAAATTGTTCAAAGAATGCAACAAACCTCATTCAAAATGAAATAAGGAAAAGAGCGGGGGTGGGATTGCTTTGTAGGAATTGTCATTTAATTCACACTTGCTGTATTTCAACCTGTACTAAACACAGGAGACACAAAGGAAGGTGAAAACACTGTATCTGCTTTCAAGGAGCTCACTTTATGATGGGGGAGACAACATGAAAATAAACAGATCTATGCAGAAAAAGACAGTGTTGTTTGCTGTTGAATCATTTCATTGGAAGGTAATCTAAGAGAGAAGGCACTAGTGGTAGGGAGAACTGGGAAAGGGGGGTTTTGAGTTGTCTTGAGGGGAGCCAGGAGGTAGAAGTAAGGAGGGAGCAAGTTCGTTCCTGGCAAAGACAGCTAATGAAAAGGTGTGGAGACAGGGGAAGGAGAATCATGGTCAAGGAACAGCAAATAGGCCAGCCTTCGTTACTAGATTGTTGAGTATAAGGGATGTAATATAAAATATTATATTATATATAAGAGATATTATAAAATATAAGAGGACTGGAAAGATATTTAGTCAATCAATATTCATTAAGCCTCTAGAATGTGCCAGACATGCTAAGCATTAGGGATACAAAGAAAACCAAAAGCAGTGTCTGCTCTCAAGGAACACACAGTTTAATGGGGAAGACAAACATGCAGACAATTCTAGTTATCCCTTCTATGACGAGACTCCCTCCACGCTGGTTTCCATATATCTTGGGTCAGCACAAGAAATTAAATGGGAATTTTGGGGGGATTTTGAGGAAGATGCAGACAGCACAGAAAAAGTTTAGAAACTTAGAAATGCATAAAATATATGTGTAGTATTGTATGATATCAACATGGTTTATCTTTTAATATCAAAATAATTCAGATTTCTTCTCTGGTGCAGAGGGAGGGCCAAAAAAATTTTATGGGGATTTTCCAGATTTTAATGGTGTTGCACCTCTAACCCCTCCACCCCACCATGTGGAAGGGAGAACTATATGTACAACCAAGGATATACAGAATACATTGGAATAATCAACAGAGGAAAGGGGCTAGAGTTAAGGAGCATTGGAAAAGCCTTCATATAAAAGGCAGAATTTTGGCTGAGACTTGAAGGAAGCCAGGAAGCAGACTGTGGAGACTTAAGAAGAGAGAGGAAAGGAAATGAAGTGAACCATTGTGAGATAGCCTCTTCAAGGATAGAAGGGGCAAAGTTGTGCGGGGCTTTAAAAGCCAAACAGAGGGTTTTATATCTGATCCTGGCAATGACAGGGAGCTCTTGGTGTTTATTGACTAGAGGAGTAACATAATCAGACCTGTGCTTTTATGATGATCGTTTTGGCAGCCAAATGGAGGATGGATTAGAGTGAGGAGAGAGTTGGGGTAGGAAGGCCAGTTAAGAGGCTATTTTATAAATCCCAGTGTGACTTGAGGAGGATCTGCACCAGGATGGGGGCAGTGGGAGTGGAGAAAAGGGGCATATACCAGCGATGCTGTGAAAGTAGAAGTGAAAGCAACGTAAGTGAGAAATGGAGGATGCCATGAAAGTTGTGAGCCTGGGTGACTGGGAGGATGGTGATACCCTTGAGCATAATAGGAAAGTTTGGAAGAGGAAAGCATTTGGGGCAAAAGACAATGAGTGGAGAAATTGTTACCTCACACTTCTCTAAAACAAAGGCCCATATTTTAATATCTGTATTGGTCTGGTGATGTTGTATACCATAATCAAGACACATTTTGGGGCATGATTGTTGTGGGGATTTGTTTTGCTTGATTATTTTTATCTGTTACAAGATTTGTTGCTGTTGTCTGTTTTTTCCAAATGAAAGGGAGAATTTAAGGGGAAGGACAGAAATAGCAACAATAGGGATACGAAAAAGGAGAAAAGAAATAAAAAAAGTTTTTGTGGCATCTTTTTTTTTTAAATGCCAAAACAGATCAGAAGGTGAAAGAGACAATCAAGACACATGAAACCAATGTATAAGCATTTATTACGTACCTCAAAAAAGAAATGATGCAAACTGTATGTAATGAAAATATGGGGTTTCATTTGCAATGCTTTTTTTCTGTTCTTTGTATATGGAAATGTCCATTGCTCTTGATGTTTGTCAAGTTAAGAATAATTAAAAAAATATTTAGCACATATAGGCCCTGGGCCCACTCTGCCAACCCCAACTTTGCGATGGTAGGTCAGGTCCTCTGAGCCTGCCTGCATCTCCCTTCAGGTTCTAGATATAACTCTAAGGGATAGAGAGTGTCTTTCTAATACCCTAAGCTTAAGCTCCTACATGGTGTGTTCCTCTCAACATTAATAAATAGTCTTTACTGCCCCCAAATCATTGACCAGTGCCAGTTAAAATTTCTGCAGTATCATTTAACCAGTTGATATCTCCGTGATATTATCAACGAGCATTTAACACTGCTTAGTTTTTACAAAGACATATTGACTGAGAAGTTATAGTAAGTAACAAAGTACAAAGACCTCTAAAACCATGAACCTGTTCTTTTCTCCTAGCTTGGTCTTTGATGGGATGTAGATTCAAATTTAAAGTGGTAGCTACAAACATTCCTCCCATCGAGTTCATTTCTGAGTGAAGCATAGTCAATTCCCTCTCTTACTTGTAGGACACAGTATTTTAGCTTCCTAATGGATTCTCCGCTGCTCTGGGCCATGCAGGTTGCTCTTTGGGGTTATGCTGATTCTTTGACCTGCTCAGTTGCAGTGGCAACAGCAATCTCTGCCATGAGCTCCCATCACTGGATCTCTGGTGGCTCCACTGACCCTTTGGAGCTCACAAGATCCTTCTATCTCCAAAATGCTTTCAGTTAAACTCATGAAGGAATAAACACAGCAGAGACAGAAGAAATATCCGGACCATGCATTCACATGCATCAGATAGGGAGATGAGAGCCATAGTCAGAGCTGCTGCTGAATACTGCTGCCAACGACCTCTCTTCCCACCTACAGATCCACACTATTTCTTCTTCAGCTGAAAGTTGCCAGGAGAGAGAGCTCGAGTTCCTCCGTTGAGGCATACAGTCCAGGCTCAGGAGTCAGTTAAAATACTTTTCTTCATCATCAGTTAAGCAGACAGGAAGAAGTCAAGCGCCAGTACATGCGTTGGGTTGGGAACAAGACCTTTTTATTACGAGTGATCACGAATTTATGGAAGCACTTTCTCCAAGCATCTGTTTGGGTAGACACCCAGTAGAGAAGATTGTGCAGACTCAAAGGAAAATTGGCCAGTCCCCTGTTACACATAAAATTATTATTATTGTTATTTTTAAATGAGACCAAAGACTTCAGATTATGAAGTTCATTAGCACTGATTAAGTACAGGTAAGACTTTTTGTTAAGGTGAAACCAAGGATTCTAGAGTAGGATGCTGACATTATATTATGTCTTAATATTTTCTAAAAGAAAAGGAGGCCTTAATGAGTATTGCTTGCAGGCTACCTATTGGTATGTCTATGTGAAAATAAAGAGAAATCACCTCTGTCAACTCCATTTCACTGATAAACGTTTTCATTTTAAATGATACCACAACCTCTTTTCTCCCACTGTTCTAAATGGCATAGAATCTTGTACAGAATCACAGATTTGAGGACACCTAGACAAAACTTCTCATGTTATAGATGAGGAAATCATGACCCAGAAAGTGCAGTGATTTTCCCCAAGGCCATACACACAGCAGTAGATAAGTTGGGATTCTCAGTCTTTGGTAGAGGTATAATCCAGAACCTTGTCCTAGGAGGGATCTTATCTGCCCAGTTTCCACCAGTCCCTGCGATAGCAGGAATTTTTCTTGAATGTCCCAGGATCACAGCTTTCAAGCTGGAAGGGAACTAAGAGGCCAACTAGTCTCTCCCCACCACTCTCATTTTAGAGATAAAAAAACTGACTAGTTTTTAAAGAACTACACTACCTGGCCCCAACCTATCTTTGCTCCTCATTGGATAGTACTCTGCTACCCACGCTCTACCATCCACTACACTGGTCTTCTCTTTGTTTCTCACATTCAACATTCTACCCTCCATCTCCATACTCTCGCTCTGGCTGTGCTCCATGCCTGGAATATTGTTGTTGTTGTTAATTATGTCTGACTCTTTGTGACTACCATCGTCCCCACAATACTGTCCCTGGGGTTTTCTTGGCAAAGATGCTGGAGTAGCCTGTTGGCTGCCTATGATGAAGGACCTGCCCTGTATTATATGGGCTACCTGGCAGCCCTGGCCAAAGCTCCATTTGCAGCCCACAGTTATGGTGCCTTCTTGACCCTCAGCATCCTAGATCATTACTACAAACCAAGTATCATGTGTGAAGAGGCAGTAGAGCTCCTGAAGAAATGTCTGGAAGAGCCCCAGAAGCCCTTCATGCTGGACCTACCATCCTTCAGCGTTCGGTGAACGCTGGATACCATCTTCTCTTCCAAGAGGAGTCCTAACCCACCACCGACCCCCAAACTGATCCCATCAACCAACTTACCTTTTTGTGAATGGTTCCTTTACTGTTGTTTTCTACACTTCTGCAATTCACAGACAACTAGACACCAATAAAGTTGGATATTGACAAAAAAAAAAGATACTGGAGTAGTCTGCCATTTCCTTCACCAGGGTCACAAAGCTAGTAAGTGTCTGAAGTTGGATTGGCACTCAGGTCTTCCTGACTCCAGACTCAGTGCTTTATCTACTGACCACCCAGCTGCCAGGATATATTCTTGCCTTATTGCCGCATCCTAGAGACTTCTCCTTTTAAGAAGCAATGCAAACACTGACTTCTGAATGGAGATTTTCCTAATCTCCCTAACAACTAATGTTTTCTTCCAATTTACCTTATATTTAACTACTCTTTCCATATTTATAATCATTTGCTTTACATTTATGCTGTATATATTTTTATATGTGCTTGATGTTTTCCTGATCAGAATGTAAGCTCTTTGTGAGTAGGATTTGTTTCATTCTTTGTACTTGCTTCCCACCTACCTAGCATAGTGTCTAGCAAATAACAAATACTTGATTATGTGAATTACCCAAAGTCACATTGGTAGTGAGCCTCAAAGGTGGGGCTTGAACCTAGATTCTCCAACTCAGAGTTAGTGTACTTTGCGTTTTACTATGTCTATTCTGAGGAAATCACTTAATTCATGTCAGTCTCAGTTTCCTCATCTGGAATAATTACTGAGCTAATCACTTTATTGCATTGCCACTGTGAAGAAAGCATGTTGGTAACCTTAAAGCACTTTATAAATGTGAACCATTTTTATTACTCTTCCACTACACGTAGGTCATTGTCTTTTTTTTTTTTTTTTTTGCTTTTTGGAGGGCAATTGGGGTTAAGTGACCTGCTCAAAGTCATATGGTTAGTAAGTGCGTCAAGTGTCTGAGGTCGGATTTGAACTCAAGTCCTCCTGACTCCAGGGCCGGTGCTCTATTCACTGCGTCACCTAGCCGCCCCCACATATGTCATTGTCAATGCATTTCTTTTCTTTTCTCTTTTTTCTTTTTGGAGGGGGGAGGGCAGGTCAATTGGGGTTAAGCGACTTGCCCAACATCACACGGCTAGTAAGTGTTAAGTGTCTGAGACTGGATTTGAACTCAGTTCCTCCTGATTCCAGGGCCGCTGCCCTATTATGTCAATGCACTTCTTATTCTTTTCTGACAAGAGAGGAACAAGACTAAGACAGCCCTGATAGCAGGCTAGCCTTTGCCTTCTTTTGACCAAAGGGAGTCCAAGTGACTTTGTCAGCTCCTGCCTATGCTCTGAATGAGTCATTGGCAAAGGATGTGGGTATCCAAACATGCACAGCTTCTGAGAGGTGTTAGAATATCTCTTTCTTGCTGATGCAAATCTCCACCCACTGAGAAAAGGGCCCTGCTTCACACATCACTTTACCCTGGATTGCCTCCAGTTGCTTTACTTACCATTATGCAACCTATCCCCACACCACCTGATAGCTTCAGACAAAATTAGCATTGCATAAATACGTTTGTATCATTTCTTTGCTGACCAGAATATTATCCCTTTTATGGTAGAGGTCTAAGATGAACCACAGGCAGCAGCCACTGGTGGGGACCAACTGTAGCCTTCTGGCTTATCATTCCCTGTCCCTTAGAACACTGGTTGTTTGGCTGCAGGTGCTCCGGGATGGAGAATACTAAAGACAGGCATGCTGGGAAAACCATATGGTTGTAAACTAGGGAAAAATCTGGATTTTGAGCCCATGATAGTTCAAGAAAGAGAATAACAACCAGTGAAAGAATAGAGACTCCAGTAGCTATTTTTAAAATGCATTTGCAATTCTGGGCTCGCTGAGATACAGGGAGAAAGAAATGTGACATTAACAATGACATGGAGAGTCACCTAGAACTTCAAAGAGACAATGAAGCATCGGAAGATCATAGATTTCCACCTGGAGAGGACTCCAGAGGTTATCTGCTCTTTGTCCCCAAACCTGATTCTGTATCAGTCTTGCCTTCTCTTTTCTGGGTATGAAGGACCTTTGGCCTACTTCTAAAGCATTTTATAGATTTGGAAACTCAGATCCAGAGATGTGTTGCTGAGGGTAACCCAGATAGTGACAGAGGCAGGATTTGAACCCAGAGCCTTTGGTTTCAAATCCAGTACTTTTTAAACTGTACAAGTCACATGCAAAGGTGTTTCCCCAATAGTAGAGATAGCTTGTTGATCTTGTCTTTCTTGTACTGGACAGGGCCTGTTGCCAGTGTTTGACTGGCTGGGATTAAGGGTTCATGGGTCAAAGCAAAGTTAATTGGCTCACAAAGGACATCAAAACCCATGATCTGGGTACATCTACCACATTGCTCTAACCCAAAGGTGTCTGCAGAACTGACCACAGGCCACATCATCAGGCAATATTCCCTGGTAAGGCCTGAACCAGATTAAGGTGAAGTTGGGAAATATTTAACAAAATAAAAAAAATATGATAAAATACAGATAACATTACATTTTAAAACTAAGTCAGCACTCAGCCTGCAGGGGTCCTTACGTATGCGTTAGTGGAGCTCCTTTCTATTTGTCTGACACGCCTGGAACAAATCCAGATAATTGGGGCATAACTAATGGTAGTTATAAACAGAACTTTTGATGCAATGGGACAGTAAGCTTTGACTTTCCAAGAAGATAAGTGGGCATTTGTTCATAGCCTTGGAGGATCACAAGAACCCTCTGCATGTTCTAGGTGAGGGGGAACCAGTGTATCACTATCCCTGGAAAGACAGCCTAGTTATCTAGCATCTGGGGAATTTTCCTGCACTACTCTATGGAGGTCATCTAAACTTTTTGTTGTTATTAAGTCATTTTTCAGTTGCGTACCATTCTCTGTGACCCTGTTTGGGATTTTCTTGGCAGCTTTTCCAGCTCTTTTTGAAGATGAGGAAACTGAGGCAAAGAGGGTTAAGCAACTTGCCCAGGGTCATACAGCTAGTAAATATCTGAGGCCAGAGTGGAACTCAGGAAGATGAGACTTTTTGACTCTAGGCCTATCCACTGTGCCACCTAGCTGCCCTCATCTAAACTTATCTATGCCAATAAGACAATCAAAGGGGCTGGCAAGATAGTTCAAGATCTTTTTTCCTCCTTCTTATAGTAATTTTACAAAGTTTCTGTTTACAAAGTTTACAAAGAAAAGAAAAGACATTGGTATGGGTTCCTAGCAGTTAGAAAATACTGCCAGAAGTTTGGGTGCAACAGCCAAAAGTTCAACCAGTAATTTCATCAACCCTGAGATAAATTGTGGAGATGAAGCAAACAGCCCGCCAGCTGTGTGGTTTTGAGCAAGTTAAGTGAACAAGTCACTTAACTTCTCTGCACTTCAGTTCCCTTATATATTGAAAGGATATGTGCTAGAATTGGAGTCAGAGGACCTAGGTTCAAATGCAGTTATTGCCACTTACTACTTAGGGTGACCTTGTAGTCACTGTATGTTCTTGGGCCACAGTTTCTTTTTTATTAAAAAAAAATTTTGGAGGGCAGAAGGTAAGGCAGTTGGGTAAATGACTTGCCCAAGGTCACACAGCTACTAAGTGTTAAGTGTCTGAGGTCTGATTTGAACTCATGTCCTCTTGACTCCACGGCCGGTGCTCTTACTGTGCCACCTAGTTGCCCTCACAGTTTCTAAGTAAGGGGATAGATTAAGTGGCCTCTAAGGTTCTTGCCAGGTCTAAATCTGGAATGCTGTGAGAGACTCAATAACCCCAAAGCATTTTCCCTCTCCCCAGCTTTCTAAAATTATCATTTTATAATGTTTTCTCAAAAATCATACCATGTTAATTTAAAATATACATGTAGAGAGAAGGAAAAAAAAACTTATCATTGACAAATGCATAACCAATTTGTTCTACCATTCTACTTTCTGTCCCCCCCACCTCCCCCATCCCTATGATACTGAGAGGCAAAAGAGTTCTCTTGGCCAATAATGGGACCAAGTACCTGTACAGCAGGAGAGGGGCAGGCATATGAAGTGCAAGCAATACTGAGATTCCTGATTTAGCCTTGCCGCCCTGCTGTGGCCATGCCTCTTGATTCTCTGCGGTCCTTGCTTTCTTATCTATCTACTACCTCCCTGCTGGATCCCCCTCATCCCTTACCCAGCCTGCTGACCTCTAGCCTGCAGATCTGTGCCGTGCACTTTAGCTGGTATGCCTCAATGTTGATGGACTTGATCTTTTTTTTTTTTCTGTTGGTCTCAGAGGAAAAGCAATTTGGAATTGTGTTCCCAAGGGTACTAAATTCAAGCAAACTGTTTGGCCCAGTGATACCATTATTAGCCCAGATCCCAAAGAGATGGGGGGAAAAAGAGGAAAAGGACTGTATGTACAAAAATATAAATTGCGGAATGGCTGGACAAATCATGGTTCATGAATATAATGGAGTGTTATTGAGCTGTAAGAAATCCTGAAAGGGATGGCTTCAGAGAAAACTGAGACGGCTTATGTGAATTGGTACAGAATGACGTAAGCAGAACCAGAAGGGATGGGGAAAGGGAAAAGTTATCATAAGAGAGTTGGGGGGTGGGGAGAGAGAGAGACAGAGAGAAAGAGAGAGAAATCTTTAAATTTGAACAGAACATAGAAATTATTCAGAACATTGCTGTACTTGGCTTAAAATCTTTGCTAAGTTTATTACTATTATAAAACATAATGGCCCACCTTTAGGGAACAGCACTCTTTCTGGAAATACTCTGAAATGCTGTGTTCTTTTGTGGTACAGTGGTACAATGGAAAGAGGACTATACCTAGAGACATAAGATATTAGACGGAGATCTGAAAGGGACCTCAGAGGGAGCCCTTGGGTATATATCAACATGCACATGATATGAAAGATATAACACATAATTATATATACATTACATAAAATGTATATACAATGTATTATGTGTATGCAATACATGTATTTATATGTGTATTATATATTATGTACATGTATGTATATATCATTAATTATATATGCATATAGTATAAACTATATAATATGTAATTATATATACATAATAAACAATTATATCTTGCATGTCATTATACCTTACATATCACAATACATTATAACATATCAGCAGAATCAATTCTATTAATAATATATTATTATTAATATTAATCAATATTATTATTATTATTTGACTTTTATCAGCCATTAGGCCTCTGGGTGTATTTGACCCCTAGATAACATGGCCTGCACAGAATGGGACTAATGGTAGCATAGTGGAAAAAGCAATGACTCCACAGTCAGAAGAAGTGGGTTCACATCTCCCCTTTAACATGATCCTGGGAGGGCCATTTAATTCTCTGTATACCTTCGTTTCCTCACTTATAAAATGAAGGGTTTGGATTAGGTGGCATTAGAAATCCCTCTCATCTCTTGGTCCATGTCAGATACTATCACTTTAAAAAAATTACCGTCTGTAGGGAGGTTACCAGGGATTAAAGGGGAGGGGAAAGGACACTTTAGAGTCAGGAAGACCTGGGATCAAGTCCAACCTATACTGGTTGTGTGACTCTAACTTAATCTTTCCGTGTCCTTTGGTCATTCAGTCATTTTTTTTAGTTGCGTCCAAGTCTTGGTGACCCCATTTAATGTTTTCTTGGCAGACATCCTGGAGTGGTTTGCTATTTTCTTCTACAGCTCATTTTACAGATGAGGAAACTGAGACAAACAGGGATAAGTGACTTACCCAAGATCACACACTTTACTAGTGAGTGTCTGAGGTCAGATTTGTACTCATGAAAATGAATTTTCCTGACTACAGGTCTGGCATCACCTAACTACCCCTACACTATCCTAGGCAACTCTAAAATTTTAAGTTCATAGAAGGACTTTAGAGGCCATTAAATCCAACTCCCTCATTTTACAGGTGGGAAAAATTAGGCTCAAGTAAGTTAAACGACTTGTGCAGGGTCACAATTACTAAATATCTTGGGTGGGATTTGAATCAGGTCTTCTTGACACTAAGTCAAGGGCCCCATCCACTATACATAGCTGTAGGTGCCAATTTATACTTTAAAAGGAGTTCCTTTTTTTTTTTCTTTTTGGAGGGGGGAGGGCAGGGCAATTGGGATTAAATGACTTGCCCAAGGTCACATGGCTAATAAATGTTAAGTGTCTGAGACCAGATTTGAACTCAGTTCCTCCTGACTCCAGGGCCTGTGCTGTATTCACTGCACCACCTAGCAGCTCCAGAGTTCCTTCTTATGAAGTCCCTATACCAGTGAAATCATAGAGCTGGTCCAAAAAAAGTTGTGGTTATGTTTGAGGAAATAACAAAGCCTGCCTGAGTCTCTAAATCAAGGATGGAAAATAATTTGAAACATTTTCAGAGAGTAGGTATTTTGCTGTAGAAGGTGAAGTGAGTCTTGAGAGAGGCCCAGCACTGAAACTAGGATGGGCAGCTGTCCTGACATTCCTAAGCAGGAATTCTGTTTTCTGAGCGCCCAGACTGGGTGCCCAGAGAGAAGGGCTCTTGGCTGCCTGCTCTCTTGGTCATCTGTCAGTAACAGGCCTCATGCCCTCACAATAAGTGACCTGAGGATTAAAGCACCAGCATATTTTGATCTGTTACTCCCTTCATCTCCAGGTGGCATGTTTCTGATCACATTTCAGTGTCTGGATTATGTAAAGGTAACATGGAAGGAAGGAAGGAAGGAAGGAGGGAGGGAAGAAAGAAGGGAAAAGAGGAAAGAAAGGAGAAAAATATGTATGGATAAAAGGGAGGAGGGAGGAAAGGAGGGAGGAAGGAGGGGAGGGAAGGAGGAAAAAAGGGAAGAGAGGGAAGAAGGAAGGGGGGATAAAGGAAAGGAGGTGTGCCACCTAGCCACCTCTAGGAGGAAGGAAAGGAATGAGTAAAGGAGAGAATTAGGGAGGAAAGGAGGAAGGGATAGAGGGAAAATGGAAAGAAAGGAGGGGGAAGGGAAAGAGGAAAAAAAAAGAGGGAAATTTTCTAAAGACCTTGAGATGCTTCCATTGGAGGACAATAACTATCATGCCCTTCCCCTCATCTTCTTTCCCATTTCTCTTTGGAGGTTGGAAAATAATATTATCTAAATTTAAATCAAGTCATCCTCATGTGTGGCCTGAGCACTCTGATTCTGTGCTCCTGTCTTTAATAAATTCCCTTCAAAAGAGAGCCGCAAATAGACCTCGGGGACTTGGAGGAGCTCTGACGTTAGGATAAACTAGTCATAAAATGCATCATTTTAGCTACTTGGAAATGCTCTGAAATGACCTCAAGGTTTTGCTTGCACAAGAGTCCATGAAGCATGGATTTTCTTGAAAATAATTCCAAAATCTTGTTATGATCCAGATCTGGAAAGCTGAGTTAATTGGGTTTAATCAACCTCAACTCCCATTTGTTCCTGATTTCTTCTTCTTCAAGGCAGAAACACTTGGACTGGTGTTCTTTATCACACCTGTCAAGCCATTGGGACAGACCATTCTTAGAAAAAAGGAAATGTTCATTATAGAGTTGATCTAACTTCATTCTTAATGCTTTTCTTTTCTAAATTGGTCTCAAGAGGAAAAATGGCTTTGATACCTTCTCTTTGGTTCTTTCTCATTCCCTAGACTCCTGTGTTAATGAATGTTTATCTAAAGGTAAAAAAATATGAGTCCCTTAAATATCCCAACTGAGACTTTCTTAAGAAAAGAGATGTAACTAGGCCAGGACAACCAGGACATTTCCCCCAGGGTGCATAGAACTGGGGGTATGCTTCCTTCCTATGGCAGTCTTCCTGTCTGATGTCCCCAAGCTATGGTCTTTTGCTCATCGCACCCTCTGTAACATGACTGGCACCACTGCCCTAGACAATCTCCTGCTACTACCCCCAGGTGTTTTTTTTTTTACATTATTACACCTAGGAATATTCTGGAAAATGCTTAATAATTGACTCTCTGTGGGGAAAACGCCCATAGCACACTTTTAATCTTAATTCAAATTATTAACATTTTCTTTATAACTTTCTTAAGTTTGGACAATCTACAAAAACAATAAATCAGGCTCTGATTTGTACTACTTGCTGATTTCCAAGGTGGTGCTGCTCACACTAAAAAACAAGAAACAATCAGCTATTGAAAGTCAGTAAGAGCTGGTTCCAGCATACCCCTAATCACCTGTCTCCTTGAACCTACCTTCCTCTACCATCATACGCCCTGCCTGCTTTCTCTTACCCTGTGCCCAGCCTCTGCCTAGAGATTAGGAAGTTGTCAGTCATGCTGTGGGGACACGTATTGGACACTTTGGAGGGGTGGGATGGACTCCTCCTTCTAGTGGTGTGACTGTTCCTGACCAGGGTACACTGTCCTTCCCTATATCTCCTGGCCTGGGGAGCCTCACTTTACCTTTCTCAGGGATGCCCAAGATCAATGTCGGCTCCATATGAGCTGGCTAGGTGAGATCCTAAGGGCTTTCTGTATCTCAAGTTAGCTTGCCCTGGCCTAGCCTCCCTCTGCTCCTTTCCTCATGGCCTTCTCAGAAGCTATATCCTGTGGTTTCTCCTCCTAGGGCCCATTCAGTCACTGTCTTCAACAGGCACGTTATTCCTGGGTTTTTGCCCACAGGAAACCTTATGTTCTGAGGCCCAATGTATGTCTCCCCACATCTACCCTTCTATCTCACCTCAATTTGTCCCAGATATAAAAATTCCTAGTTAAAATTCTGCTTAAGAATTAAAACAAGCTTGTGGGTTGGGGTCAACTGCGATGTTTGATATATGATCCCTTAGGTCTTCACTGGAATTTCCTTAGTAGCTGAAACTGCAGAGGACTCTCTGAATTGTCAAATTCTCAGTCAACTTAAAGTAGTCTTAAAGCAACCTGGAGGAACAGCCTGCCTATACAGGAAAGGTATATTCCTTTCTGCCTATTCCATTTCCTATAATGGAAACCCATTATAAAAGCATCGTTTAAATCAAAGACTTTGAATTCCAAAGGGAGTTGGCACATTTGTAGGCAGACAACACTTTCCTTTCCTCTCTGAAATAGACCCTCTGAACTTACAATTCATTAAGGCTCATACAAGTCCTTTTTTGCCATTTTAATAGAAAGAACTGCAATAATTTCTCAAGGGAGTTATATCTTTTGTGGGACCTCAGGGAGTGGGGTTGGGGTAATTTAGTTTTTATTACATCAGTGTGTTCCATCTATTTTTCAATTCGTTCTTGTTTTCAGTTTTGCTGGGAACTTGTATGTTTTCCTAATATATAATGGCTAGATGCTTTTCTTCATAGTGCTCAGGAAGCTGGGTAATTCTAATCTTAAAGTGCCTCTGACTCTTCTCTTTGATCTGTCTTCAAGATCCATCTCTTTTGCTTCATTTCTTCTAAATCCTTTCAGTTGGGCTGTTTTATGGGTTTGTTTGGCTGTTTCCACTGTTGTTCCTACCTTTCTGTCCCCTAGTAAAATATTCTACTTATCATTGATTCTATTAATACGTTTATATTCTCCACACATATTTCTTTTGTTTGTTTCGTTTCTGTTATTGCTTTTTGGAGGGGGGAGGACAGGGCAATTGGAGTTAAGTGATTTGCCCAAGGTCACATGGCTAATAAGTGTGTCAAGTGTCAGAGGGCGATTTGAACTCAGGTCCTCCTGATTCCAGGGCCGTCCTATATTCACTATGCCACCTAGCTGCCCCTATGCCACCTAACTGCCCCATGCCTGCCTATTTTTTTTTTATTCTTCTTTGTATTTTGCCTAAAATACAAATGTTATCTTGAGAGGTGCCATAGGAAGCCTTTTAAGTAACTTGTCTTCAATGAGGCTCTGAGGTTGTGTCTAGACCCAAAGTGGCAAAAATCAGTCTAGTCATGAACTAATGCAAAGTGAAATGAGCAGAATCAGAAGAACATTGTGCACAGTAATAGCAACATTGTGTGATCAATTATGAATGACTTAGCTCTCCTTAGCAATGCAATGATCCAAGACAATTCCAAAGGACTCATGGTGGAAAATGCTATCCACGTTCAGAGAAAAAACTGACAGAGTTTGAATATAGATAGATCAAAGCATACTATTTTCACTTCCTTTATTTTTTGTGTTTTTTCCTTTTGGTCTGTTTCTTCTTTTACAACATGACTAATATGGAAATGTTTTACATGATTGCACATATATAACCTACATCAAATTGCTTACCATCTTAGGGAGGGGACAGGTAAGGGAAGGAGGGAGAAAATTTGGAACTCATTTTTTTAAAATGAAGGTTAAAAATTGTCTTTACATGTAATTAGAAAAAATAAAATATTATTTAAAAAGGAAAATCAATTCAGTCAAAAGCCTTGGTCCAAAAGGATCCTAGGAACTATTTAACTCCAGATTTTGGTTCCAATCTACCTTTTTACCCTTTCAGTCAAATCAATCCATATTTATACAATAGCAGAAACCATACAAAATTTTCTTTTCTTTCTCCTTTCACACTTCTAGGCACAAGGATGACTATATTTTTGTTGGTTCCCAAGGATTCTGGTGCAATGGAAAGCACATTGGATTTGGAATGAGAAGATCTGGATTCAGATTTTGCCTCTGCTACTTACCAGCCATATGGCCTTAGGCATAGTTCTGAACCTTTCTGGGCATCTGTCTTCTCAGCTGTAAAACAAGGCAATCGGGCTAGATGATGTCTTGTTGTGCCAAAATAAGTGAGAAAGAGACCCCCAGAACAATTTTGGAAGTGGACTTTATTTAGCATGCTCTGTTTGGGGCTACATCTTACCTTGCCCAAATCAAACAGGCCTGATCAAGGGGAGACCACTGATATATATAGGGTCTCCCAACTCTTAATAGTTGGGGATTGCATAATCAGAGGTTTACAGCAGGGATTGGCTAGTATACATTTTGATTTTCACGGGCACAGGGAAACCTTTGGGGGGTCCTGCAGCCAACTAGTCTATTTCCATGAAAAAGAACAGGAAGAAGATAGCTGGCTACCCCAGAATGGGGGAAGGGGAAGGGATCAGGGGAGGCAGGGGAGGCCAAGTACAACAGTCTAAGGATCCTTTCCTTTCTAAATCTGTTTTCCTATGATACTCGCCTTTCTCTGCCTGGCCTCATGTGCTGAACAATGGAGTTAAAAAGCTGAGGGCCCCTCCAATATAATTTATTTTGTCCAACAGTTCCATCCTAAAAGTAAATCATTTCCTGCAGTAGAGAAAGTTATTTTAGGCTACACTTTTTTTTTGCCTACTTCATATTTATGAGCTTCCCGTGGACTTCACATCATAGCCCCTTAGTTTCCTCACACTTTCAGAAATATAACAAACCAAATGGTGTGAACTCTTCCCCTGCACAGATGGGAAAGGCAGGTGTAATTGACTGAATATACCAACAGTCTTTTCTTTTCCTTTAGTGTTCTCAGAAAGATGCCAATTTACCCATCATCTTTGCAAAACAGCAACAGGGGGCTAACAAGCTAAATAAGATGTTCCATTTGCCTAAAATGCTAGACCCACATATGATTATTCAAATAAGTCCCACAGTGTTTGTGTGTATCCTGGCATTTACAGTTATTATCTGTTTTAGTTTAAACTTCCATAAAGTTCACAGTATCTGCATTAATAAAAACTATGTCATGACACCACAAAATTATAAACCACAGAATTATGCTGATAAACTGACTATTGATTTTTGCCAGCCCTTCTGCCCCAAATAAAACGTATCTCACTTTTTTTAGAAGAAAAGGTTACTTACTAAACTTAAGATCTAAGATCTTATTATATGTACCATCATGTTATCTTATTTTATGTTTGGTGGGGTGCAAAGTACACAAATGACCGGGACAGAGGATAACTGGTTTCAAGTTCTGATCACGTCACTGACTAGCTGTGTGGTCTTGAACAAGCCCATTTAACAACCTCTTGCTCAATAGTTACTTTATCTGAAAAAATGATGGGGTTGGAGTAGATGAATGAGTGAAAAAGCATTTATTAAGCTCTTGCTATGGTCCAAGGACAAAGATACATACTTGGGATACACAAAGCAAAAGTGAGAGAGTTCCTGCTCCCAAGGAGCTCATACTTCAATTGGGAGAGAGAACACATAAAAGAAAAGTCCAAGGTGGGCAGATGGAAAAATATAGGAGTCCTAACTGTGCCAAGAGAAGTCTGATGATGGGTTCCAAGGGAACTTAGACATCAGTAGTGAGTAGGCCAGATGACAGCAAGGCAGATGGTATGGAAGAGGGAGTGTCAGAGCTAATGGTAAGGTCTGGTGGGCCTGCATCTCACTAGAAGAAATAGCATTGGTGACTCCTATCTTAGTTGAGTGGTATCAACAGTTTAGTAATATGGATGGGATCTGGGGTGCCAAGGGACCGGACAAAAGGAAAGCAAGTGAGATGAAATTACAGTTTAAACCGAGAGAGAGACTCTTATTTCACCCAAGTGAAAAGCAAAAGTACACAAAGTCTAGGGGGTCAAGCTGGAAAGCAGGGATTTGTTGAGTAGCCTGCTTTCCCTACATGTCTGTAGATCCCAAGATCTTTTTACATGTCTTTTTACTCCTAGCAATTAGCTAAGTCAGTTGTGTATTTACTGGTAAATTCTACTTTGTAGAACTTCTCCAGTTTCTGTTTTGCTCTTTTGCTTGATAAATGTGTTTTTCACTATTTATTTGTGACTTTTTTTTTGTATTACCAGCATTTTCCTCAGGGATCTGCCCTAAAGCCTCTTCTCCTTCTGTGCTACTTCACTTGAGGATCTCATCAGCTCTCATGGATTTATTTACTGTCTCTATGCTGAGGATTCTCAAATTCATTTATCCTCCACTAGTCTCTCTGATGACCTCCAATCTTGATCCTCTAATTGTCCTTCAGACACCTTGAACTGGATATCCAGAAGACATCTTAAATTCAACAGGGCCAAAGCTGAACTCATTATCTTTCCCTCTGCAGCCCCGTCCCCTTGCCCCCTCCACCTTCTCTATAGAGAAGGGCTCACAAGCTAGAAACTGTCCTGGATTCCTCACTATCTCTCAGCCCTCATATCCACTTTGTTGCCAAGCCTGTTGAAACTTCTCTCAAATATGACCTGTTCTATTCTGTAACACTATCGCCACTGTGTCACAGGTCCTCATCACATCATGCCTAGACTCTTACAATAGCCTGTGGGTGGGTCAGCCTGCTTCAAATTTCTCCTCATTCCATTCTCTCCTCCGTTCACCAAAGTGATTTTCCTGAAGTGCAGGTTTGACTATGTCATCTCCCTATTCAATAAACTCCAATGCATCCCTATAACTTCTAAATTCAAATTAAAAATTCTTTTCTTGGTATTCAAAGCCCTTCATGACCTAGCCCTTTCCAACCTTTCTCATCTTCTTGTTCCTTACTTTTCTACCACATATTTTAATCCAGCGACACTGGCCTCCTGGCTGTTCCACAAGCAAGACACTCTATGTAGGTTTGGGCATTTTCTCTGGCTGTCCTCCAGGCCTGGAATGCTCTCCCTCTTCAACTCCCCTTTCTGACTTTCCTGGCTTTTTCTTAAGTCCCAACTAAAATCCCATCTATTACAGGAAGCTATTTCCAATCTCTCTTAATTCTAGTACCTTCCTTCTGCTGATTAATTCCTATTTGTCCTGTTTATAGCTTGCCTTGCATATATTTGTTTGCATGTTGTTCTCTAATTAGATTGTAGGTTCCTTGAGAGCAGGGACTGTCTTTTGTTTCTTTTTGTATCCCCAATGCTTAGTACGGTGCCTGGCAAACAATAGGAACTTAATGTTGTGGTGTTGTTCAGACATTTGTGTCTGACTCTTCATGACCCTGTGGACTCTGGCACACCAATGCTGTACAAGGGGTTCTCTTAGCAAAGCCACTGGAGTGGTTTGCCATTTCCTTCTCATATAGATTAAGTCAAACAGAAGTTAAGTAACCTGCCCAGGGTCAACATCTGAAGGCCAGATGTGCACTTAGATCCTCTTGACTCCATGCCCAGCACTGCATCTGCCCCCTAGTTGCCTCAAGGGTTTATTGATATTGAATAATTGATGTTGAAATTGACATTTTGTGGGAAGAGACTAAACTGGCAAGTGTAAGCTTGGGGCTACTTTCTTCCTTAAGAGAAAACAGGGAAATGGCTTTGTTTTGAACCCCCTAAAATTATACCCCTAGCCAGTAATATTTAATGAGGCATTATATCTATATAATTCTAGTCTGATACTCTCCTTGAAATAGGCAAGATAAGGAGTGAGTGCTCAGCCTTTCATTCTTCTCAAGGTAAAAATCACAGTATCTCCTAGAAAATGATGGACCAGATTCTAGATATATCCATCCATGTTGCCTGTGAGATGCACTTCTCTACAATTAGACTTGCACGTAGACAAACATTTCTTATGTGGGCACACCTAATTTACAGATTGTAAGCTCCCTAAGGTCAGGGATCATAAAATTTCCTAACTTTGTATCTTTATGCTAGCACAGTAGCATGGTATATACTGTTTAATAGTTCTTTGTTGACAAGTTGAATAAATTAGGATTTAAGTCATAAGATTATTTGATCATAGTTTTAGAGCTGGAAGAGCTCTCAAAGGTCACCTGATTCAATCACCTCAGACCACATAGAGAGTAAGCCTAAAAACTAGGGTCAGAATCCAGTCAGATGACTCCCAAACCAGAGTTCTTTTCTACTTTACCATTCTACTTCCATGCTCACTAAATACTAATTAGTCAATGAGTAGGTTAACATAAACAGAATTTCTTTGGGATAAATTTTCTCCAAACACAAAAATTCTGTCAAACCATGCTACTAGGTTACCAGATGAAGATTGAAAGAAAAAAAAATTAACTAGCTATTGTGAGGGTTAGGAAATACTTGCAGGCTGTAGGCAGTTATGTTGAGGCACAGGGAGTGTTGAGGCCCTGGAACAAGCTGGGTCACATAGACTCCAGAGCATTGCTCAAGGTTCTCCCACCTGTGGTTACCAGGTGTTCCAGATTAGCATCTCCACACCCTGGGACCTTCACGCCCTTGTGATTGCACCTCCTCTTTCACAATTTTGTTCAGCTGGGCTCTGTTTTTGTCATGTGTGGTATGTATATCTGGGATATATATAAGGCTTCAGCTTTGGGGGTAGTATGGAAGTCTGTACTGAGATCTTGCTGTAAGGCTTCCCCATGGAGAGACTTCAATAAACTGCCTCTGCTTGCACCTACAAGCCTTGACTCTTTTGTTCTTGAGAATATGTTGGCGCCTTCTCAATTAGGGTAAAGTAACCGGCTGCCCCTGTTGTCCGGTTAGGATATCCTGACAGAGTAGGGCCTGAACAGGGACCTGAAAAGGTGCAGGGAAGATAGGAAAGCTGGCAGAGAGCCAAGAGTTCAGAAGAGCCTGGGAATAGTTGCTGCAGGACTTAGCCCAGAAGCCCAGTATGGGGAATATAGTAATGAAGGCTCGGGATTTAGAGGTGTATGCTAAACAGGTTGAGAAGGTGAGACACTTGTTAAAAGGGAAGGCTTGAATGTCTCCACTAATAGGGCACATAAATTTGTTAAAAACATCTCCATGGCTGCATGACACCGGCTTGGACAGGGATAAATGGGGAATAGTGGGAGAGCAAATGACTAGTTATGACAGGAACTCTACAGGTTTGTTATCGGACAAAGATTTCATTTTGTGGAGTGTCTTGAAATTCTCCTTCCACGGTCCTGACAGACCTGTAAGGCAATTTGAGGAAGATACGGACTCTGACTCTGAGGAAGAGGGGTGTAATCAGGCTCAGGGAGCGAGTGGGGAAAGTGAAACCAAAAGCGGAATGGCCAAGGAAACTTTAAGTAACCCAGAACCGGCCAAAAAAAGGGGAAAAAGGGAGACAAACTCTTGTTCCCCTCATCCATCAGCTCCTCCATATGAGTCTCACTGGGACCTTTTGTTCACCCCTGTGGCCCACACAGTAACTCCCTTTCAGCAATTAATATAAGAAGCACAAGGAGCGGGCAAGATGGTGGCTCATGCATTTCCAGTCACTGTTGTAGCTGATGACCCAACTGATCCTACGCAGATTAGGCATGCTTACGTGGCCCTCTCATGGAAATTGGTAAAAGAGTTAAAAGATGCTTGCTCTCATTATGGCCCCAGTGCCCCTTATACAATGAGTTGTTTAGACAACATAGCTGACTCCAACATCATGTGCCTCTGTGACTGGTATGCTTTTGCGCTAGCATGTTTGGCCCCTGGGCAAAATGTGATCTGGAATGCTGCCTACATAGAGGAATGTAAGAAGGTGGCTCAGATGCTTCCTAGGCCCCAACAAGAGTTAGACAAGATGACGGGCAGTGGTACATACTCGGTCCTGGCACAGCAGTTACATTATCAAGCCACAGATTATAATCACATGGCCATTTGTGCTGCAAAGGCTTGGAGATCCTTGGTGTCCGAAGGGGGTCAGAGCCTGTCCGTGACCAAGGTGGGGCAGGGACCCCAAGACCCCTTTATTGATTTTGTGGCTTGTATGCAGGGAGCCGTGGTTGGAGCTTTGGGGGATGTCCCGGGGACAGGGGAAATGATAAAAATCATGGTCAGAGAGAATGCCAATGTTGATTGTAAAAGGGCTATGATGGGGCTCCGAGGGGATGCTTCCTTGGAGGAGATGATTCAAGGATGAGATGAGATGGGCCCTCAAGTTTATCAGGCAGAGCTCGTGTTTTCTTTCCTGGCTACGACCTGGCTACGCTGGTGTTTTCTCGATTAGGGCAAGTAACTGGCTGCCCCTGTCGTCAGGTTAGGATATACTGACAAGCTATCTAGATATTTAGATGTTTGGCATCGCACAAACAAATGTTTTAATTTTTCTGTGTTATTTTTATCCTAGCAGATGCTTGAATTTTCCAGTTTTCAGTAAGATGTTTGGCACTATATAGACATGACCTAATTTCCTACATTATCGTGTGTGACATTAGTGAATTAGGGACAGTACAGAAAATGAAACTATATCTGCAATTCTAATTTTTGAGAATAATATCTCTTTATGAATACCTAGCTCAGAAGTGATGTCTAACAATTTTACTCATCTCTTAGTACACTGAAACATGAGGAAATTAGTTTATAGTTGTTTTATCGTATTTTGAAATGTGAAAACCATTCTAAAGTTGAGGGCCACACAAATCTGGCAGCAGACTGGATTTGATCCCTGAGTTGTAGTTTGCTGACTCCTGATCCATAGGATATTTCTATAACTCTTTAAGGCTTGCATAATGCTTCACTAACAGCAATGCTATGAGGCAGGTAAAAGTGTTTTGTTCAATAATTCCCACTTTAGGGGCAGCTAGGTGGTGCAGTGGATAGAATACTGACCCTGGAGTCAGGAAGAACAGGAGTTCAAATTTGATCTCAGACATTTACTAGCTGTGTGACTCTGGGCAAGTCACTTATCCCCAATTCCCCTCACCCCAAATAATAATAATTCCCCACTTTATCATCATCCAATTTTTATAGATGAGGTTCAAGGCAGTTGAGTGATCTACCATGATTTACCAAAGGTTATTTGCCTAGTATCAGAGGCAGGATTTGAAACTAGGTCTCTCTGACTCCAAGTTACAGGCATCAGAGAACCATAGATTTAGTACTAGAAGGGACCTTGGAGGTCATTGAGTTTCACTTCCCCATTTAACAGATGAAAAAACCGAAGCAGGTAAGTGACTCCCCCAGGTGTCTGAGGCAGAATTCAATCCAAATATCTTCTGACTCTCTGTCCTAAATTTTTTTAAAGTAACATTTTTTCCCAAATGCATGCAAAAACAATTTTTAACATTTGCTTTTTAAAATTTTCAGTTCCAAATTCTCTCCTTCCCTTCCCCATTCCCCAAGACAGTAAACAATTTGATATAGGTTATCATGTCTTAAATTCTTTCCACTTATTTCATAGTACCTTTTAAAAAATATATATACATACAACTACATTCAAATAATGTGTATCAAATCAGTCAGTGACAGATTAGATGTGAAGCCTGATTCCAAGATCTATCTGTAACCTCCATGAGCTTGCTATACATTTTTATGGAATAGTCCTCCCTGAGCACGATGGCGCCTGTGATCAGAATAGAAATGTACCACTTTGGCACTTATTATGTATAATTTTAGATTTGCATAGATTTGGATCATGCTATAAATTTCATCTGAGCAGGGAATATGTATCACCTAAATGTTGCAACTCCTCCTGGACCTAGCACAGTATGCTGTGTGGAGTAGGCAACGTAGATAGGGGCTATTTAAAGGCAATGGTGAAGGAACCTTTGCAGCAGAAGCGAGAACACTGGGAAGTGGACTCAGAACTGTTTAGACTATGATGATGTCATCATGACTCAGCAGGCCTGAATTCAGCCAGAAATCCCTGTCCAGAATTTACTGGTCTTAGAGCTCTTGGATCTGTCTGACCTGCACAGTGGATGAGCAAGCTGAAGATGAGGCAAAGTATAATTGAAAGACTCAAACAAAAAAAAAATCTATATCTATATCTATATATCTATATCTATATCTATATCTATCTATCTATATCTATCTATCTATCTATATATATATATATTCGTCTAAAAGAGCAGGTCTGATCACAATGGCTTCTACCAAGTATTGGGGTTTTCCCACCTGAAGGTCCTGATGGAGGACAGTGAAAAAGTTTGGAGTCATTTCTGCCAACAGCAAAGAAGGCTTGGTGTCCCAAGATTTCACCAAGTTCACAACTGAAACTTCCTATGGACTTCATAGAGGAGGCAGAAAAGCAGACAATGGTGCCAGAATACCTCAGACTACCTGTGACTGCATTGAATTTTCCAGTTTTGCCCAAGGTCACACAGCCAGTAAGTGTCTAAGGCTGAATTTGAACTCAGGTCTTCCTGACTCTAGGGTGACTCTTTATCCACTGTGCCCACTTACCTGCCCCCAGTACCTAGTCAGTACTTAATAAGTGTTTATTGACTGACTTAGATATTAACAATTCTGGCTGCTCTCCTGGGGTGACTGGCAGAGGAAGGGTGTCTGGGAACTCTGACTCTCTGCAGTGGGAGAGTAAGTCAAGCATTTCATTGAGGATGGATTGGTCATCAAAGAGTTTGGCTACAGGATGTGGAGTCCTTGTTCAAGATGAGTGACCAAGTCCACATCATTGCCCTGGCCCAGGGCCTCAAAGTCTCCATTTAGGTGGGGTTCATGGATGGAAGGAAGGCATCACCACCAACCCCTATGTCTTTCCTGAGGGCTCTGAGCACAAGTTTTTTTTTTTTACTAGTTAGCTGATGAGTTAACATAATCAAAATTTCTTTATGGACACAGACATGCAGATGTCCTCTACAAAAAGGTGTGACAAGTACCCACAAGCCCCAAGTGTTTTACTAGTTCTACTACCTTGCCTTCCCTGCTAATAGGCATTAGACATGTACAGAAATTTTTGCTGTTGTAAATGGTAATATTTCATTCCCCTGCTTTCATTTCCCTGGTAATCTATGCCCTTGCATAATTTATTAAAGGAGAGACTGGGAGGTAAGAAAAAAAATGAAGGTAGAGAGAACAGTGATGTTTGTGCTGGCTGTAATACAGAACAAAATTAAGTAATTCGTTGCTACAAGGTATGAGTGATAAGTCAGGAACATGGAATAAGAGTGAAGGCTAATGAAGAAATGTCCAACTCAGTGCCTGGTAGAGAGAAGCATGATGCCTCCACTTTAGGACTCTGGTAGCTTGAAGCTTTAGAGGTGTATGTTGTCCCGACCACATGGACCTCTACCTATGGGCCCTTTTCACAGGAGCGCTTGTGGTGGGTCTTTTCAGTCACAGTTCCTGACATGTAGCAAGTACTTAATAAATGCTCGTTGACTGATGTTGCTGTCACATTCTCTACATGTGTGCCCTTAGGATCATAGAGCTAGGTGGGACCTTGGACATCATCTAGTCTAATCCATCTGTTTTACAAATGAAGAAACTGAGGTCAGAGAGGTTAATTTACTTGCCCAAAGTCCTATAGGTAATGAGCAACAAAGGCAGGATGTGAGTTAGATCCTCCGACTTCAAAGCTAAGTCTCTTTCCACTCTGCTATACTGTCACCTAGAGGTACGACTACCTTATAAGAAAGTCAACAAGTCAACTGTGGGATCATGGCTGAGGTACCATGAAGGAACACAAGCATTCAAGAATCCCAAGTCAGACATGCAAGCATGTAGTGCTCCAGCCCCTTAGTCCCCAAGGCGAGCATGGGCAGTAGTAGCTCAGGCATTGGGTTGGATACCTACCCCTTCACGTCTCTAGGAAGAAGCTGACAAGACTGAGGTTCCAAGAAGGAACCTAAATACTCACAGATCACAAGTTAGGTGGATATGCAAGAACGCAGTTCCCCAGCCCTTCAGTCCCATGGGTGAGCGTTGGCAGTGGCTCAGGCATATGGTGGGCTATATACTTTGGTCAAGAGCCCAGAACTCTGGGTCTGTTTGATAACCTTATCCTCAAAGCTTATTTGTGTAAGACTCTCCTAATTGCTAGCTTGATTATTAAATGTTCCACAGCTGCATGGGGACAAGAGTAGGTGAGAGCTTGTGATTAAAGAGATCCTGGTCTTTTGGCTTCCAGTTTTGAGAGAGAAGACAAGGTTCCAGACTCTCTTCAGATCCCAGAAGGGAGAGAAAGACCCTAAGAAGAAGCCAAAGTACCTCAATCCTGTCAGCTTCTCTCCTCAGAGATCTGAAGACAGTGTCTTCCCTCTCAAAGCTGGAAGATATTATTTATTTTGTTTTTTATAGCTTTTTTTTTTTTTTGGAAGGGGGAAGGCAAGGCAATTGGGACTAAGTGACTTGCCCAATGTCCCAAGGTCACACAGCTAATAAGTGGGTCAAGTGTCTGAGACTAAATTTGAACTCAGGTCCTCCTGACTCCAGGGCCAGTGCTCTATTCACTGTGCCACCTAGAGGTCCCTAGTTTTATCCCTAGTTTTGTTATTTTCTTTTTTATTATATATAGTTTTTTTTTTCAAAGCTGGAAGATAGAAAATATCTCTCTTACTCCAAGCTCTCGCCTACTCTACCCCTGTTGTAGGTATGGAACATTGGATAATCAACTGCGTACAGTCTCATACAAATGGACTTTTAGACAAGCATTAAAATTAAAAGCTTTTTTCATTGAACTAGTGTGTTAGCTGGTAAAAACAAAAACAAACTCACCGGGCTGAGGGAGAGAGCTCATGGGCAATGGTTTTGAGTGGGTATCTCAAGCCTCGGGTAGTTTTCTAGTGGCTTAGGTACTACCTAAGTGTTTAATTTATTTGGAAGTGTTTAACTTAATTGAAATACACAGTTCCATGTTTTGCTTATCTGTTTGCACACTGGAATTCAGAAACTTGGGCTTAGCTTTCCTATTTCTGCCAGCTGCCCTCTAAGGCCTCTCTAATGATCTTCAATCTCTCAGTGTTACTGACTATTTCCCTACTGCCTACAAATACACTCATGTCTTTCCCATAGTAAAATAAACCCTCACGTGATCCATGCACCTCCGCTAACTTTTGTCCCATATCTCTTCTGCCTTTTGCAGCTAAACTTGAGAAAGCCATTATGATAGGCCCCTCAACTTTTCCCCTCTCCCTCTCTCTACTTTGGCTCCAACTTCGTTATTCAACCAAACCTCTCTCCAAAATGACAAGAAATCTCTTAATTGCCAGATCCAAATTTTCCCCTCACTTTTTTTCATCTTTTCTCATTCCTGACATCCTTCTGGACCTCTCTGTAGCCTTTGACACTGTCAATCACACCCCTCTCCTTGATACCCTCTCCTCTCTAGGTTTTTGTGACACTACTCTCTCCTGGTTCTCCTCCTACCTATCTGACTGCTCTTTCTCAGATCGTTTGCTAGATCTTCACCATGTCATGCTCACTAATTCTGGGTATAGCAACAGAGCTCTGTCCTGGGCCTTCTTCTCTTGGTGATCTCATCAGTTCCTACAGAATCAAATATCATCTCTATATTAATTCTTCTCAAGTCTACTTATCCAGTGCTAACCTCCAAACCTATAACTCCAACTGCCTTTTGGACATCTCAAATTGGACATCCCAGAGACATCTTAAACTCAACATGTCTAAAACTGAACTCATTATTCTTCTCCCAATTCTCCCCTCTTCCTAATTTTCCTATTACTGTTGAGGGTACCACCATCCTTCCAGACATCCAGCCTTGCAACCCAAGTGTCATCCCTGTTTTCTCACTTTCTTTCATTCCTCATCTTCAATCTGTTGCCAAGGCCTATTGATTTTACTTTGTCAGATCTCTTGCATACCCCCCCTCCTCTCCTCTGACACTGCTGTTACCCTGGTGTAGAACCTCGTCACCTGTAGGGTTAATGGAATATAAGATCTTCTCTGTCCATTAAGAGGCGTATGTGACCACATGTGCTCCCTTTTTTCCTTGGAACAAGGGCCCTGTTTCCAGGTCTAAAGTTACACAGGCATTTAAATCACGGATGTCTTGCCGCTTTGATCTCTGGCCCAGCTCACAGCTGTGACACATCCTGAGTCACATAGAACCCATAAGGTACATTGGGGGAGGAACTTGCCTAAAGGGAAGCTTGCTTTTGGGGAGGCTTGCTTGCAGGAAGGCTTTCACACCTTTTGGTACTGAGCCAATTAGGCAATGAATCTTGAAGGCTGTGATGCCTTCTGATTCTGAGCCTGTTAGTCAAAAATGTATTTATTCTGAGGTGAGATTTTGCTTTGAGACTCACTCATGGAAAGAGTGCTTCTTTGTGATTTAGCCGGATGAGACTCTGGGTAGGTGGGCCCCCACCCCAGGCTTTGTGAACCCTGATGATGGCCCTCCCTGATCTGATGATTGTGTATCTATTATTTTGTTCAGACAGATGGAGTCTTGTCTATTGAATTCTTCCTCAGATACTCGCTTCTTTCTACTTATCTGTCTGCATTGTTTAATTAAAATAAGATTGTTGACCCCTTTGAAGCTGTCTTTCCTTTAGAAAAGCAGATCGAAAAACCTGTCCTAGCAACCCTTCTGTGTAGTGGTGTCATTGATCTTATATCTCCACAGCAGCTTGCAAGTATCATTAAGATACATCACCTCATCCCTGGACAACTTCAATAGTCTGCTGATTGATGTTTCTACCATGAGCCTCTACCCACTCCAATCCATCCTCCACTCAACTGAAAAAGTGATCTTCCTGAAGCTCAGTGATGGTACCCCACACACCCTCCCTACCTACCTCACACCTCTGCATTCAATAAACTCCAGTGACTCAGTCTCAGTTCCAGGACCAAAGTTAAATCCTCTGGTCTTCAGAACCTGCTCCCCTTCCCTTTCCATTCTTCTTATGCTTTATACTCCCCCTATTTACTCTGCAATCCAGAGATCCTGGCTTCCTTGTGGTTCCTCAACTTCCCCTTTCCACCCTCCAAGGCATTTTCACTGGCTCTCCTCCAGAACAGGAATTCTCTGTCTGCTCAGCTCTACCTCCTGACTTCCTTCAAGTTCAGCTGTAATCTTTCCTTCTACAGGAAGCCTTTCCCAGTTCTCCTTCACCTAGTGCCTTCCATCTGTTGACTCTCTCCAATTTAACCTGTACGTAGCTTGCTGGTACAAAGTTGTTTGCAGGTTGTCTCCCCGTCAGACTGAGGTCCTTTTTGCCTTTCTTTGTATCCCTGGAGCTTAGCATAGCGTATGGCATGTAGTCATTATTGTTGTTTAACTGTCTTTAGTGGTATCTGACTCTGTGACTCCAGTTAGGGTTGTCTTGGCAAAGATACGTTGCCATTTCCTTCTCTAGCTCATTTTAAGGATGAGAAAATGGAGGCAAGGAGGGTGAAGTGACTTGCCCAGGGTCACACAGTCAGTAAGTGTCTGACGCTAGATTTGAACTCAGGTCTCCCTGACTCTAGGGCTGGCTCTTTATCCATTGCACCCACTTAGCTGCCCCCAGTACACAGTCAGTACTTAACAAATGTTTATTGACTGACCAAGATGTTAGCAATCCTGACCCCCTCCTGGGGTGACTGGCAGAGGAAGGGCATCTGGGAAACAAAATTGGTAAGTATCTGAAGGGCTTATGTAAACCCACAGCATTGAAAATAAATGGGAAACTGGTCAGAAGAGCCCCTTCATACTTTAGGGTCAAGGTCTCACTTTGGTAGGAAGGGCCTCATGGGATCCCCCATTCCTTTCCTTCTTAGAGTTTGGGGGCTGGGAAATGAGATAGTCACAGGGTCAGAGATCTGTAGCCAGAAGGGACTTTAGAAGCCGTGAGGTCCCACCCTCCCTTATTTTGCTGCTGTTCAGTTGTTTTCAACTGTTCAATAAACTCCAGTGGCTCAACTCTCAGTTCCAGGATCAAAGTTAAATCCTCTGGTCTTCAGAACCCTTAAAAACCCATCTGGGGTTTTCTGGGCTAAGATATTGGAATGGTTTACCATTTCCTTCTCCAGCACATTTTACAGATGAGGAAACTGAGGCTAGCAGAGTTAAGTGACTTGCCCAGGGTCACACAGCTAGTAAGTGTCTGAGGCCGAATTTTCACTCAGGTCCTTCCAGCTCCAAGACTCACACTCCATCCACTGTGCTCCCTTATTTTACAGATAAAGAATTTGAAATCCTGAGTTAAGTGACTATATAGGTAGTAAGTGGCAGAGGTGGGACTCAAAAACTCCAGTCCTCTGACTCTAAATCCAGCTCTTTCCACAGCACCAAATTGTTAAGTCAAATGTTCTCTAAACTGGCATGAAAAGAGAACAAGAAAGAAGAGGAGAATCTGAATTGTTTCCTCTTTTTCTTTTCAACCAACAGAGTTCAGATTGTCTCCATTCATTTCCTCCAAGTAAATTATGAGTTGAACATTGCAGGCCAAGATTCTTCCCTGACTTTTTTCCCACTCTGTATACCACCTATTCAGGGTAATAACAAGTTACCACACTAAAAAATTTAACAAGTCTCTCTTATTGCAAGACCGGTTTGGTTCAGCTGATTCTCTAGTCCTGGGGTCTAGCCCAACAGACTTGTCTTTCTTCTTGGCCCTGAGCCTATGAAGAAGTCAAAACTTTCTGCTTAAATCATAAGAAATTCAATCTGGTGAAACCCTTTTCATAGTTGTAGCTACTCATCTCATTTCATTTGCAAATATCATATGTATTCTCTTGAGATAAAAATAGTGTGAGATGATTAGTTAGGCAAGTTCATGTGACACCAATTGAATCCATCCCTGATACCCAGACCAAAAATCTGTATATGGTCTACAACTTAATGTGTATATAAGTAGGGATCAGGTCTCAGGAGCAGCAAGGAAAGTTCTCTGCTTCCCACTCACACCTCTTTACAGAGTTGAGAACATCCTTAAAGGTAAGTAGAACAAATTCTTCTGCAGGTTTGGAAAAAGGAACCTAAGGCCAAACAGACTTGCATAAACCCCAAACATTGAAGGAAATAATCTCTTATATTAAGCTCAGCACAAAGAGGCCAAGGATTAAAAACAGCGGTTGCTAGGTGACCTCTCTAAAGCATCTGGGACTAACTAGTAAAAGCAGGTGGTTGAGTTGCAGCTTAACTCCCCGCTCACTAAGAGTTTGGGTAGAAAGGTGTCAGGACCACCCAAGGGAACTCCTAACCTCTGCGTGCATTTAGTCAGGACAGCACAGGCTGTGGCTAGCCTTCCATGTCTCCTCTGGGCTCACTAGCCCATGAGAGGGCAAAAGAAGGGGGTGGGGAGAACCCTAACCAGAGGGGGGGAAATAGGGAATGTGTTTGTTCATTAGGAAGTTTTTTGAGACTGAAGGAGATTAAGGCGGTAGCTGTTACCAAGTGAGTGGCTTTTGGATCAGGTTCTTGTTGGTGGGTCCCAATGCCTGAGCTTGTTAACTCAGGGCAGGCAAAAGAGTTTCTCTTTGCCACCTAAACGTGGAGTACTTTGGAAGTCCTTGAAACTTTCCACTGGGCAAATTTTTTCTGGGTTCTCAGGAAGACCAGATTGCTTTTGAGATCTGGCAGCTTTCTAAACCAAGGACTGGATTTGGCTCATCCCACTTTGGGAAGTGAGGAAAGGGACAAGGGGTTCCCTTGAATACTTTGCCCCAGTCCCAGGCAAAGCTTCCTCATCAGGGGGCGGAGGGAGTTTGCATCCATTTAAGAGGATAGCCAAGGAAAGTAAGTACGACAAGTCATCGACAATTTTTTTTTCTTAAATACTGGGGGCTTTTAAAAAATCTCCTAAGAATGCTATACAAAAGGGTTTTTAACTTGGGGCATAAGGACCTCTTATTTCAGGGGGATTTAGGGAACTTGAATGGGAAAATGTATTTTTATTTTCTCTGACTGATTATTTAGCATTTGCTTCAATTATTTAAAAATATTATTCTGAGACAGGGCTCCTGGGCTCCATAAGGCTGTCCAAAGGGCTCTATGAAACAAAGAAGGTTAAGAACCCCTACACTAACCCTTCATTCACCCATCATTAAGACAACAAGTAGAGTGTGGTAGGCAAAACCTTTTTGATTTTGTTCTAGTCACTTTCCTCAATTAAATGCCATTCCTGGTTAGTCATTGGAAGATACTTTTAATATAGTCTTTTCAGTGGTATCGCTTTAAGATTTATCTGGCTGATGGATAGGATTGTTACCCCAAAACTTACCAGATTACCTGGACTTTGATTGCTTCATTCTTCAATATCCCTTAGTCAAAGGTGAGGAAAATGCCAGATACTCCTTCTTCACTACCTAGATCCCAGCCAGCTAATGTCTCCTTTGGGCATCAATAGTTTGAAATGTTCCCAGTCAAGGAGTTTCTGTTAGAACCTCTACAAAAGAAAGGCAGAACACAGTTTCAAGGGCAAAGAAACTCACTTTCAACTATTTCTTTACAGCATCAAGATGAGCATGACAGATATCCTCTGCCCTAAGGACATTGAAGCAGCTCTGTCCAGCTGCAAAGGTGAGGAGCCCCATCTGTTCCGGAGCTTTCAGCATCTTTTTCCTTTTAAAAGCATCTTAGCATTGGAAGAAGTCAGAACTCAAAGGGCCCTGAGAGACCATCTAGACCAACCTCTCATTTTAGAGATAAGGAAACTGAGGCACAGCGTTGGAAAGAGCTCATAGCCTCTAAGCCAGGATTCTGGGGTTCTAGCCCCAGCGGTGACACTAATTTGTGTGTCCTAGGGCATGTCACTTAATCTGTCTTATTTGACATTATGACTCCCACTCTCCATTCCAACCAAACTGGCTTGGTAGCTGTTTCTCTTACCTTCAAGCCTTTGTCCAAGCAGCTCTCCATGTAGTCTTCACTTCCGCATTTGAGGATCTCTGGCTTCCCTCAAACTTAGGCGCCAACTCTTATATAAAGCATTTTTTATCCCCCCAGGTGTGAGAATTCCTTCCCTTCTGAAATGACCTTGTATATACTTTGTGTCCTGTAGGTAGAAGGTCATCTGCATAAGATCAGGGCCTTTTTTTTTTAAATTTCATAACACCAGTGCCTAGCATAGTGTTTTGCCACTAGTGGACACTTAATAAATATTTGTTTTGAATTGAATTGGATTGGGAAAAGAAAAGAATAAGTATTTATTAAGCACTTACTGTGTGCCAGGCACTGAACTAAATGCTTTACAAATAATATCTCATTGAGTTGGGTTGGGTTAGATTGAACTGAATCAAAATTCTCTAGGCTTTGGTTTCCATTTTTGTAACATGAGAAAATTGGGCTAAACAATATCTGAGGTCCCTTCTAGTTCTAAGGTAATGAAATACAGGTTAAGTGACCAGGGTAACAATATATCAGTGATAGGAAAACTAGATGGTTTTTTATCTTGGCTCTAAGGAAAAACCCATTCCAATGTACTTTTTTTCTTTTGCTTTTTTGGAGGGGGAAAGGCAGGACAATTGGGGTTAAATGACTTGCCCAAGGTCACATAGCTAGTAAGTGTTAAGTGTCTGAGAACGGCTTTGAACTCAGGTTCTCCTGACTTGGGGCCAGCGCTCTATTCACTGCGCCACCTAGCCATCTCTCCAATGTACTTTCTACTATAATTCATTGACTCTCAGAGAGCAGAGAATATTCTTATAAATCCTGCTATGCTTTGAATGCTGAGTGAGTGCCCTACCCACTGAGCTCAGTTGGGAAGATCTACTTAAGAACCATAGCAGATGCAGTCCTGTTGGTAAGCAAAGAGTAACACTCAAGTTGTTGCCTTGGTACCTGGTGCTGTCCAATCACCAGCACTGAACTTAAATGCAATGAAGCGCTTCTTTTTGGTACCATCCAGCTATATTTGGATGACAAAAATGCCCCTTATAGTCAGGAATGTCGATCAAGGACTTGGCTGGAACTCATCATTTCCATGCATAGATCTTGTTAGCTGCCTATAATGTGATATTCTATTTTTTAAAATATATGCCAGATATGTCATTTTTTTTTAGAGAGGGAACTCCCAATGAAGAAAATGCAAATCAACACCTGCTCTATAATTTAGAGTCTTAGAGAGTTTCCTGGTGGTACTGAGAGATTAAGTGATGCGTCTTGGGTCACACAGTCAGTATGTGCCAGAGGTGAGACTAAAACCAAGTAGTCCCGATTCTAGTTCTCTATCAAATAAAATGGGCAGCTTCTGGTACTCTGATCTGTTTCCTCTTACTAAATATATGCCAGGAATAATATGAAAACCCTGACCTTGCCTGCTCAAAAATCTTATACATTTACTAGTAGTTTGGGTAAGTCACTTAACCTCTGCCTGCCTCAGTTTCATGATCTGTAAAATTTAACTGCAAAACAACTGAATCTGTACAATGGTAGAACAGATCACAATCTCTGACCTTAGCAACCTTGAATTTTAGTCTAATTTTTTAAAAAAAGCTAAAATCACAAAGATCTCTGCTTTTTTCAGCTCCTGGCAGCTTTGACTACAAGATCTTCTTCTCCAAGGTTGGCTTATCTGGCAAGACTCCTGATCAGATCAAGAAAGTTTTCAGTATCCTTGACCAGGACAAAAGTGGCTTCATAGAAGAAAGTGAACTTCGGTAAGGGTGCCTTTGCTACTTGTATTAGTGTGAAAAATAGGAGTAAAATTCTAAGTCATATAATATAGCAGGGAAGAGTAATGGATTTGGAGCCAAATTACCTGGGTTCAAATCTTGACTTTGATATTTACTAGCTGTGTGACTGTGGGCAAGTCATTTAACCCTTTGAACCCTCATCTATAAATGAGAGGGTATGACTAACAGATGGCCCCTAAGGCAGGGGTTTTTAATACAAGCTTTATAAACTTGATTTTTAAAATATACTTCAATATACTTGGTTTCCTTTGTAATCCTTTTGCATTTTATTTTATTCATTTAAAAACATTCTTCTGAGATGAGCTCCATAGGCTTCTCCAGACTGCCCAAGAGGTTCAGGACACAAAAAAGCTTACGACCACCTGTTCTAATGTCTCTGTAGCTGTGATTTTATTATCCTAAGCTAAGGACTTCTGAATGGTATTCCTAAGAAGGATACAGTCTGTGCTTCTGGAATAGAATTTCTTTCATTTCCTTGACATACTGCCATCTTCTAGGGTTTTTGTTTTGTTTTGTTAGATTTTTTTGTTTTGTTTTGCTCTGTAGGTTGCAGCCTTACATTTATATAGTGTTGGAAAATGGGGGCTCTTATTTCAGTATTTGGGCTTTGGCATAGTCTGCCAAGGAATAATGTTAGGCCATAACAAAACGGCCAAATAAAAGCCAAAGTGGGTAGAGGACCACATTTGTGTGTCCATGAAGACCAAACCTAAGTGTGCTCTCTTAAAAGTTACATGTGACCCTTGAAAGAGAAATAAATGAGATAACATGATCACTTATTGACCCAGGAGGTTCCTGCAGAACTTTGCCCCTGATGCCCGAGCTCTGACACCTGATGAGACTAAGACTTTTCTCACAGCTGGAGATTCTGATGGTGACAGCAAAATTGGAGTGGATGGTGAGTTTTTCCAAACGGTTCTCTAGAGGCTAACCCACACCAGACGCATGAATGATCTCAAACAATGAGTTGTAGATTCATGCCCTGCCCCCTTTGATTACAATTAAAACAACTAAAAACAACATGATAAGATAATTTTTTCCTGCCTTTTTCATATTTACCAAGTTCATAGTGATATTCATAAAATGCATAGTATCAGTGCTGTGGTTTGTATTTTTTTAATCTGAAAAAAATAAAGGTAACTTTATTGCTGCAGCTAGGTGCTAGAGAGGATATAGCAGGACACTTGGAGTAAGGAAGAGTGGTGTTCAAAATCAACCTCTGACACTTACTATGGGTGTGACCGTGGGCAAGTCACTTAACCTCTGCCTGCCTCAGCTTTGTCATCTGCAAAATGGAAATAATGACAGCACCTACCTCTTGGAATTGTTGTGAGGTTAAAATGTAATAATATTTGGAAAGTGCTTTAGAAACCTTAAAGCACTATATACTTTGTTGTTCAGTCATTTCCAGTAATGTCTGCCTCTTGGGACTTTCTTGATAAAGATACTGTAGTGGTTTGCCATTTCTTTGAGAAGCAGGAATGGCAAGTAGGGAAGGGAAGGATCAACAACTATTCTGAAGATGGTAAAAAAAAAAAAAAGACAGGGGAAGCACTTGTCTACCAAGGCTTGCTTCCTTCCTTTTCTCTCCTATCCCTCTTCTATAGCACAGACTACTAACATCTCCATATGGAAGCTAAGAATGTAAGACTTTCCATCCAGACCAGTTTAACTGTGGTCCTGGTGACCATCAAGCAATCCTATGACTTGTATAAATGATGACTTGTATAAATTAAGTCCTAATGTACTGGACCAAGAGTCAGAATATCTAAATGTTCTATCCTGTCACTAATCAGCTGTGTGACTTTTGATAAATTGCACAGATTCTCTGGTCCTCAGATTCCTAATCCATAAAATTAATGTCATAGACCTGAATTCGAATCCATCCTCAGGCACTACTACCTTTGTGAAACTGGGCCAGTCACTTAATCTCTGTCTTTTTCAATTTCCTCAATTATAAAATAATGATAATAACAGCATTTAACTTCCAGGGCTGCTGTAAGAGGAAAAAAATGAGCCCAATGCACATTTAAGTACAAATACAAGATGCCTACTAAAGGCTTATTTCCTTCCTTTCTCTCTCTCCCTTCCTCCCTTCCTTCCCTTCCTCCTTCCTCCTTCCCTCTTTACCTCCTCCCTTCCTTCCCTCCTTCCTTTCCCCTTCTTCCTTCTTTCCTTCCCTCAGTCCTTTCTTCTTCCTCCTCTCTTTTCTTCCTACTTCCCTTTCCTCCCTTTTTCCTTCCTTTCCTTCCCTCCCTCTCCTTCTTCCTTCAGTCCTTCCCACCTCCTTTTCCTCCCTTTTCCTTCCTTCTTTCCTTCTTCCCTCCCTTTCTTCTTCTTTCAATCTTTCTTTCTCACCTCCCTTTCTCTCCTCCCTTTTTTCCTTCCTTCCATCCCTCCTTTCTTTTCTCCCTTCTTCTTTTCTTCCCACCTCCCCTTCTTCCTTCAGTCCTTCCCACCTCTTTTTCTTCCCCTTTTCCTTCCTTCTTTCCTTCCTTCCTCCCTTTCTTCTTCTTTCAATTTTTCTTTCTCACCTCCCTTTCTTCTTTCCTTTCCTCCCTTCTTCCTTCATTCCTTCCCTCCCCTTCTTCCTTTAGTCCTTCCCACCTCCCTTTCCTCCCCTTTTCCTTCCTCCCTTTCTTCATCTTCCTTCAATCTTTCTTTCTCATCTCCCTTTCTTCTTTCCTTTCCTCCCTTTTCCTTCCTTTCCTCTTTTCTTTTCTCTCTCCCTCTCCTTCTTTCCTTCAGTCCTTCCCACCTCCCTGTCCTCTTTACTTTCCTCCCTTTTTCCTTTTTGTCTTTCCTTCCTCCCCCCTTCCCTCCTTCCTTCCTTTTTCCTTCCTTCCTTACTTCCTCTGTCCCTTCTTCCTTCCTCCCTTCCTTCCTCTTAACTTCCTCCTTTCCTTCCTAACTTCTTTCCTCCTTTCCTTCCTCCTGTCATCCCTTCTTCCCTCCCTCCTTCTCTTTCTCCTTCCTGTCTGCCTGCCAGCTGCCCTTGAGTCTTGGTTAAAAGATTCTAGGCAAGGTCAGAGATTCTGGGTTATCACACTTTTTGAGAGATGGAGAAAAAAATAGGAGTTGGAAAAGCATAAGAATGGACTGAAAGACTGATTGTTCAGAAAGTTAGAGATTTGTGCTACAATGGCTTAGTTCAGTAAAGTTCAAGGGAAAAAAATCCTTCATGAATCCTTGAATTGTGTTTACTTCTCTTCAGCATGAGTCTTTTAATTGAATCATTACAACATAATAAATTTTATACTAATATGTATCCTTATTAATTTATGGGACAGCTAAGTGGTGCAGTGGATACAGCACCAGGCCTGGAGTCAAGAAAATCTGAGTTCGAATGTGACCTCAGCTATTTATTAGCTGTGTGACTCCAGGCAAGTCACTTAACTCTTTTGCCTCAGGTCCTCATCTGTAAAATGGGGACATACTAGAGAAGGCAATGGCAAACAGCTCCAGTATCTTTGCCAAGGAAACCCCATTGACAATCAATGGGGTCACAAAGAGTAGGGCATGACTGAACAACAACAACAACAATATTAATGTATCCCTGCCCATAGTCTATAGGTCTATTTTCATAATGCTAATGCTAATATTTTCCTGGTGATAATGCTAAATTTATTTTTTATTTTTTTAACATGTTTTTTGAAGGGGGAAAGGCAAGGCAATTGGGGTTAAGTGACTTGCCCAAGGTCACAGCATGGGAAGTGTCTGAGATTGGATTTGAACTCAGGTCCTCCTGACTCCAGTGCAGTGCTCTATTGATTGTGCCACCTAGCTGCCCCAATAATGCTAAATTTATGATGATACCGTAAATTAAAAAAAAAACACCTTTACTTTTTAAACTTAATTTTAACTTTTGTTTTTATGTTACCTTCATGTCCGATATATAAGCCCCTGCCCCCCCCCTTTAATTCAACAGGTTACACCTTGTAACAAAGATTTAAAAAAGAAAGAGAAAGAAAGGAGTTTGGCAAAACCAACCAACACATAACCATGTCTGACAGTACTGCAGTATTCCACATTCATACTCCTCCCACCCCCTGCAAAGAGGAGAGGGCAGTTGAGGCATTTTTAAGAAGGAGGTTCATATTTTATTTTCACATTTTCTTAGGATAGTTGGAATAGAGGCACTCAAAAAGTAATAGTTTGCCTAGAGTCTCCAAATGGCATAGCTTAGACTAGAGCCCAAGTTATCTGGTTTGTACCTCAATGGTTTTTTCCTTTAATAGATTTTTATTGATATCTTTTGTTTTTATGTCATTTAGACCTCCCCCATCTCTCCTCTTTTCCCATTCCTAGAAAGCCATTCCTTACTAAAAGTTTTTTTTTAAGATGAAGAGGAAAAAGAGGGGAAAAAAAATTCCACAACATTTATCAATAAATTAAAAAAGATCTGATATGTTGTTCCACGTCCATGGTCCCTCACAAAGAAGGGAGGGATATTAAACAGTGTTTTTTCAAAAGGATTCCATATTTTATTCTAATACCTTCCTAGGGTAGCTAGAGAAACTAAGGCACTTAGAAGATAGATGATTTGCCTGGATTAAGAATCTAGAGACAGTTCAGAATTTAAAATGTAACAAAAATTTTTTTTAAAAAGAATCTAAGCATAGCTCAGACTGGAGTCCAAAGTCCCATGGCTCCCAACTCAATGTTCTTTTCACTACATTATAACCTTTATCTAGCAGAGGTTGAATTAGTAGTAATCTCATTACCCCTGTCTGCCCTTCCCTACTCCACATCTATTCCCTTTCCAGGGTATAGTGTATAAATCATAAACTGGGAAGGCATTATAAGAAAGAAGAGGCAAGAAGTGGCCAGGCTGGGAAATTTCTCCTAAACCTTTACTAGGAAGAAAGTAGGGCACCCAACAGAATGTGCTGGGGGTGATGCAGCTAAAAACTGTGTTTGTCCCAGCTAAACTGGGACAGGTGTCAATGCAGTCCAACACATATGCTAATCTTAGCCAGACTTTGAGGGGAGAGGGTTATGCTGCTATGGGGAATGTGCTTTAGAAGCAACTCTAGTGTCTCAAATATATTAGATACAAATAGGGTGTTGAATTATATAAAACTCAGCTGGCTTCAGCTTTATCTTGTTGGTGTGTGGAACAAGTCCTGGCCTGTGTGGCAAGTCAGGAGAAGTGGACATGTAACTAACTGACTATTCTATCTAGGCAAGTCTCTATGCCTCATTACTCTCCTCTATAAAGTGAGATAGTTGGACAAGGTGATCTTGGGGGTTTCCTTCTAGCTCTACCATTATTTTTAACTTTTATTTATTTTAGTTTGCAGCATTCATTTCCATGAGATTTTAAGTTACAAATTTTCTCCCCATCTTCCCCTACCCACCACCCCAAAACAGCCACCCCATTGTATAATCCCTCCCCCAATCTATTCTTTCCTGTGTCCTCCCCCATCGCCCCTCTGACTTTCCGGTAGGGCAGGATGGATCTCCCTACCACAGTGCCTGTGTATC
>CM053580.1:332232128-332304003 GCA_028627135.1 Pseudochirops cupreus
CTGATTATATGTCCCTCCTTCCTATCCCGCCTCCCCCTCTTGTTCTATTCTCTACCCTGTCCCTGTCCCTTTACAGATGTGCGTACTTCCATCAACCCTCCCCCTAATCCTGTCCTCCCCTCCATCATCCCACTTCTCATCTTCATCCCGCCTACTCTCCTGTGTGGTAAGATACCCAGTTTAGAGTTTATGTCATTCCTTCCCTAAGCCAAGGTCAGTGAGAGTAAGGTTGACTCTTTCCCTTTTGCCTTCCTGTTCTTCCCCTCCATTGTAACAATTATCCTTTGCCTCTTCTATGAGATGTTTAACCTCATTCTGTCTCTCCCTGTCTCCTCTCATTCTAATCCTCTCCCACCTCAGGATTTCACCTTTTAGTAGCTCTACCATTCTACAATTCCAATTCTACCTCATGTAGTCTGGTTCCCTATGCCAAAGCAAAATACTATGATGGCAGACACAGAGGGCTCCCCCCACTTCAAAATGCCATTTGCAGAATGCCAATCTGCATTGACTTCAGTTTCAAATCTGGGATCCTACATGTACTTTTTCTAAAGTGCTTGACTACTACAGGTGATACGGTTTACAAGGTCCTTCTTGCCACATTTTGAAAGTCTGAGCTTTTTAAGCCACTTGAGGAAATTTAAAGACTATTCGGTTTTGCTTGGAAATTTCTTAAAAGTGGTCATACTTAGAAGAACTGACCAACTGTTACTCATCTTGCTGAATGAGTATAAATTAGTTCTGGAGAAAGAAAAGGTGCTCCCTTTATTTATACTTCAACCAAGAACCCTAAGGACCTGATTATATAATCTATATAAGAAAAATTCCCATTGAACACAGTACAAGATTTCTCTTGAGGAAGTTAGGTAAGTAGTACAATGGATAGAACAGTGGACCTGGAATCAGGAAGACCTAAATTCAAATTTAATTTCAGACACTAGTTACTTGGCCCTTGGTAAGTCTATTACTTTATTTTTTATTTTTTTTTTTCATTTTTTTGCTTTTTTTGAAGGGGGAAAGGTAGGGCAATTGGGGTTAAGTGACTTGCCCAAGGTCATATGGCTAGTTTTTGTGCTAAGTGTCTGAGGGCAGATTTGAACTCAGGTCCTCCTGACTCCAAGGCCTGTGGTCTATTCACTGGGCTACCTAGCTGCCCCTGTTAATTTCTTTTTTTAAAAAAAAGTCTATTAATTTCTGCCTTCCTTAGTTTCCTCATCTGTAAAATTACTATCAGTTGACAGTAATAGCACTTACCTCCTCCCAGGGGTGTTGTGAGGAAAAAAATGAGAATAATAGTAAAGCACTATAAAATGCTAACTATTATTACTATTATCTTCAAACTGCTATTTAAGTCACATAACTTTGCTGTATTAGTTAACAGCAACCTGTAAAAAGAATGAGGTTCCATGGATTCCATGACCTTGAAGGTTCTTTCTAGCTCTGAATCTATAATTCTATGAAAATTCTTCACCAAAGTATTTTTGTTTTATTTTCTTTTTCCTATCAAAGGTTCAGAGTTCCTCTTGTACGCTTTTTACCTTCCAAGGGATTATAGCAGCTATTCTTAACATCATTGTACTACTCATTTTCTTCTTCTTTTAACAGAATTCCAAAGTATGATGAAGTCATAAATGGCATTAGACCAAAAGGCAACATATGAACTGACTTCAGATTTTCCTCCAATATGCATCTCCTTGGCACATCTTGGTACATTTTTGTATTTGTCATATGCCATTCGTAAAATGGCTGTATGTTGTTAATTTCACAAATACAATTGTTTTCAAGATCTTGCAATGTACAGGTGTTTGGATCATGTGGTGTTGTGTCTTAATAGGGATACAGCCAGCAGCATGACTGTGACCAGTCATACTGTTGAAGCTATAGCTGGGACAAGGGTAAAGCAAACAATAAAAAAAAAATCTGTGAAAGAAACTCTCCCTTGTTTCTATTCTATCCCTTGCAGCCTCTGGTCTTTTAAGGTCATTCCATTGGTATCTTTAACCTCAAAAACTTTTTGCTTTTTCTTGACTGATGATGGAAAATTTTGCTTCTCCTTGAGTCACACAATGCAGAGATAGGAAGAAAACTAAAAATGTCGTGGGCCTCCTTCCATCCCACCCCCATTTATTTGAAAGGAAACCCTACAAAGTAAAAAGGAGTTTACTCTTAAACATTTAAAAATGTAAAAAGTTATTGTTCTGACATAATTCAATATCCATTTTTTCTATATAATAGTTTTCCAACATGAAAACTTTGTAGAAATCAAGCTATCATTTTTTCTAGTCAATTTTCAAGATAAGAGTAGCTCATTCAAGGTTATTATGTGCATAGAGTGCCTCTAGCTTCTTCCAAGTTGTTAAGGCTTGATTCTGGCTTAGATCTACCCAAATAAATGTTAACCCCAAGCCCCTATCAATGTGGGTTTTTTTTTTTCAATTGGGGTTAAGTGACTTTCCCAAGTTCATACAGCTAGTAAGTATCTGAGGTTACATATGAACTTTGGTCCTCCTGGCTCCAGGGCTAGTGCTCTATCCATTGCACCACCAATCTGTTTCTTTTAGTGGACTAACAAGGAACCTCTAATTCAAAGCAAAAATATTTCATTAAATGACATAACAAAATAAGTGACAAAAAAGATTCCCTTCCCTACAACCCCACTCCATCCCATAGATAAAAGAGCGTACTCTTTCACAAGTTATTACCAGTTGGAAAGGAACATATGTAAACAGCATGCATGGTCAGAAAATATAGGTAGTAACTTAAGCTCCTAAGACAGCATTCCCACTGGAACTCTTCTCTTCCGCCAATACTTTGCTTGTTTCTCCACAGTGCTGTTGATAGCCTCTACTTATACCATTGGGTTGTGAGCTGCACTTTCTACTGATTCTCTCTGTTGATGTCTGCATTGTTCTTGACTGGATATATTCATTGAGCTGCTCTCTGCAACTTTCTGCCTTGTTTTTCTCCTGAGGTGCTCTCTGCTGCCATCTTCTGGTCTTTAGTTAATAAGGGTTTTCTTTGTGGGAAGGCAGATCTATTCAACTCTTTTAGCTCATAGCCCCAAGGCAAATTGCTCTCTTTTAGATCTCTATCTTTCTCTCTCTTTCTCTCTCTCTCTCTCTCCCTCTTTCCTTCCCCCCTCCTGATAGAAAATAGAATCCAGCCAATTTCACTCAGTTGGCTACAATTCCTTAGTTTCTGCCTCAAGATGTCACTCTCTAAATTCAGTTAATTTTTTAAGTTAAAATGAGAAAATTCCTTTGAATTTGTTTCTACTTCTTTGAAGCCAATCATGGTCCATGCAACTTTTAAAAAATTTTATTTACTATTAATTTACAGCATTCAGTTCCACAAGTTTTTGAATTCCAAATTTCCTCCCATCCCCTCCTCCCCCTCTCCTTCCTATGTCAGCATGCAGTCTGATATAGGTTCTACATATACCTTAACATTAAATAATAGTCAAGTTGTAAAGATAAATTAAGACCAATGGAATACATAACGAGAAAGAAGAATGAAAAAGAGAGTAAGTAGTTTGTTACAATCTGCATTCAGACTCCGTGATTCTTTCTCTGGATGTGGATAGCCTTTCCATCATGAGTCCTTTGGAATTGTCTTATAACCTTGCATTGCTGAGAGGAGCCCAGTCTAGCAAAGTCAGTCATCATAGATATGATGTGTCTATAATTCTGATTCTGCTCCCCTCACTCAGCATCAATTTATATAAGTCTCTCCTGGTTATTATGAAGTTCATCTGCTTCTCATTTCTTATAGGAGAATAGTATTCCATTACATTCATATACCACAACTTGTTTAGCCAGTCCCCAATTAATGAGCATTCCCTTGATTTCTAATTCTTTGCCACCACAGAAAGAGCTACTATAAGTATTTTTGTACATATGGGTCTTTTCCCACTTGTATGATCTCTTTGGGATACAGCCCTAGAAGTGGTTTTGCTGGGTGGAATGGTATGCACATTTTTATAGCCCTTTGGGCATAGTTCCAAATTGCTCTCCAGAATGGTTGGATCAGTTCACAACTCCACCAACAATGCATCAGTGTTCCAATTTTCCCACATCTTCTCCAGCATTTATCATTTTCCTGTTTTGTCATGTTAGCCAATCTGATAGATGTACCTCAGAGTTGTTTTGATGTGTTTTTCTCTGATCTATAGTGATTTAGAGCATTTTTTCATAGGCTTGTAGATGGTAATGCAACTTTTACTTCAGGAATTATAATAAAAGGACATAGGTGGAATGAACAACCTTTGTTCTGCTTCCTGGTAACTAACAGTCACTGCCCTCTCTATTCTCTTATAATAGCTGGAATTAAATTTGTGGGAAGAATCCAAAGAAAAGAATTCCTCCTGTTCTCATTTGTCTGTATTTTTTGTCTGTATTCTCATTTAAAAACAATATCTAAATCAGTGGTTCTCAACCTTCCTAATGCTGCAACCATTTAATACAGTTCCTCATGTTGTGGTGACCCCCAACCATAAAATTATTTTCGTTGCTACCTCATAACTGTAATTTTGCTACTGTTATGAATCGTAACGTAAATATCTGATATGCGGGATGTATTTTCATTGTTACAAATTGAACATAACCCACAGGTTGAGAACTGCTGATCTAAATTGACAACTCAAGTCTACTGGGTTGATTGTTGCCTTCCACAAATTGGAAAATGAATCCTATTCAGATTTTTATCCATTATTCAAGGTTGGCATTTCTTAGAATTAGGGTTTGCCTCAAGGCAGTCAGGTGATGTATTCAGTAGTTATAGGTCTATGAATGATCTAGGCTCAGATTTAGGCTTTGACTCAGTATAATCTCTTAGTACTACAAATATTAATCATGCCTGATTTTCCTGTATACTTCGATTTTGAAGAAAAGTTCCTTTTCACTTCTTTTCCAGAATGTGTTGCCCTTAGTGGTCTGAATGTGTTACTTCTTCTTTATTGGACTAATAGAAGGTAGAGAAAATGATATTTACTGCTTTATCTATTCAGTCCCCTACCCATGTGCCTAACACTTTAATATATATGCAGTTGAAATGTAACAAGTATTTGTGGAATCATAAAATTTTAGGGTAAGGTAGATCCAATTATTTATTTGAGAAACTTAAGTGCCAACTATGTGCAATGTATTTTAGATACAAGGGAGATACAAAGATAAATTAAAAAGCACTCCTTTATTCAAGGAATTTATGATCTTGTAGGAGGTGATAGAATATGTACAGGGTTAAACAAGATACAAATTAGAACACTATAAATACATGAACATAAAAGAGAAATAACTTTTAGCTGGTCAGATCAAGGAAGACCTCATGAAGGAGCTAACATTTGAGTCTGGATGAATGAAAGAAGGAATGAGTGAATATGGCACTTTAGTTAGTAACAACAAAAAAGCTAAGTTCCCTCTGTCCTAGGTCAGTCATTGTCATACATTCCTGCTGATGGGGGGAGGGTGTTCAAAGTGTCTCTTCCTGAGGTAATATAATACACAATTCATTCATTCAACAAACATTTAAGAGTTTGCTATGTATAAGGCACTATGATGTGTTCTGGGGATGCAAAGACAAAAACAAAGCTGTCCCTGCCCTATCAGAGCTTATATTCTACCAAGAGGATGGAGATGCACAGAAAGTACACAAATAAATATAATACTAAAAAAATTGAGAGAGGAAGGAAACAAGCATGCATTTATTAAGTGTGTACTATATTCCAGGAACTATTACCAAGTACTTGTCAGGACACAAGTTTTGTGGGGGGGCAAACTATCCTGCCAGCTAAGCCAGTTGGAATGAGGTTCATCTGTTCTGCCTTGATATGTCAGTTGTAGGGATGCAGACCTTCTGAGATAGTACTGAGACACCAAAGAAAGAGGTACCAGCTTGGTTATTAATAGGTGTCATCAGGATTAGTTGGGGGAGTTTACTCACGAGAAGGAGTCCTTGGTAGCGGAAGAACAGAATGGTGGATCCCCATACCACCTTTAGGCTAGGTCAGGTATCATATGGAAACAACAAAGAAGGTATGGTGCCAGAAATGGCCAAGGGTCACGAGCAAGTTTTTCCATGGTATAGTTAAGGTTTCTTTTGGTGTTTGCTTTTGCTCAAGGTAGTTTACGTTCTCTGTGGAATCATAGGTCACGTTTCCAGGTTCTGGATACTATCACACAGTATTTTACAAATATCTCACTTGAACCTCTGTAGCACCAATGCAATATTTACAGCACCCACAATCACTATAAAGACTGTGACTATAAATATTGTGTGATGTTTGATTGCAAAATATACCAGATTCTCCAGGAAGAGGACAGAACTGAAGCATTTATCTAGACACCAAAAAACCAAATCCCAAAGCCAGTAAGCCAATTCCATCATAGTACCAAAGATATTCAGAAGCCATAACAACACCAAGAGCCACAGCATCCTTCAGCCTTCCCACAAACCAATACAAGATCAATATCTATTCACAAGCATATCTGACTCCTTGCCTGAGTGTCCTCTCTCCCTCACCATCTGGCTAGCTCTGACCAGCTTCCTGTGGGCTCTGCTTCCCTTCAGCAAACTCCTCCCACCACAGACTCCATGTGATCACATTCAGCCTATTAGGGGGCAGAGTTTACTTTCAAAGCAGGGGAGGTCTTCAAACTCCCCTCTAGGTCTATTAAGGGGCAGGGAAGATCTTCAAATTCCCATTCTCATTAGAGCCTCACAACAACCTTAGGAAGTAGGTGCTATTATGCCCTCCATTTTACAATTGAGGAAACTGAGGTAAATAGAGGTTAAGTGATTTGCCCAGGGTCACACAGCTAGTTAAGTGTCTAAAGTCTGATTTGAACTCAGGTCTTCCTAATTCCAGGCCCAGCACTCTATCCACTGCACCGCCTGACTGTTTCTAGAGCACACTAAATACTGGAGGATCAGGGAAAGCTTCATGGTGGAGATAGCTCTTGGGTTAAGCCTTAAGGAGAGATAAGGAATACAAAATATGAGACTGAGGATGGAGTGCATATCGGGCCTGGAACGACCTATGCAAATCTAGGGGGCAGGAAATAGAGTCCTGACTTTAGGGAGCAGCTAGTTGTCCAATTTGACTTGAATATAGAATTGATGAAGGAAAATAATATGAAATCAGACTGGAAATGTAGGTGAGAGTCATTGCAGATGGTCTTATATACCAGGTTAAGGGATTTATATTTTATTCTTTAGGCAATGGGAGCCATGGAAGGTTTTTGAGCAGAAGGGTGACAGACTTATGCTTGAGGAAGACTATTTAAGCAGCTGTGTGGGGAATGGATCAGAGATGGGGAAGCCAGGAATCAGGTAAACCAATTATGAAGCCATTACAGTAAACTAGGTGAAAGGTGATAAGGACCTGAACTTAGAGTAGTGACTATGGGAAGGAGAGGAAAGGGAATAGATGTGTGATGTTGTAATGTAGAGGATAGAATCAAGAAGACCTGTCAACTGACTGGATATGTGGGATGAAGAATAAAGAATCAAAGAGGACTCCCAGATCAGCCTGGATGATTGCCAGGATGGTGCACAATCTCAGCACAGAAAGGGAAGTTTGAAAGAATGGCATGTTTGAGGCTAGGGGGACATAGTGAGTTCTGCTTGGCACCTGTTGAGTTTAAGACAACTATGAGCCACGTCGGAGGAGCAGCTGACAAGGATTATAGGAGCATAGATTCAGAACTGGAAAGAACCTTAGAGGACATCGGGTCCAACCCCCTTGTCTTACAGATGAGCTGGAATCCAGCAAAGTAAAGTGATTGGCCCAAGGTCATGAGGTCACAAGGCTAGATGGGATTCCAACCAAGGTCCCCTGACTCCAAATCCAGTGTGCTTTGCACTGTTTCTTGCTGCCTTTCAAGGTATGGTTGGAGTTCAAGAGAGACATAAGGGTTGTTTTTGCTGTTTTCATTCAAATCTTCATGACTCCATGGTTATATCACTCCATACCCTTCTGTCTTCCACTGTCTCCCCAAGTCTGTCCAAGTTCACGTTCATTGTTTCCATGACACTATCCATATCATTCTCTGCCATCCCTTCCTTTTGTCTTTAATCCTTCCCAACATCAGGGTCTTTTCCAGTGAGTCCTGTCTTCTCATTATGGGGCCAAAGTATTCAAGCTTCAGCTTCAGTCTTCGACTTTCTAGTGAGTAGCTTGAATTATTTTCTTTAAGTATTGACTGATTTGATCTCCTTGTTGTCCAAAGGACTCTCAAATGTCTTCTCCAGCATCGCAATTTGAAAGCATCCATTCTGTAGTGCTCAGCTTTCCTTGTAGTCCAACTCTCACAGCCATGCATTGCTACAGTCAAAAACCACAGCTTTGACTATATGGACCTTTGTCCTCAAGGTGATGTCTGCTCTTTAGTTTGCCTTCCTGATTTGCCATACCTTTCCTTCCAGGGAGCAAGAGTCTTTTAATATCACTGCTACAGTTGCCATCTCAGTGATCTTTGAACCTAAGAATAAAAATCTGACACAGCTTCCACTTCTTCTCCCTCTGTTTGCCAGGAAGTGATGGGAGCAGTTGCCAAGATCTTAAGTGTTTGGTTTTCTTTTTTTTTTTAATATTAAACCTCAAGTCAGTTTTTACATGCTCCTCTTTCACCCTCATCAAGAGGCTTCTTAATTCCTCTTCATTTTCTGCCATCAAGGTGGCATCATATCTGCGGTTCTTGATATTTCTCTTGGCAAGCTTAATTCAAGCTTTTGAATCATCCAGCATGTGAATTTATGTGTGTAGATTTGGGAGACCTCTGGATAGAGATAACTCATGAGACCTGATAAATTCTCTGAGAAAACATGTGTCACAGTAGATAGAGTGACGGGCCTGGAGTCAGGAAGACTCATCTTCCTGAGTTCAAATCTAGCTTCAGACACTTACTAGCTGTGTGACCCTGGGCAAGTCACGTCACCCTGTTTGCTTCAGTTTCTTCATCTATAAAATGAGCTGGAGAAGGAAATGGCAAAGCACTTCAGTGTCTCTGCCAGGAAAGCTTCAATTGGGGTCATGAAGAGTTGGACATGACTACACAACATAAATAAATAAAGAGAAAAGAGGGCCTTGTGGAACACTCACATTACAGGGACAGGACACAGATCCTGAAAAAAGATGCAGAGAAGAAATAGTCAAATGTAGTAGTCAAATGTGGAAAAAAAAGAACCAGGAGAGAACAGTCACAGAAACCAAGGGAGGGGGAAATGTCTGAGAGGAGAGAGTGGTCATAGAGCAGTGTCAAAAGGGCAGAGAAGTCAAAAAGGACGAAGAGCCACAAAAAAAGGCTGGATTTAGCAGTTAAGGGATCAGCAGTAACCTTGGAGAGAACAGTTTCAGTTAAGTGTGGTCAGGCTGGAAAGGAAGGGATCAAGAAGGGAGAGATGAAGGAGCAGATACAGCAAGTACAGTTTGAGTCTTTCTATGCCTACTGTCTCTTTTTCCCTCCTGCCACTCCCACCTAGGGGGCACAATGAGTAAGAGCACCAGACTTGGAGGGAGGAAGACCTGAGTTCAAATCCCATCTTAGAAATTTGTTAGCCAGGTGACCCTGGATAAGTCACTTATTCTTGGTTTCCTCATCTGTAACACAGGGGTGATAATAGCACCTACCTCCAAGGTATGAGATAATATTTGTAAAGCTCTTAGCACAGTTCCCGGCATATTACAGGCACTTAATAAATGCTTGTTTCCTTCTTTGCATCTGCCAGTAACACCCAAGAAGATAACATAATTCCTTGGTAGCCTTTAGGGCTGAGATGCTTGCCAGCTCCTGTAGTCAATCAGCAGTCCCTTTGATGGAGCTGAGCCTCTTATAAAACAGCACTTTAGTGGAGCAGACTTACCCTTTGGCTTGGCTATGCTTTAGTTACGCTTCATCTCATGGCCCACAGTCAGAGTGAGAGTGTCTAAGATACTGTGGGCCGAGTCCCAGACAACAAGGAGCCAGTAGAAAAGCAGGTTTCCAAAGTAGACAGAGTAGGGGGGCATGGTTTCTATGAATGTCAGCACACACCTATCAAGTTGCTGCTGTTGCTTAGATAGTACTGTGCTTTGGGGGGGGACAGGGACCAAACATATCTAAACAAATCATTGTTGGGCTCATCGATCTGGCACTAGAAAGTCCCCTAGAGCTCCTGATTTTTATAGTTGAGAAAACAGGCCTAGAGAATTTGGGTTTTGTCTAGGATCATAAAGCAAGTAAGTATAAGAGGAGAGATTTGAACACAGGTCTTTCTGATTCCAATTCCAGCTCTTCATCCATTACACCATATTACCCACGCAAGAACTTTAACATTAAAACAGGTGCTTCAGTACCTTTTGAGTTTCCCTCTGCGATGCATTACGATTGTTTTTCTGCTGTAGAGGAAATTGAAACTACGGCATTTATTTGTGTAGACTATAATTGTAAAAGGTAGGATGGGGGAAGAGAGGGAGGGGGAGAAAATTTTGTAAATCAAGCGATTATGGAACTGAATGTTGTAAACTAAAAGTAAATAAATATTTTTTAAAAAGATAGGATCATAAATTCAGAAATGAGAGGTCATATAGGCCAGGACTTCTTGAACTTTTTCCACTTGCAACACTTTTTCACATTTTGGCAGCGTTTGTTAGCATTGCGTGGCGTGATGGGCACGTGTAGTGCAAAGTGCACATGCTTTGTGTTCAGAACCAAGGCTGCAGTGAAGTTGTGCGATACAACACAGGCAAGCACTGCCAGAAACACATCAGGTTCAGCACACACTGGATTTTTAATTAATTTTTGCTCCTTGCACGTTCAGAAATTTTTTCTGTTGTCAAATTTTTCACGACCCACAGTTTAAGAAGTGCTGATCTACTCCAACCTCCTCAGTTTGTAGAGGAGAAAACTAAAGTCACGAACAGAAGATTGGGCCTTAGCTGAGATAAATTCCTAAAGCCTATCTGTGAGTCTCTGGAGTGTCAGTGAGTAGAGTCACTGTGCCAATACCATCACAGATCTTTTAAGTATGACATATGAAAAGTGAGCAGGGGCAGCTAGGTGGTTCAGTGGATAGAGTTCCAGGCCTTAGGAAGACCTGAGTTCAAATCCAGTCTGAGACACTAGCTGTGTGACCCTGGGCAAGTCACCTAACCCTGTTTGCCTCAGTTTCCTCATCTGTAAAAGGAGTTGGAGAAGGAAATGGCAAACCACTCCAGGATCTTTGCTTAGAAAACCCCAGATGGGGTTGCAAAGAGTCAAACATGACTGAAATGAACAAACGACAATTAAAAGTGAACACCAGTAACTGTTTCTGAAGAGACCTAATAGTAACAGGCAGTAGGCATGGTGGATGGGGAGCTGCCCATGGAATCAAGAAGACCTTCTTCTGGCGTATATTGGCTATGTGACCCTGGGAAAATGATTTCACTTCTCAGTGCCCAAGGAAGCTCCCTAAGGATGGAAGCTGCAGAGTAAGTATTCATATGCACAGGATAAGTATTCCTATGGACAGGATTTTCTCATCAAGATTTCTCTATACTGGTGAAATCACAGTCTTCATCCTAACTCCTCAGAATTCTAGACAACGCTTTAAGTAAGACCATAAGCTGCAGAGAAGGTGATAACCTGAATTAGGAAGGGAGCCCTCTCAACCTGGGAGTTCCTTATAGCAACGAAATGAGAGGTCCAGTCACCATCCATATAGGGTAATGGAGGGAAGAGAGAGAGAGAGAGAGAGTAAAGGAGGGAGGGTTAGAAAGAGAGCAAAGAGAAAGACACACACAGACAGAGAGACAGAGAGAGACAGAGAGACAGAGACAGAGAGACAGAGAGAGACAGAGAGAGACAGAGAGACAGAGAGAATGAATTCTCTGAAGAAGCCAAAGCAAAAGATGGATCAAAAATGCAATAAATAATAATAAAAAAATCTTTTGTTTTTAATGCTATCTGGTCTTAAAACTCATCTCCTAAAGAATCTCTTTTACTGCACGTGCTCCGGAATTGATTATTGAAAGGAAAATCCAGAGAATTATATTTTGTAATTTTTTAATTAAGTTTGAAAGACCTTGGTAAAGACACACACACACACACACACACACACACACACACACACACACACAGACACACACACACACACACAAAGACAAAACAAACCCTTCTGTCCACAAGAACTAATGACCCTAGTTCCTGACCAATGATCTTCTGAGAAAGAAGGAAAACTTGATCCTTTTTATGCCTTTTAAGTTCCCAAAGTCAAGATACTGGCAAGAAAATTTCCACCACAGACATTTAACAGCTAAATGACCCTTGGCAAATTATCTTACTCTTCTGTAACTCAGTTTCCTCATCTGTAATATGAGAGGGTCAGACTTGATGGCCTATAAGGTCCCTTTTAGCTCAAAATCTATGATCCTATAAAATGAAGAGGGTCTCCTATTAAAAACTAAGGAGAGGAAGACAAAAAAATCTTTCTGGCGGGGAGAAGAGAAAGAAGATCTAAGAACATTCATTTCTCACTTTCATAGACACCACTAAAGTTTCTCCCTTGCTTGAGCTTGCAGCCTTAAGGGAAAAAGCTTTGATGTGGCCAGTTCCCCAGAAGCCGATGGCTGCACACAGGTTATCAGGTGGGTGGGAAATCTGAGGTTAGTTTCACTTCCTGGAATTGGCAATGAGAATAGCACTCCTTTGATTGAATATTAAATTTCAGAAATATGACAAACCACAGAAAAACATTTATGTCATTCCTTTGTTTTGAGTTGTTCTTGTCACCAATTCGAATGGTACCTTAAAATTATACCTACATACGAATGCATGGGAGGTTTGGAGTCTGGAACTGGGAGCTCAGGGGAAGAACTCCTGGTGGGGAAATACCCTCCTTCAATTCAGATCAAGCACTGGTATACAATTTATAGTCTTGGATAGCAGCCAAGAGGCTAAATGATTTGCTTGTGGGCACACAACAAGTATATGTCAAAGTTAAGACTCTACTTGGAGTCTTCCTAACTCCAAGACCTCTAAAACTCATTGCCTCCCATACAAGTATTTGTCTGCTGTGTTAGGAAACAACTGTTTTGGAGGACACTTTTGCCTTCTGAAGTGTGGAACTGGAATTAGAGAAGATTTGAATGAGATCATCTACAAAAACACTAAATGATTGCCTGTAGAGTGGTAACTTTAATCTTACAAAATGATCAATTCTTTACATGGAAGGAAGGAAATATGCATTTATGAAGCCCTTACTATGTTCTAGGCACTTTACAAACTTCTCATTTAATCCCCACAACAACCCTGGGAGGTGGGTGCTGTGATTATCCCCATTTTACAGATGCAGAAACCAAGGCAGTAAGAAGTTAAGTAACTTGGCCAGGGTCACATAACTAATAAGTATCTGAGGCCCAATTTGAATTAATTTCTTCCTGACTCCAGGCCCACTAGCCACTGCTCCACTTGGCAAAACCTTGAGGAACAGGATATCATAGGGAATAAAGTAATGACTTCCAAATCAGGATGACCTGGGTTCTAGTCTTGCCTCTGACTGTGTGACCACGGGCAAGTCAGTGATCCCAAACCTGTAAATTACAGAACAAGTGTTGCTCTGCATTGGTAGAGAGATTTTCCTCATTGGGAATTCCATATACCAGTGAAATAACAGGTCTTTAAAAAAGAAAAGGGATTAGGGGGAAAACTCAGGAAGCACAGACCACAGAGGTTCTCCACAGTTCCCAGTCCCAATTAATTGAGAAACAAAATTATAGGCAAAACAAAATTAGGAAAACAGTATGCATTCATAGGATTGGGGGAAACGGTTGAGACTGAGAGACCTCCCAGGGCCAATGGATTTATGTTTGAGGTTAGGAGCAGTAACACTGTCGTGGCAGAAGACCAGGTTTACAATCCTAAATCTCCTAATAATCCTTATTTAAGGACAGTTCTTTGCTTCTTCTTGAGTAGGTGATTAAGCAGGCACATAAAAACCCATTTCAGCCCCTCAGAAGGTAGCTTGTAAGCAATTCTATTTTAAAACCACTTCTGAAAGCTGAAGATTGAATGTGGTGTGTCTGCGGGCATAAGAAGGATGACTTCAGGCTGTTTTCACTTGCTTTTCATTACCAAGTCAATGAGGTTACCAGTTTGGCATAGCCAAGGGCCTCCAACCTGGACTGGCTGAGTTTAGGAGTCATTGCTCCTTGCTTTGGAAAGGCAGTTTGGAACCCCAGTATGCTATTCACAGTTGGCATTTATTGGAATGGTTCTGATCGCCCTTCTCTTCTCTCACCAATAAATATCATCCTGGCGATAGTCTAAGAATATGATGCTCTTTAATTTTAAGAATCTAGTCATGATGTTATTATTCGTGTTCTCAAATGTCTCTTCTTGCACTGTGAAAATCTTTGAGAGGAAGGAATGAAGCTGGATGGTGTAGAGTAATGAGATACCAGGCTTTTCTCATCTCTAGTTACTAGTTCAACTTGGGCTTTAGATCAGAAGCAGCCAAAGCAGTTTCTCTCTCTCTCTCTCTCTCTCTCTCTCTCTCTCTCTCTCTCTCTCTCTCTCTCTCTCTCTCTCATTCTCTCTCTCTCATTCTCTCTCTCTTATTCTCTCTCTCTCTCTCTCTCTCATTCTCTCTCTCTTATTCTCTCTCTCTCTCTTATTCTCTCTCTCTCTCTCTCCCTTTCTTTCATCCCCCTTCCTTCCTTTCCTTCCTTCTGTATTTCTTTTTCTTCCTTCCTTTCTTTTTTCTTCCTCCTTCCTTTCTTTTTTCTTCATTCCTTCCATCTTTCCTTCCTTTCTTCTTCCTACCTATTGGTAACAACTTAGAAGTTCAATTAAACAAACATTTATTAAGCATTTATTATGTGCAAAATATTGAGATATATATGAAAAAATCTGAGTTTAACACCTACACAGAAAAGTATCCAAAGGGCAACTGGCAGTTAAAGTTATGGTCATTGCCACTGGCTTCAAATAGCATTTTTTCTTTTACATTAAAAATTATTTTTACTGGTAGCTTTTTTTGACATTGTCTAGATTCCCCCTTGTGCCACCATTGTCTCTTATAACAAAGTTTGGTTTTGTTTTTTAAGAAAAAAAATTAAAAGAAAGAGAAATTCTGAAAAACTCATCAGATCATCAAAAAACCCTGACATTATATGTAATTTTCTGTACTCATGAACCCCACTCCTCCTCTGCAAAGGATTGGAATGAGGAGTCTTCTCATATTTCTTTTTTGCAGCAAAGGTTGCTTTTTGTAATTTTACAACATCAAATAACATTTATTAATACTCTTGAAATGGTTCTGTGCATGTATAGAATCAGCCTGTGAATGTCCCTTAATGTCATTTAAACCAGCAAGCCACTCAGAAGTCCTGTGGCAAAGTCATATTCTCTGCATTAGCCCTAAACTAGGAGTGAGGGGGTGTGATGCAGTGGGAATAATCGCTGGATTTGAAGTTAAAGGACCTGAGTTCGAATGCTGACCCTGCTCTGAACACCTGAATAACCTTGGACACATCACTTACTCTTTCCAGGCCTCAGTTTCCCTATCTGTAAAGTGAAGGGGTTGAATTAGGTAACCTCTGAGGTCCCTTCCAGCTCTAAATCTATGATCATATAAGGGTGTTCAGAGAGAACTAGCTCCTCTGGTGTGAGGGCTTGCCAAGACCTTTTCAGGGCTGCCCATTCACCTTTGGTATCCACCTATCATCCAGTTCTCACCTGTGGCTCCAAGAGGCTGTAGATACAGCAGCCACACCCTGGTAAACCTTGGCAGACGGGCTAAACCAGGTTGAGGACAACAGACTGTCCTCAAACCCTGCTGTGAGTAAGGGGGGGTGGTGTTTATCCCATACATGTGAAGACTTCTCCCAGTGGAATGGGTGAGGGAGAACAATTTGTTCCAACAGCTACGAAGGAGGCTGCAGCACATACTATGGAGGGCTTAGAGCTTGGTCAGACATCATGATGCCAAGGTCATCCACTGGCCCTGCTGGGCCATCGTCAGTCATCCTGACTTATGTCTTATCTCTGGACTTCAATGATTCTGGAAGAGAGAGTAAGGCTGATGATTTTGTGCAACTCTGCCTCACTTAAATCCAGGTCATAGACAAGGGCATCCCCCTGTGATGTCGCTGCTTCTCTTCAAAAAATGAAGGATGAACAACAACATCCTCAGGCATTGTTCTTTCCATGGAAGGCTGAGTGAAACTTATTAATCAAACAAAATACTAATATTGTATTTGTCTATGATGTAAGCTGTGTTGTAAGATCTTTGAAAGCAAGGATTGTTTTATTTATTTTTTGTCACTTCAGTGCCTAGTATAGTTTCTGGCACATAGTAAGGGCTTAATGAATGCTTGTTAAATGGTTGATTGGTGTTAATCAATTTATGTCACTTTCACATACATAATAATAGTACTTGCCATTTGTATAGTACTTAGAGGTTTGCAAAATCCTTTCCATACATTATCTTATTTGATTTTCACAATACAACTATCCAAAGTGCATAAGGCAAGGTAATTGTCCAAGGCAATTGATCATTTAAACCAGAAAAGAATTTGTCCATTTTAAAAATATTTTATTTTCAGGGCAGTTAGGTGACACAGTGAATAGAGCACCAGCCCTGGAGTCAGGAGGACCTGAGTTCAAATCCAGCCTCAGACACTTAACATTTGTTAGCTATATGACCTTGGGCAAGTCACTTAACTCCAATTGCCCTGCCTTTCCCTGTTCAAAAAGCAAAAAAACCCAAACAAACAAACAAAAAGCAGGACTCTTGGAGGGGAAGCCACTCAGAAGTCTCAGACTCTGGGATTGAGTATTTGTGTATGGATCATTCATTCATTCTTTCAGTCAACATTTATTCAGCGCCTATTATGTGCTAGGCACAGCCCCAAACTCTGGGAGTACTGAAAGAGGCAAAAGACAATGTCTGCCCTCAAAGACCTCATAGTCCGATGGGGAGAAAACAAGCAGATAAACATATAGGGAGCAACCTATCCACAGGATAAATAGGAGATAATCAACCGAGGGAAAGCACTGGAGTTAAGAATTAGGAAAGGCTTCCTGTAGAGGTGGGATTTGAGAGAGCTATGTCTGGGCACATGTTTTGCTGTCCTTTGGGATGCAGACAGAGACTAGTTATTTTCACCTAGTCCCCTTCGTGCTCCCCCTGGCTCTCCAGAGAAGGTGAGGCCGTATCTTGGAGCCTCATGCCTTTCTTTTCTTTTCTCCACCCTCCCAGTCTTACCTTGCTTCTTAAAAGCCTGTTTGCCTTTCTTTCTTTCAATATTTACTTTCCTTTTTAAACAAGAACTCATGATAAAAGTTATTAATCATTTGTGTGGCTAATCTATGTATGTAGTTATTGCTTGAATATAGAGAAGAGGGAGACCATCAGGGACCACCAGGAAAAGAAAGATCTAAAATCATGGTCTTTTTCCTGAACTTGGCTGTTTGCTAGGGGCTCAGAGGTATAGCAGAAAGTCGATGATTCATATACAGTTTCCTGGGCAGCTAGATGGTGCAGGGGATAGAGTGCTAGGCCTCTTCCTGAGTTCAAATCTGGCTTCAGACATTTACCCGCTGGGTGACCCTGGGCAAGTCACTTAACCTTGGTTGTCTCAGTTCCTCAACAGCAAAATGAGCTGAAGAAGAAAATAGCAAACTACTCCAGATCTTTGTCAACAAAACCCCAAATAGTGTCACCAAGAGTCAGACATGACTGAACAACAACAAACCCAACATTTCAGGGCAGAGACACAACACTCTTTCTGGGGGTCCCCTAGGAAATGAGTCTTTATGGTAGAGGCTGCTAATGTCTAACTGAGTTGGCACTAAGACAGCGCCTCCACCATCTTTCCCAAACCTAGTTTAAGAGGAAAGACAATCCTAGAAAAGAAAGGCCAAGGCAATAGCTGGATCCTGACCCACAAATATGTGGGGAAAAGGTCTTTAAGAGTGACTGACAGCCATACCTACTCCAGCTTACCAGTCTACGTGTTACAGTGCCACCATCACAGCTAGATAAGTATTGCAGTTTTTTACAGATGAGAAAACTATAGAAAAGTTAAGTGATTTGCCAATGGTCAAATAGCTAGTTAATACCAAAGTTTCAATTCAAACCTAGATTTCTGTAGAACTAGGGGCCAAACGCTGATTGTGTCACTTCCTATGTGATCTTCAGTCTTTTCTGATTCTTCGTGACCCCATTTGGAGTTTTCTTGACAAAGATCCTGGTGGTTTGCCATTTCCTTCTCCATCTCATTTTACAGATGAGGAACTAAGGTGAAAAGGGTGAAATGACTTTTCCAGGGTCACACACCTACTAAGTGTCTGAGGCCAGATTTGAATTCAGGAAAATGAGTCTTCCTGACTCCAGGCCTGGCACTTATTCACTATGCCACCTATCTCCCTGAGGAATTATTAGGCAGCTCTATAATCAGTCCTGTAGGTACTTTGGGGGATACAAAGAAATCCGAGACAATTCCAGAATTCAAGGAACTTACAGTCTAATAGAGAGACACAAACCTAAAATGTCTAGACCAACAGTTCTCAAACTTTTTGGTTTGGGGACCCCTTTACACTCTTAAAAATTATTGAGGACTCTCCCAAAGAACTTTCGTTTATGTGAGTTATATAAATAGTATCTTAGTATTATTATGAAAATAGTCTTGACCTCACAGACCCCTCTGAAAGGGTCTTAGGGTCCCCTAGATAGTCTGTAAACCACCCTTTGAGTTGAATGGTATGATATGTGTGTTACAGAAATTCCAAGATAGGAAAGCTTTTGCTGCGCTAACAATCCTCTAGAGTGTCACCAGAATTGCGGAAGCGGTTTTGAGGCAGGCTTTAAGGAGATTTAGACTGAGAAACAAAAAATGAAGGTGGAAGGATGATGTAAACAACAGCTTGGCAGTGAAAATGAACATAGCCAGGGATAGAGGAGAGAGTACACAGATCTGTATCATTGGAATACAGGGTTTGTTTGCGGGGAATAGGAGATAAGATGGGTTGTTACCAGCTGATGGAAGGCATTGAATGCTGAGCTGAAAGGTTAGGAGTTAATGTTATAGGCAAAAGGAAAATATTTTCTCCAACGTGACGGCTCCCAAATGTCGAATGCTATGGGCCTCTTCTTGGTTCTCCTTCTCTACCATCCCCTTCCTTTTTGATATTCTTTTGGCTTCCCTGGCACTGCTCTCTCCCAGTTCCCCTTCCTTTCTAATTTAACTCTCTTGGTTCTACCTTTCTGGTTCTTTTTCCTCCTGCTGCTCCCTAAATGTGAGTATTCCTCAAGGCTGTCTTTGGCCCTCTACATCTTCCTCCCTCACTCCCTTGAAAACCTCTTTTATTACCATGGCAACCTATATGCAGATGATTTTCAAATCTATAGTTCTAGCCCCAGGCTCTCCCCTGAGGTCCTATCCTACAATTACAACTGCCTATGTTGTATGTCTATATCTGGGATATCCTAATGATGCCCAAACCCAACATGAACAGAATTGTACTCATCTTGCCCTCAAAATATATGCTTCCTTTTGCTTTCTAGTTTTACTGATGAAGTCACCATCCTGGGCATGCTAGGTGGTACAGTGAATACAGTGGCAGGCCTAGGATCAGGAAGACTTGAATTCAAATCCAGCCACAGACACTTACTAGCTGTGTGATCCTGGGCAAGTCACCTAACTCTGGTTGCCTCAGTTTCCTCATCCTTAAAATGAGCTGGAGAAGAAAATGGCAAATCCCTCCAGTATCTTTGCCAAGAAATCCCCAAATGGCGACACGAAGAGTCAGACATGACTGAAAACAACCAAACAATAACATCATTCTTATACTCACAAAATCACATAAAGAGATACAAGGGACCTTGAAGGTCATCTCCTCCAGCTTCCTCATTTTATAGATGGGGACACTAAGGCCCAGAGAGGTTAAGAGGATTGTTTAATATTACCTAGGCACAAAACTTGAGAGTGGCTCTTGCTCTTTTTCAAAGAAACTGATGTTTCTTACATAACCTATATCACATTACTTGATATCTTGAGGAGGAGGGAGGGAAGGAAGGGAGAGAGAAAAATTTGGAACTCAAAATCTTGCAAAAACTGAATGTTGAAAACAGTCTTTATAAATAATTAGAAAAAATTAGTATTAGATTTTTAAAAACTGGTGTTTATTGGAGGGGGAGAAAATTTGGAACTCAGAAGCTTGTGGAACTGAATGTTGCTAACTAAAAGTAAATAAATAAATTTAAAATTAAAAAATTGGTGTTTTATTTTCCTTCAGTGCATTTTAGCACTAGTGAAAACATCTGGGATAAAACTTAAGATTACTCTGATCTTTTTCACTTTAGACATTTTCACAAGCTCTCCTCCATGCCTGGAAGTCCCTCCCTTCTCATCTCCACCTCCTTGGCTTTCCTGGCTTCCTTGGAGTCTCAGCTAAAGTCTCACCTTCTACAAGCAGCCTTTCCCCAGTCTTTCTTAATCTTTCTTAATGCTTTCCTTTTGAGATTATCTTCAGCTTATTCTGTCTATATCTTGGCTATGCATAGTTGTTTGCATTTTGCTCTAGCATTAGACTGAGTTGCTTGAGAGCAGGGTCTGTTTTTACCTCTCTTTGTACCCTCACTACTTAGCCTCGTGTCTGGGAAATGGTAGGCGCTTAATAAATGCTTGGGGTTTGGGGAGTTTTTTTGTTTTTTACTTGTTAAAAATTTAAAGTCAATACAACAAAAACAATAAATATTCATTGAGCACTCACTGAGTTGGGCCCTGAGGTAGGTAGCACAGTTCTGATGAGATGGTCCCTGCCTTCCTGGAACCTACGGTCTAGTAAGAAGCTAAGATACCAAGGTGGGATGGAGCCAAGATGCTGGAGTAAAATCAGGGACTTGCTTGGTTTGCCCACAAACCCCTCCAAATGCCTATAAAAAATGATTCTAAACAAATTCTAGAGCTGCAGAACCCACAAAACAATAAAGTAAAACACATCTGCAGCCCACAACAGCCTGGAAAGCCAACAGGAAGGGTATATTGCACTGGGCTGGGAGCAGAGTACAATCCAATGTGGGCTGTGCCAGGCATAGATGGGGCCAGAGCAGACCTCAGAGGACTGAATCACTGGAAGCTGTGGTGATTTCCAGACTTCTCAACTCATAAATACCAAGAACAGTGTGGAAGGTCAGTGGGAGTATTCTGTGGGATCTGGGTGAAAGAGGGTGTGTGATCCAGCCGTACCCCTGAGGCAGCGAAGGTGGTGGCTGCTGTGGTGGCAGCAGCAGCAATTGCTTCCAGAACTCACAGACAGTGGGGGATCCAGCAACTGATACGAAACCCCTGAAGCCTGGGACAATACACCCACCCTCACCCCCACCTGCACTGGAAGCAGAGTTCTACCTTGACAGGGAATTAGAAAGTCAAGTATTTGGCTGGGAAGATGAGTAAGTAATATAAAAAAAAAAGTCAGACTATAGAATCTTACTTTGGTGACAAAGATGATCAAAGCATACAATCAGAAGACAATGAAATCAAAGCTCTTACATCAAAATCCTCCAAGAAAAATATGAACTGGTCACAGGCCATGGAAGAGCTCAAAAAAGGATTTTGAAAATCAAGTAAGAGAAGTTAAGACAGTAAATTAACAGGTATTTATTAAGCACCTGGTATTAAGCTAGGCACTTGGAATACAAAAATAAAGCACAAATGGCTTTTTAAAAAAAAATCTCATAATAAGCTCTGAAGATGTCTATGTAGCATAATAGTGTAAATATAATAGTATATAATAATAGTATAGTAATAGTATAACCCTGGAGTTAGGAACATCTTACTTCCAGTCCTGCTTCTGACACATATTAACTTTGTGAGCAAGTCATGATTTCTCAGTGCCTTGAACAACGCTCTAAGACTATAAATTGGCAATCTGCAGCCATGCAAGGAGTTAATGTTCCTTCCTACTAGTGAAGTCACAGACAGATATGGGTCAAAATACAGTGTGTGAAAGAGGCTGAGTAGGTAATGTTGAGGTTAGGAGTCATGAATAGGGGATGTGCCAGGGTAGGACTGGGCCTGGCCTTGGGGTGGAGGCCCTTCTTGGCTCACTGCCTGGGAGAGGAACATCTCTTTTCCAGGGAAACAGGACAAAGCCTGACTTACCCCGGGACTTCCCTTCCCAGATGGTAGGTGAACACACATTACTGCGCCCAGGTCATATAGACACCACCCTATCACCAAGGCTCCTACCTGCTCAACCTCGCTAACATGATTGTTCTATATTTCCTTATGAAAGGGACCTAGAGGACAAGTCATGAAGAGAGGGAACCAGGGTGGAGCTGAGGTCACAGAGATGGAGGGAGAGGGAGAGGAGAGAGAGGGGATAGGTTGATAGGAGAAGGATGAGGGCCAAGGAGAAGGGCAAAGCAAAGAAGAAAAAGAAGATAAAGGAGGAAAGGGAAGAGATAAGCTGGCATCAGAGGCAACTTCTAATGCCAGGGATGCTGTTCTCTCCACTGTACCAAGTTGAAGAGGCAACAAATATGGTACAGTGGAAAGAGCAGCAGCTTCTGAATTAAAGAACCTGGTTCAGATTCTGTTTCTGATGCTTGCTGTCTATGTGACCTGGGACAGATCATTTTCCTTCTCTGGGCCCTAATTCCTTTTCTGTAAAATGAGGGGTTTGACCTAGATAAACATTGAAGTCCCACCCCACCCCCAGCTTTTCATCCCTCATGTTTCACTTTTTCTCCTTCCTGCTCCTCCCCTTTCCACCCTTTCCTGGGCCCAGGAAATCTGGACACGAACTCCTATGAGACTTTCAAGAAATTTGTCAGTGCAGCCTTCCTGCTGCACCTGGACAATGGTTAAGGATGAGATCAGAGTCCATCAGAGCTAGGGATCTTGGGGAATGTGTCAAGCACTTTTCCCAGCCTTCAAGAACTATATGCAAATGTGAGCTGTTCTTGGGCATTAAAGTAAGAATTAAAGTTGTAGATAGGCCCACAGGTCCTAGTGAGAGTTTTCTCAGAGAAAAAGCAGTGAGCTCCCCATCTCTGGGGGGTTTCAGGTGGAGGTTGGATGACCTCTACTTATCAAGAGGGGATTCCCATTCAGGTTTGAATTGGAGTAAATATCTCCTGAGGTCCCTTCCACTCTGAGATTCTGTGACCTGTGACTTTCAGCTGGGGGGGACAGTGTAAGTCATAGAAGACTTCATGGACGGGGTGGCATCTTGAGAGGTTGGGCCTGGAAGGAAGAGAGGACCTTCAGTAGTTCAGATCCCTGCTCATCTACTTAGAGTCATGAACACAGAGCTGGAAGAAATTAGTAAATTGGTAAGCATTATTAAATGCTACAATAGCTATAAGCTATTTTTCACGAGCTTTTTACGACTAAATACAAAGTGAAGCAGTGTCTGCCCTCAAAGAGCTTACATTCTGTGTAAGACTTAGCCTTCTATTCTTCTCTAACCAACTAATCCCTTCATGGGAACAAAGTTCTAGAGCTAGAAGGGACCTTAGAGGCCCTCTAGTCTACTTCCCATATTTTACAATTGAGGAAACTGAGGCCTAGGGAGAAAAGAAACGACTTACCCAAGATAAATAAAATGTTAATTATTGGGTCATAAGATCAATAACTCACAGAATCATAAATTTAAAGGGACCTGAGAGACATCCTAGACCAACCCCCTTCATTTTACAGATGTGGAAACTGAGACTCAGAAATGTGAAATGGCTTTCCTCTGTCACTAGCTACATGAAAGAAAAAGGGGCAGATCTAGGATTCCAAGCCAGTGTGTTTCCTACTCTCTCATGAGCCCTTTGACTAATTTACTGGGTGACTTTAGGCATTTCTCAAAATCTCAGTATTGTCAGCTGCAAAACAAGGCAGTTGTAACTAAAACATCTCCAAGGACCCTTACAGCTCAATAGCTATGATTTGGTGAAATTCCTAGTTAAGGATCTCCTCCCACCCCAGCCCCTCCAACCAAGGGATAAACAAGGAAACCCAAACCAGTAAATAGAACAGTGTTCTCTTTATTACCTTAAAAACTTGACCAGATAAATGCTTATTGGCTTGATTTGTTTGTTCCTCTCCTTTCAGAGGCCTGAGCAGCAGGGGCTTCAGACCAATCTTTGGTGTCAAGTTGAATGTTCCCTTCTTCATCAGGGACCTACTGAATGAACACAGAAAGCCCCTATACTCCTCCAGACCAGTCTGCAACCTCAGGTTGAGTAGCAATGCATTTTGGAGCCAGGGCAGCCCATTCACCCTCAAACTTCTCTTTCAGGCACTACCTTTTACACCTGCCTCCTTTTCAATCTCCTTTGGATCCTTGTAGAAATAAAGATCAGGAATAACCTGCCATGGCTACTAGTGGGAAATAGTACCAGACACACAAATGGACTTCCCATGCCAGCTTCCACCATGTGGGAGGTTAACATAAGCGTTCATCAAAAGCTGGTCATCAGCTCTAGGATTAGTAAAAATTAGGATTAGAGAAACTCCTGGGATGTACAAACGCTCATTCCCTTCCCTCATGAGGTTCATAGGTTCAACAGGAACTGTTCTATTGATGTCAATGAAAACAAAAACAAGTAAATGAAAATAAATAGAACTTGAGTTTGATCTCATAGAAAGTAATGATAATGCCTAACGAGCATATCCTACCCAGAGACTTGCACAATCCTTGTGTCTCCCACCAGGAGGGCTCTAGTCAAGGGCTATTGGAGCAAAGCACCTGCTTTGCAGGATGGCTCCTATTTGTGCTATGTCCCTTGCCTCCAGCAATTTTCACCTCTCGCTATGTTGGTTGCTTCTGAGGCACAATGGATAGAACACCTGGCGTGGGGGCAGGAAGACCTGAGTTCAAATTTGGCTTCAGACACTTAGTAGCTATGTAACCCTTGGCACTTCACTTAACCTCTGTCTGTCCTAGTTTCCTCAACTGCAAAATGGGGGTAATAATGCCACCTACTTCTCAGGGATATTGTGAGAATAAAATGTGATACTATTTTCAAGAATCTTAGCATAGTACCCAGCACACAGTAGGTGCTTAATAAATGCTTGTTCCATTCTCTCTCCCACTACTCCCTTTAATCCTAGTGTTATAACACACGATATCCTTCTTTATCATTTCTCTGGAGCTCTTCTCCACTTTCAGCAAGTTATAGTTCTTTCACTGTTCCCTCTCCTGATTTTGCTTTCTTCCATTGATCTCCACAGACTGGTTTCATCTAGCAGGTAACATTCACCCACTAGCCCAGGAGACTAGTTATCTAACCTAGCCCATAGAGAGAAGTCTCTCAAAGTGGATTTTTTTGAAAAAAATTCTTAAATTTTCTTTTGTTTTGCCAAAGCAATCCTAAATTTCATAGAGTAGGTTTCTTGAGGGAGGAAAACCTCTGGAAACCTCTTTTTCTTACATGGCTTCAGCGAATTTCTATTTTAAACTCTTTGTAGGTTTATTGTGAGTTGCTATCTTGCTTCTGCTCTTCCCCAGTAGCCAAATAGTATGTCTCTCAATTGCATCAAAACCTCCCACTGGAGTGTAGGGGCACATCATTGCTCCCTCCCTAATTGTCCTTTTTTCTCTTGGAGCAACTGAGGTATACTCTTCAAATTCCCTGGGGAATAGTATCAGTTCTTTCAGTGTAGGAGACTAGATGCTGAGAAGGATAGGTTTGTGGTCTCTTCCTCAAAAATATAAAGATTCTGTATCCATGATTAGACTCTCCAAGTAGTTCTGTTCACAGATGACACAACTAATTATACTGATTCCAGGAACACTAAAACATCTTCTCAGTGAAATCTATAGTCATTCAAAAGAGATTGATCTAGCAATCCACACTGAGAACATAAAGTGGATGAAAAATTGTACATTGCCCATATTAAGGAATTTATCTGGAAAGGCAGCCTACTGAGTCAGTCCATCTGTACATATAACCTAGGTGGTACAAATAGACAATAAGCAGGTTCATAATTCAATAGGAGAAAGATTAATTAGATTGTTTGAACATTCATTTCCATGATCCTAAGTATCCCCTTGCTTCAAATGCCATCTTTTTAATGTCAATATTCTTCTGGTGATGTTATATAGATTTGAATCATCGAATATCACAATCTCAGAAGAATCAAAATTGCAAAATCACATATGACCCAAAGTGTGATGAGTCTATAAGGGGATGTCACATATTGCCAGTAATGATTTATGCGTAAGAAATTTCATGAAAGAGACCATCAGGGACATATATGACCTGAAAAAGATGTGAATCATTTATATATGGAGAGACAAATAACAGATGAATGTTGAAATGGCAAAATAATAGTAATAACAAAAAATGAACAGGCTTTTTAAAAGGACATTGGATATTGCAGGTGTATAAAGTAGCACAAAGGATGAAGCACTGGTCCTGGAGTCAGGAAGACCTGAGTTCAAATCTGGTCTCAGACACTTACTAGCTGTATAACCCTGGGCAAGTCACTTAATCCTGATTGCCTCAAAAAAAAGAAGAAGGTACATTGTGCATATCCTAGAGAAGACTGATGAAAGGTGGGTGGACAAGGGTGTGACAAGAAGAGAAGACAGCTACTGTGACAAGGGCAATGGATTTGAAGCAATTGACCAGCGGTACAACCCAAATCATCTCACATAACCTCAGGTCCTGGCACTAACAGCTTGCTGGTTCTAAATCTGTGATTCTATGATCCCATGACCTAATCAATGATCCTTTTCAAAACTATTCTGCTATAGTGAGACTTATTGGGAGGATTTTTGATTGAAAGGCGCAACCTCAAAGCACAAATGATTGACAAAATATTTCTCTTAATTTTGTCAAGCATTTACAAAGTAGGTCCCAAAGTCCTGAAATGTATTTATGACTAAAGTTGAAAAGTCTGAGATAAAACTATATTCAATAACTATTAGCATCAGTGAAATTCACTGACAGATGCCCAAGAAAAGGTTACCTTGTATTTAGCCATTTGTTAAATACACAGTTTCAAACTGATTAAATAAATACATAATTTCAGTTTTCTTTTTCTCTTTTCCTATTTTATTTTGCTTTGTTTGGTGAGAATTTTGGTTTGTAGGGGCAGCTAGGTGGTGCAGTGAATAGAGTGTGGGTCCTGGAGTCAGGCGGACCTGAGTTCAAATGTGGCCTCAGACACTTAACACAAAACTAGCCATCTGACCTTGGGCAAGTCACTTAACCCCAATTGCCCTACCTTCCCCCCTCTAAAAAAAAAGAGAGAGAGAATTTTGTTTTGGTTTGATTTTTTTTGTAAAGCTCAAGAAGAAATTTCAATGTTTGAAAAATATTTGAGGTTGCCTGGATTCATGAGTATTCTTTAGCAGTTTAGTCTTAAGTGACCAAGATTCTTTTTCCACCATCAAGGGGAGGTGAGAAGAAAGGAAAGAAAGGGAGGGTGGGGTAGCTATATTTTAGCAGGTGGAACGCTTTTTTCCTATTGAGGAAAAGGGACAAACAGAAAAAAAAATCGAAATCGTATACAATAATAACGAGGAAGCAGGAATACAGGGCAAAGGTCACTCCTCCTTCAGGATTATTGGAGTAAGCCTCTTTGAGGCTTACAATATGCATGATCTACACACTAGATGCCAGTGGCATGACAGGAATTAAAATGGAACATGAAAAGTAGCACTTATTTTTAACTCTAGAAACTCAGCAAAAGGTACAAACTCTATTGGAAGGCAATACATAGCCTGCATTCTATGTCGGAAAGCCCCATGTCCTGATCTAGGTAGGAGTGGAGATAGGGGACGTTTCCATGAAGGAAGACGAATGAGGAAACAAGGTCTCGACAGCTCCCAGAATAATCCTTTGTTTGCCAGCTGAGTGGGGTTTAGGCCCGACTAGAAGAAGAGCTGAGAATGTGTGATTAATCCTGAGGCATGTTAACCTGACACTAAAGAACAGTCACATTCCCCTACGAAAGACGAAACAGATGGTACCTTCGACAGGTGGCAGTAGTAGCTTGATATAGAAATACCAAATGCTGGCTTCAGAGGTAATAATAATAATGAATGTTTATACAGCGCCTTAAGGTTTGCACAGAGCTTTGCAGATATTTCATTCTCACTACAACCCTGTGAGGCTGTTACTGTTGCTGTTGCTGTCCCAACTTTACAGATAAGAAAACTGAGACCCAGAGAAACTAAATTACTTGCTGAAGGTCACATAAATAGAGGCTTCAGAGGCAATATTTTAACTCAAGTCAACTGACCGCAGAATCATTGTTCTTTTTTGTACATCAGATGGCCTCGACAATTAATCTCTGGGGAGGGATTCAAAGTCATATCTTCCTGTCTCAGGAAGCTATTATTTAATCATTTCAGTTGTGTCCAACTTTTCATGACCCCATTTGGGATTTTCTTGGTAGAAATACTAGAGTGGTTGGCCATTTCCTCCTCCAGTTCATTTTACAGATGAGGAAACTGAGGCAAACAGGGTTAAATTAAGCCAGATTTGAATTCATGAAGATGAGTCTTCCAGACGTCAGACTTGGCAACTCTATCCACTAGATCATGGAGCTGATCTGAGTTAAAATCTCACCTCATATATTTACTAGCTGTGTGATCCTGGACAGGTCATATTTTTTTTAAAGTATTAATTTCTTTATTTTCTCTATATTGTAAATTGCCTAACAGCTAGGACCATCTTATGTCTTTTACATTTTTCTATAATACCCAATACAGAGCTCTGTACACAAAGCCTAATCAACTCTGTACACAGTAACTAGTCAAATTATATTATATACACAATGCAATTTTAGACTGTTACAAAATGTTATATTGTCAACTGGGGATGTCACTGGCCCCTTGATAAATAAGGGCTACTTACCACTAGCCTGCCTAAAGAAGTCAAACTAGCCCATATTGGAAACAGAGCAAGTCAAAACTTTTATGCTTATTAGCGGCAGGGTCTTATTGTTAAGGGGCATCTGTATTTCTTCCCTTCAAGAGAAAGGGAGATTCTCCTGCCCTTTCCCTACCCCCCAAAAAAATCTTATTACAGTTTTAAGTTTTAATAGCTTCAAATTGCACTAAAACTTATGGGACACATTGTTATGCTGTATCTCTCATTAGAATGCAAGCTGCTAGGGAGTAGGGGCTGTTTCGTTTGTGTCTTTGTATTTCTAGAGCCTAGAGATACCCTGTAGCAAGTACATGCTTAATAAATGTTGAAAGAAAGAAAGAAAATATGCTAATTTCTTTGAAAAACAAGTAAGGCAAAAAGCTTTATTGGAAAGACAAAGAACTAGAGACAAAGTAGTTATCCATTGGTTGGGAGATGGCTAAAAAAATCATGGTACATAAAAACGATAAATACAAAGAATCCATAGAAACAGGGGAAGACTTATGTGAACTGATGCAAAACAGTAAGAAGAACCAGGAAAGCAATGTATACAACGACTGCAAATAATGTAAATGAATAACAAAATAAAACTGAACTCTAACAAATTATAACATAAAAGCTTGACTGGGGAGAAGACTTGAGGAAACATATTTCTCTTTCTTCATTGTCTGGGTAGGGCTTAGGACTGTGAAATATTGCCTTTACTACAAGATCTAGTTAACATATTGGTTGGTTGGTTCTGATGGATTTTTTTTTTTTTGCTTTTAATTTTAAAATCTTTGTTACAAGGGGAGGCTCGTTGGGTGATGAACAATGAAAGTGACACAAAAACAAAGGGCATCAATTTTTTAAAGGGATAATTATATTATTATATTATCCAAATTTCAGCTTCAGTTTTCATAATACTGAGATTGTGAGCCCTTGAATTTTTAATCCTGTAACAGTAGGACTGACTTACAGGTCAAAAGCCAAAATAACAGATGCAATCATAGCAACAATAATGAAAAAATCTCTTTAAAATATGTATATTTTGGGGTGGCTAGGTGGCACAGTGAATAGAGCACTGGCCCTGGAGTCAAGAGGACCTGAGTTCAAATCTGACCTCAGACACTTAGCACTTACTGGCCGTGTGACCTTGGGCAAGTTGCTTAACCCCAATTGCCCTGCCTTCCTCCATCCAAAAAAAAATGCATATTTTCAAATCCCAGTTGACAAGCACAAGTCGAACAACTTTTGAGACAATAAGACTCCCGGACAAAAAACAAAACTGGGAAACTCCTTAGAATTTGTTGTAGCAAGATTTGACCTATATTTAGCTTTAAAAAGTTATCCAAACACGATAAATCTACCTGTGTTCACTCACTTCATGACTGGACCATCTGGTCTTTTTTTTTTTAAATATATATTGTCAAAACATTTGCTTTTCCTTTTAAAAAATTTTTATGGAGTGAGTTTTGACTAACTTTTTCCATTCTGAATTTTGGTTTCATTGTCTGGGTTTCTTGATACAAAGCTCTCTCCCTTGGAATTAGCATCTGCAATCCAAATCCCTCCTATTTTTCCTGTTCCCTTTCTCAATGACTTGGTTTTTGTTTAGAGCTAATACTTTCCTGAGAGCTCAACCCCTTTTTGACTTGCCTGCTTTTGGTGACACCTACAGGCAACTGTGAGCTTCAGACACAATGAAAATCAAAGCAACAGAACTAAGAAGTTAAGGTTTTGGTTTTTGTGTTCTCTGAGAGCTGTGTGTTTGCTTTTTAAAAAGTTTGCTTTTCCAATATTGTACAATGATTAACTATGAATGACTTAACTATTCTCAGAAATGCAACGATCAAAGACTATCTCAAAGGACTTATGAAAAATGCAATTCGCCTCCAGAGAAAGAACTGATGGAGTCTGAATGCACATTGAAGCATACTATTTTTCACTTTTTTTGTATTTTTTTGTCTGTATTTTCTTTCACAACCCGACTAATATGTAAATATGTTTTTCATGACTACACATATATGCCTCTATCAAATTACTTACTATCTCAGGGAGGGAGAGGGGAAAAAAAGAAGGGAGAGAATTTGGAACTCAGATTTTTTTTTTTAAATGTTAAAAATTGTTTTTCATGCAATTGGGAAAAATAAAAAAATATTATTATAGTCTAAAAAAGCAATAAAATATAACTTAAAAGTAAAATAAAACTTTTGCTTTCCTAGGAGTGAGAAGGTTAAAAATACTTTGTGACACACCAGTTGATTTTTTAAAATGTTCTCATGCCTCAAATCCAAATTACACAGAACCAGTATTTAGAGTACACTTACCCAATTCTAATCAAACAGATCAATGCAACTAACTCAGTACAGATGCCATTTTCTAACTGTCTTCCAATGCTTATACCAGTGTGATCTTTGGATAAATCATTTCATCTTTTGGGGTCTTAGTTTCCCCAACTGTAAAAGACTTCTTTTGGACTGGAGTTCCCCTGAGGTCTCGCCCAGTCTTAGATCTATGATCCTGTGAACTAATACCCAACCTATGTTACTCATTGCCTGAAGGAGGCAGCATGGCTTAGTAGATGGAACAAGAATACAGGTATATTCTTACCTTCACTCCCTCATCAACTCAGTCATAGAATCTCTTTGTATATCTCAGTGTTTCCAGAAGCAAAAAGATAGCAGAAACCTCTATTCAATTCCCAGGGGTTTTTAATTGAAAGGATATTTGAAATAGACATGATTCACTTAGAAAATAGAAAATGCATGTTCTGAATCACCATAATGCCATACACAAAGTTTTGTTTATGTTATCAGAAGTAATATACAAACTGGAAAAAAATGAAAAAAAAACCCTCTCAGTTGTTGTAGTAGTATATAATAGTACTATATTATATTCATCGAGTGTTTTTTACCTTTTCAAAGTGTTTTCACAAGAGATAATATCATTTTATCCTCATACTTTTCCTGTAAGATAGAGTGAATGGTAAACTTGAGAAGTTAGTATAAATTTACATGTGCAGGATAATTTTCTGATTCATCTAGTAAAGTGATAGGTCACTAACACCTAACTGTTCAACCTAATTTTACTTTTTGGACTTGAAGTAAAAGCTTCAGAACAGAACCAAAATCCTTCTGTTACATGCATACTCACACATATGTAAAATTCGAGGAGAGGTTGTTTGTTCTCAAAAAAGACCATAACATCAGAGAGGTGATGCGTGTCATGACACGCAAGTAAATTGGATTTAAGTGAGGGAGGTCTGTATAAAGACACTAGACTCATTTTTCTCCTGTAGAGCCATCTGGGTCCAGTGGCAAACTATAGATCAGGACAACTGGAGATGGTCCTGGATGCAGTGGGAGACCTTGGTCTTTTTAAGCTAAGGTCTTTAACAGGACATGACAAAGAGAGGAGTCTCTCCTGTAAGTCATTCCAGCACAATTCGTAAAAATAGAGGCAGAGAGGTGTCCGCTGCCCACTGCTGCTCCCGCTGTGTCCACTGGGAGAAGAAGAAAATGGCTGTGCCACCCACTTATGCTGACCTTGGAAAATCTGCCAGGGATGTGTTTACTAAGGGCTATGGATTTGGCTTAATAAAATCGGATCTGAAAACAAAATCTGAGAATGGACTGGAATTTACAAGTTCAGGTTCAGCAAACACTGAGACCAGCAAAGTCTCGGGCAGTTTGGAAACAAAATACAAATGGTCTGAATATGGCTTGACATTCATAGAAAAATGGAACACAGACAATACATTGGGCACTGAAATTACTGTTGAGGATCAGCTTGCACGTGGACTGAAGCTGACCTTTGATTCGTCCTTCTCACCTAACACAGGGAAAAAAAGTGCTAAGATTAAATCAGGATATAAGCGGGAACATATCAGTCTTGGCTGTGATATGGATTTTGATATTTCTGGACCTTCAATATGAGGAGCTGTGGTACTTGGCTATGAGGGCTGGTTGGCAGGCTACCAGATCAATTTTGAAACTTCTAAATCTCGGGTGACCCAGAGCAACTTTGCTGTTGGCTACAAGACCGATGAATTCCAGCTGCACACCAATGTGAATGATGGCACAGAGTTTGGGGGCTCTATTTATCAGAAGGTGAACAAGAAGTTGGAAACTGCTGTCAACCTCGCCTGGACAGCTGGAAATAGCAACACTCACTTTGGAATAGCAGCCAAATACAAGATTGCCTGAAGCCTCCTTCTCTGCTAAAGTGAACAATTCTAGCCTGATAGGCTTAGGGTACACCCAGACTCTAAAACCAGGTATCAAACTGACATTATTAGCTTTGCTGGACGGCAAGAATGTCAATGCTAGTGGCTACAAGCTTGGTCTAGGACTGGAATTTCAAGCATAAAAGAAGTTGTACAATCAATTAATTTTAAAACATTTTGCAGGATAGCTACCTTCAGAAATTAGTGTACCTTTTCATGTTGTATGTCTGGGACGCAAGTATTGTTATGTATCAATCATGTTAGACCTCCAGGTTAAAAAGATGATGCAGCTTTAAAGTGTTATCCTTTTCAGAGATACAGAAGAAACCCGACTCAGAAAAAAGGTCCTTTCAGCTCCAGGTTTTTGAGGGGATATGTGATGATTCCCACAACAGCTTTCAGAATTCTCTAAGGATTGAAAGGGTGCATTGAGCCACCTTTTTTTAAATCTAGAGATAGCTGCTAGTGGAAGGCAATGATATGTAGGCACTTAGTAAATGTGGACTGATCAAATGAATGAAAATTTGACTTCCTGAGAATTCATGGTCCATTGCAGTCAACTTGGCTATATATCTATCCTAAGTGGGTAGACAGAGGCTCATTCCTTGATGGAGTGAAAACTTGTCTGAAAAGGGGACTCTTTTTTTTTTTTAAAGCCAAATCCTCATGAATCGTTCCAGCTTTGATTAGTTACTTCTGCCAAGAGTTGTCTGCAGAGTCCTTTTAGGTGTCCACTTTGTACCATTTTGTTGTGGAGCCAGTTAGATGTGATTAAGCCAGTAATGTAGTACTTAATTCCCAGTCTCATTGTGGTTCCATTCACTTTGACTGAGTTACATGTAAAGAGGCTGCTAGGATGCAGAACCATAAGCAGGGAAGAGTCTGTGTAACCGTGCTCACAAAGTGACATCACTTGGAATTAAAATTGGACTTCTGTTGTATTCTCACACTAATTTTTTTTTTTTAGCAATCAATGGATACATTTTAGAATCTTCCATATTGTGTGGAATTAGATGCCTTCCCCTCTAAATGCTGTACTTACCACCACTTAAAAATACAACTTGAATAAAATATTGAAACCTCAAAAAAAAAATAGAGGCAGAGAGCTCTGGGCAGGGCTTTGAGAATGCCTGGATCCTAATATGGCTCTGACACATAAGCTTCATCTCTTCGAGCAAGTCAGGACTGGCAGAGTTGAGATGTGAGATCTGCACTGCAGGGGGTGATCATATACGGGGAGGGGCACCAAAATCATAGATCTTGACTGTAATGTTGAGGACAAAGAGCAGCACTAGAGATCACTAAAGCAACTCCAGTATCCTGAAGGGGCCATGGAGCTAGTGGAGGTCACTCGGACAACTTTCAAAGATAGGGACCATTCTTGTGATTTCATTGGTATAGGGAACTCCCAGGTGGGGTGAGGGAATTCCCCTATCAATATAGGCCATCATCTTCTCTGAAACTTAGAGTTTCAGTTGCCTAGAGCACTAAGAGGTTAAGTGATTTGTCCAGGATCACATAGCCAGTATGTCAGAGGCCGGGCTTTAACCCAGGTCTCCCTCGTTTCCAGACCAGTTCTCTATCCACTTTGCCATGATGCCAGGAATGGAGGGGGTGAGGGGTAGAAGCAAAGATTTCCACCTTCCCCTAGTACTTGAGGAAAGGAAGTGAGGGTCTTCAGCTTGTGTGTGAGTCTAGCTTCCCTGGATTTGGAGGGTATCTGCCAGGCAGCTTCTGTGTCCTATCATTCAACACTTGAAGTTGCCCAACAGAGGTAGCAGCAGCAACTCAGTTTTTGCCTGGTTCAACTGGTTATGTTGCTTAAAACTGCCAGGAAAAATAACATCACTTCAGCATTTGCTGATACGATTGTCTTTTCTCCCCTATGTTGTTCAAACATGACTTCTGCAGATCTTCTGACAGATTAAAAAAGGGAAAAGCGTTGCCAAGTTCCTATGGGTTTTTCTTTCTTTTTTTAAAAAAAAATTTATTTATTTTTAGTTCTCAACATTCATTTCCACAAGATTTTGAGTTCTGAATTTTCTTCTCATCTCTCCCCTCCCCCCACCCCAAGAAGGCATACATTCTGATTACCCCTTCCCTAAGTCTGCCCTTCCTTCTATCACATCCCCCTCTCTTATTCCCTATCCTCTTATTTTCTTGTAGGGCAAGATAGATTTCTCTATTCCATTGCCTGTATATCTTATTCCCCAGTTGCATGTAAAAACAATTTTTAACACTTGTTTTTAAAACTTTGAGTTCCAGATTCTCTCCCTTCTTCCCTCCTCATCCACCCTCATGGAGAAGATAAGCAATTCAATATAGGTTATACATGTGTAGTTATGCAAAACATTTCCATAATAGTCATGTTGTAAAAGACTAACTATATTTCCCTCCATCCTCTCCCACCCCCCATTTATTCTATTTTCTCCTTTGACTCTGTCCCTTCTATCATCCCTCTCCCCTTCTTCATCCTTTACTTTCCTGTAGGGTAGGATACCTGACTGACTGCATACGTTATTCCCTTCTTAAGCCAAATATAATTAGAATTTAATTCACTCATTCTCTCTCACCTCCCTGCTCTTCCCCTCCATTGTGAAATCTTTTTCTTGCCTCTTTATGCGAGATAATTTACCCTATTCTATCTCTCCCTTTCTCCTTCTCCCAATATATTCCTCTCTCACTCCTTAATTTTATTTTTTAGATATCATCTCTTCATATTCAACTAAATCTGTGCCATCTATCTATCTATCTATCTTTCTATCTCCTCCAACTACCCTAATACTGAGAAAGGTCTCAAGTTAAAAATATAATCTTTCCATATAGGAATGTAAACAGTTCAACTTTAATAAGTCCCTTATGATTTCTCTTTCCTGTTTACCTTCTTACGCTTCTCTTGAGTCTTATATTTAAAAGTCACATTTTCTATTCAGCCCTGGTCTTTTCAGCAAGAATGCTTGAAAGTCATCTATTTCATTGGATATCTATTTTTCCCCTGAAGTATTATACTCTGTTTTGCTGGATAGGTGATTTTTGGTTTTAATCCTAGCTCCTCTGACCTCTGGAATATTATATTCCAAGCTCTTCTATCCCTTAATGTAGAAGCTGCTAGGTCTTGTGTTATCCTGATTGTATTTCCTCAGTACTCAAGTTGTTTCTTTCTGACTGCTTGCAATATTTTCTCCTTGACCTGGGAACTCTGGAATTTGACTACAACATGCCTAGGAGTTTTCTTTTTGGGATTTCTTTCAAGAGATGATCAGTGGATTCTTACAATTTTACCCTCTGGTTCTAGAATATCAGTGCAGTTTTCCTTGTTAATTTCTTGAAAGTTATTGTGTAGACTTTTTTTGTAAGCATAGCTTTCAGGGAGTCTGATAATTTTTAAATTATCCCTCCTAGATCTGTTTTCCAGATCAGTGGTTTTTCCAGGGAGATATTTGATATCATCTTCCATTTTTTCATCCTTTTAGTTCTGTTTTTTTAATTTCTTAATTTCTCATAAAGTCATTCGCTTCTATTTGCTCCATTCTAATTTTTAAGGAATTCTTTCCTTCAGTGAACTTTTGAACCTCCTTTTCCATTTGGCCAATTCTGCTTTTTAAGGCATTCTTCTCCTCATTGGCTTTTTGGAACTCTTTTGCCATTTGGGTTAGCCCATTTTTTAAGGTGTTATTTTCTTCAGTATTTTTTTTGGGGGGGGGGGTCTCCTTTAGCAAGCTATTGACTCATCTTTCATGATTTTCTTTCATCACTCTCATTTCTCTTCCCAATTTTTCCTCTGCTTCTCTTACTTGATTTTTCAAAACCCTTTTTGAGCTCTTCCATGGCCTATGACCAATTCATCTTTTTCTTAGAGGATTTTGATGTAGGAGTTTTGACTTTGTTGTCTTCTTCTGGTTGTATGTTTTGATTTTCTTTGTCACCAAAGTAACATTCTATAGTCTGACTTTTTTTTTTAATGGTGTTTATTCATCTTCCTAGCCAAATACTTGACTTTCTAACTCCCTGTCAAGGTAGGACTCTATTTCCAGTCAGGGTGGGGTGGGCATGGGGATGGGGTTGGATGTACTGTCCCAGGCTTCAGGGGTTTTGTATCAGTTGTTGGATCCCCCACTGTCTGTGGACCCAGAGTTCTGGAAGCAACTGCTGTTGCTGCTGCTGCCACCACCACCACCATCTCTGTCACCCCAGGGCTGGGGCCAGACCTGACTCCTCTTTCACAGACCACACTCCTCTTTCACCCAGGTCCTAGAGTTCCTCCACTAACCTTCCACACTGTTCTTGGCATTTGTGGTTTGAGAAGTCTGGAAATTGCTACAGCTTCCAGCTATTCATTCCCCTGAGACCTGCTCTAGCCCCATCTGCTCCCAGCACAGCCCAGGCCAAACTGCAATCCACTCCTGGGCTAGTGCGATATACCCTTCCTATTAGCCTTCCAGGCTGTCTTAGGCTGGAGATATGTTTCACTGTCATTTTGTGTGTTCTGCTGCTCTAGAATTTGTTTAGAATAATTTTTTTGTTGTTTTGCAGGGGAGGAGGCAGGCCAATTGGGGTTAAGTGACTTGCCCAAGGTCACACAGGTAGTAAGTGTTAAATGTGTCTGAGGCTGGATTTGAAATCAGGTACTCTTGATTCCAGGGCCAGTGCTCTATCCACTGCTCCACCTAGCCACCCCTAGAGTAATTTTTTTCAACAGATATTTGGAGAGATTTGTGTATGAGTTCCAGCAAGTTCCTGCTTTTAATCACCCATCTTGGCTCCGCTCCCTCCTACAGGATTTACAATTCCAGTTTTCCTTGACTAATCTGCTTGTTGCCTTTTTCATTCTCTACCTTTTTCTTTTCAGCTGAAAGTCAGGTGTCATTATTCATCAGCATTGATGTTTTCTTATTTTTATAAATGGGAAAGGAAATTGAAGATGTCACTTAATTCAATCTGGAAAGTAAAATTTTTTTTTCCCCTGTCAGGTAAGGAGGGGAGGATAGGATTTGGGTAAAACAGCAAGAATAAATTTGGTTGAAAGTCAAAGCATTCCCCAGGAAGAGTTACATACAAGAGACCCCCCCTCTGTGGCCCCTGCATAGCCCAGTTTTTTAACCCTTTTGTTATTTGGTTACTAAGAAGTCACCTTTATCATGACCTGAACCTGGGGTTCTACCCTGGGGTATGTGAAGGAAAAATAAAGGAAGGAAAGAGAGATAGAGGAAGAAAGAGGGAGGGAGGGAGAAAAAAAGAGAAAAAAGAAAAAAACATTTAATTCAATAAAACAGAATCCTGCTTTAAGAGCTCTTTTATCAATAGCAAGAGGATACCCATCCTCACATCAAGATCACTCAGAATTCTTAGAAAGTAATAACAACAGAAATAACCCTCTTTGATACTCCTCTGATAATAAACATCAGAAAAGGCATAAAATGGTGATGTATATGCTGAACAAAGTTATTTCTCATTCTGATAGAGGAGGTTCAGCACAGGAATCAAGTAGGGGAGAGATCCCTGTGGAAAATTAGGTCCTCCAAACTTCTTATTTGCAGATAATATTGTGCTGATAACATCAAACTCCAGGACACTGCAGTCTTCTCAAATGAATTTTCAATTACTCAAACAAGTCTGAATATCCATCCACATAGGAAAGACCAAGTGGATGAAGAATGTGTATTGCCTAGATTTCAACATGCATTTGGAAGAACATCCTATAGAGCTAGTTTAACAGTATATTTATCTTAGACAGATGAGTAGTAAGCTGAGCTCAGAGTTGAAGAAGAGGATAACGAGATGGTTTTCTTCAGGAAATTACAAAGTTCTCCTAATGAATGATCCAAGTTTGGGGAGCTTAGCATGATGGACCTGAAGTCAGGAAGACCCAAGTTCAAATCTGGCCTCAGATACTTACTGGCTGTGTGACCCTGGGCAAGTCACTTAACCTCTGTCTTTCTCAGTTTCCTCAGCTGTTAAATGAGCATAATAATAGCACCTACCTCATAGGGTTGTTCTGAGGATCAAGTGAGATAATATTTGTAAAGCTCTTAGCACAGTGCCTGGCACATTAATAAGTGCCTGTTCCTTCTCTCCCTACCAAGTTTTCCACAAAAGCCAAGTTCCATCTTTTCAATATTAACATTTTCCGGGTGTTGCTACATTTATATTATTGCAATATATTTAGCTCTTCAAAGAACTAAAGATAAAAAAAGAAAGAACATTATTAATGAATTTTAAAGAAAATGCACTGAACAAAACAGAAAGAAGTTCTAAAGGAAACGCAAACAAGAAGGACAGCTTGGAAAGTAGCAGGTTTAATTCAATATACACTTAAAGCAAGATATACTTAGAGATCCCTCTCTTCATGTACAGTCATCCTTTTCTGGTCTACTTTGCTTATGGAAATGCACATTTCTTTGGTGTTTGCTAAGTGCAGAATTTTTTAAAATAAAAAAACAGAGAAGAGTCTAGCAACTAGAGTTTTTATTTTTCTTTATGGAAAATTAATAGGAAAGACAGTGATAATTTGATGCAAAATAGACTACAAATGGGAAAGGCTGAAAAAAAAATTCTAGGGTTAGACTAGATGTCCTCCAAAGTCCTTTCCAGCTTGAATTCTATGACTACAGCTAGAATAGGGTCTGAGATGCAGGGGACACTAAATAAATGCTGTTGATTGATCAAGAAACAGAAATAAACTATTTATTCCCACACTTGGAAAACACAATACATGAGGATTATAAATATTTTTTGAATAGGTGATTATTAGTTTCTACCTCAGGGTTCTCTTTTGGTTGTTGTTAGAAAAAAAAATTCATCTTAGAACAGAAAAATTATCTTAAACTGTTAAACTACCATTCCAAAGGCAAGGTACTAACATTGAAAGATCTTTCGACAGCTCCAAAGGACTCATGATGGAAAATTCTATCCACATCCAGAGAAAGAACTTTGGAGTCTGAATGCAGATGGAAGCATCCTATTTGCTCTCCTTTTCTTTTGTGGTTTTGTTTAGTTTCTTCTTTCTCAAGGTTCCTCCCATTGGTTCTAATTCTTCTTTACATCATGACTAATGTGAAAATAGGTTTAATATGAATGCATACATAGAGCCTATATCAGATTGCATGCTGTCTTGGGAAGGGGGAGGAAAGGGAGGGGAATTCAAAATCTTATGGAAGTGAATGTTGAAAACTAAAAATAAATTAATTATAAAAAAGAAAGATCCTTTTGGGATTGATAAGCTTGATAAATTTTAAAGCCTCTTTGCATATCTAGGTAGGAAAAAAGCACCACACACAAAAAAACCATCACACTCACACAACCACTGCTCCCCCTCCCCCCACACACAATCCATTTTTACTGGAGTTGACTTTATATCATTGGTATGGAAATACTGATTGGGAATAAGTTGGGTATGATTCCTGACACTGTCACATGACCTAGTGATGCAATCTAAGGATCCACCTTAGAAAGGTGGTTCTACTAAATCCTTTAGGACTTCTGGGCCTTTCCATCAGATCTGCCAATGAACTTTCTTTTATGTTCCTTGAGGGCAAAGAGGGCCTCCTGTGTCTGTTTGTATTTCCAGCATTCAGCGTAGTACTTGGCACCTAGAAAATGCTAAATAAATGCTTTTAGCACATACACATACACACCTACATGTACACATGATAGCTATACTGTTACTCAACCCCTAACTAGCACTTCATCATCTCACTCCAGCCTTTCTTTCCAGGCTGGCTACACATTCCTCCTTTCACGTACACTATACTTCAGTCACACTGGCTCACTTGCTATGCCCCTGCTCCCCATGGATGGGAAGGGAAGGGAAGAGACAAGAGTCAAGGTTATATGGGGAGAGTGAGGAGATTGTACATAGCTCAGGATGATACGTTCTTTTCTGCTCCCCCTTCCCTCCATACGTGGTGTGAGTGAAAACACTGGTTGAAGAATATGCTTCAGCACCCACTACTATGGTGAAGGGTCTTAGTCAGTTACAAAGGACACACACATAAAAAAAGATACTAATAAAATTTTATTTAAAAAAATAAAGCCCTACAGGAGCTTATGCCAGTGAATTTTCAAGGTTTCTTTCATATTACCCACTTTTATGCAGAGGCCAGGGTCCCAGGGTCTTCCTCTTACCTAGAAGTGAAGAAGCTTTTCTTGCCCCTTGGCCAAGGCAAAAATTCTTAGCAAAACATGTATAACCTATATCAAATTGCTTACTTTCTCAGAGAGAGGGGAGGTAAGAGAGAGAAGAAAATTTGGAACTCAAATTTTTTTTTAAAAAATGAATGTTAGCGGCAACTACGTGGCACAGTAAATAGAGCACCAGCTTTGGAGTTAGAAGGACCTGAGTTCAAATTCATTCATAGACACTTGACACACTTACTAACTGTGTGACCTTGGGCCAGTCACTTAACCCCAATTGCCTTGCCTTCCCCCCTCTAAAAAAAATGAATGTTAAAAATTGTCTATACATGTAATTGAAAAAAAATATTATTTAAAATTTTTTAAAAATTCTTAGTAAAAGCTTTGCCTATCAGGGATGTTGGAGAAGAAATACTTGTTTAGAAGAAATACTGGTTGGAATAAATGACATTTGGTATTTGACACAGCTTCCAATAATCAAGTTCTGTGAATTTGTGAACAGTGACTTTCACACATAAAATTTTTACACTTTTGAGTCCATTCCCTAGCAGCAGGCTGCCCCCATCATTGGTGCTTCTCATTAACTCCAAATTTAAATAATTTCTTTATTTCTAATACATTATAAGAATAAAAGGGATAGCTAATATTTAAATAGTATCTACTGTGTGCCAGGCACTGTCCTAAGTGTTTTACAATTTTGATTCTTATGACAATCCCGGACAATAGAGGCTATTATTATCCCCATCTCACAGATGAGAAAAGTGAGACAGACTGAGGTTAAGTGACTAGCTCAGGTGACTTCCATATCTATACCTCCCCCTACCAGATCTCTCCCATGACACATTTCCAAGTACTAATGAAGCTCCTACTTCTGCCTCAAACTCCACCTGCCTGAAGCTCTTAGCTGTCCTGTCTCTGACAGTGACCTCATCACTGCTCACCCAGTTCCCAGCTTCCAAGTCAATCCTTCACTCACTCAATCCCTTCTCCAATCCCACATTGACTTAGTGGCCAAACCTGCCAGTTCTTCATTGTTGTTCAGTCATTTTCAGTTGTGTCTGACTCTTTGTGACCCGATTTGGTGTTTTCTTGGCAAAGACAGTGGAGTGACTCACCATTTCCTTCTCCAGCTCATTTTATAGATGAGGAAACTGAGGCACGTATGCGTAGGGTTAAATGACATGCCCAGGGTCATGTAGCTAGTAAATGTCTGAGATCACATTAGAACTCAAGTCTTCCTGACTTTAGGCCTAGTTCTCTGTCTACTGCACCACCTAACTGCCCTATTCTGCCAGTTCTATTTCTAAATTTTTGCATGTATCCATTCCCTCTCCTCTGCTCACATTGGTCTATCACCCCTTACCTGGAATATTATCATATTTTCCTCAATGATCACTCTACCACCAGCATTTCTTCTTCTCCAATCTGCCCTTCACACTGTTGCCAAGGAAGTATTCTCAATGTGTACATCAGATCTGGCCATTACGTTGTTCATGGACATTCAGTGTCTCCCGATTGCTTAAAATAGAAAAGTAAATCTTCTCAGTCTTGTGTTTGAGGACCTCTACAATTTGGTTCCAGCCTTACCTGCCCAGCCTTGTCACTGACTTTTCCTCCCATTCATCCTCTCTGTATTCCAGATACTTTGTACCACTGCCATTTCTAGATCTCATCCTGCCACAGAGAGATAACAAACTAGGAAGAATGCTTATCCTGGTTTCAGAAGACCTGAGTTTGCTTGATCCCTGGTCCTGCTACCTATTACCTTTGTTACCTTGGGCAAATCTCTTTGTTTCTCTGGGTCTCAGTTTCTTCACTGGTGAAATGAAGAGATTAGAAGTGGTGACCTCGGCAGTCCCTTCCAGCTCTACATCTATAATACTGTATGCATTTGAGTTCATCCAACATGCTTGGAACACTCCATGCTTCATAGTTGGAAGTAACCTTAGACATCAACTTGTCTGATCTCCTCAGTTTGTAGATGAAGAGCCTGAGATCCAGGAAGTTTAAGTGACTTATCCTAGGCAAAGAGCAAAAGTGAGATTAGAACCTAGGTCCTCTAGATTCCAGCTGCAGGGTTTTTCCCACTATATCACGTACCCACTGAAAGCCCTATCTTTCCCTAAAACTCAGCTCCAGTAGCAAGTCCTCCTTTAAGTCTTCCCAGACTCTTTTATCTAGAAGTGGTTTCCCCCTTCCCAACATCTCATCTCTTTCTGGCCTCTCCTAATCAATTATTACATTCTGTCTTGTATGAGAATTGTTTTTGTACTTATCTCTCTTTGTTCAGGGGCAGCAAGGTGACACAGTGGGGAGCGCACCAGGCCTGGAGTCAGGAAGGCCTTGGATCAAATCCAGCCTTAAACACTTACTAGCTGTTTGATTCTAGACAAGTCATTCAATCCTGTTTGCCTCAGTTTCCTCATCTGTCAAATGAGCTGGAGAAGGAAATGGCAAATCATCTCACTGTCTTTGCCAAGAAAACTCCAAATGGGGTCACAAAGAGTTGGACACAACTGAATAACAACTCTTTTTTCTACTAGTCTGCAAGTAAAAGTACAGAACTCATAAGAGGAGATGCATAGTGGATAGTCTACCAGACTTGGAGACCTGGTTCAAATCCTACCTCAGGTACTAGCTGTAAGATCTTTAGCAAATCACTTAACCTCTCAGTTTCTATATGGGGATGATAATAGTACTCATCTCAAAGGGTTGCTGTGAGTCTCAAGTTAGGTAATCTATTGTTGGGCATTTTGCAAACCTTAATGTTAACTATTATTCCAGTGCTGCTTTTCATTCTTGCATATTTTATTTTATTTTATTTTGTTTTTTTGTTTTGTTTTGTTTTTTTCATTCTTGCATTCAGGGCCTGACATAGCATAATATATAGTATCTACCTCATAAGTGTTTGCCAAATTAAATTAAATTGAACCAAGCCAAAATAAATTGAATTGGATGGTAGAGAAAAATTAACTCGGTCTAAGAAAACATTATGTCCATGGTAAAATTATTTCAATGCAGCTGTTGATCTTGCTTTAAAAAAAAGTATTTTTTGCTTAGATATTTGTTAAAAGAAATTTCTTTTTTTCTTTTCTTTTTTTTCCAGTGTGGGAGAGAAAGTAAACAGCTTTATGTCTATTTGTACAGATGTGAACTTTCAGACAAGGTATCATTAATTTTGCTTAACTGTTTTGCCTTGTTATAAGAGACCTCTCATGAAGTTGAGATCCAGAAAGTTTAAGTGACTAATCCTAGGCATAGGATAACCGTAACTGTTATAGCACAATTGTAAACATAAACGTTTACAATGTAAAAACAAAACTTTAAAAAAAGTGTAAACAGTAGCATGGATTAAAGTGGATGATTGTTGTCACATTAATTTATAAATTAGCTTTGTCACCACTTTGTTGTTATTTGTTTACATAATCTCATATGACTAGCTAGCATTTTAGGAGCAAATATGGGGAAACACATAGCGTTTACAAATGAAAGTTGACTAGTTTCCTGAAAATACCATCAAGAGAATGTATTCTGCCTGCTTTTTCTGTACTGTATTCTCAGAGATAGAATCTAAGTACTTAATCATTTAGCCTTTTGGGCCAGCTTCTTGTTAAAATAGATGAAAACCATGAATAATTCAGACATTTGAGGTTCGTGCTATCCAACAGTGCTGACAGCAGCCAAAAAAAATCTTAGGCAATTAGGAAGAACCTCCAGGTGATAAGATAGTGTTACTGAGTCATACTGACACCAAATGTGTTTAATGATAATTGCAGTGTGTATCCAGTGGTATCCAAATACAGGGATGAGACAGTCATATTGCTGGAGTTTATACATTTCAAAGTTTTCTTGGATCCTAATCCGAGGCACTAGTCACTGAGTACACCTGTCACCTATTTCATTCACAACCTTGAGTACTCCAGCTTTGAAGCCTAATTTAGAAGATAGCTGTACTTTAATGAAATACTTCCTCTCTAGTTTTTTTATTAAAAAAATATCATTTAAATTGATATTTTTACACCATCTTTATTTCCACATAAATCCTTCTTCCCTCCCCATCCATAAATCTTTCCCTTATAAGAAAGACCTTAAAAACAGAGAAACAGAAATTTCAGGGGAGAAAAAGCCAACATATATATCAACCATATCTGATGGTATATGTAATATTACACATCCATAGAATCCCAGTCTATACAATTACTCATCTCTGCAAAGGAAAGGAGGCACATTTTCTGACCTTTTATCCCAGAGTTTTTAGAGAATACTCAACAATTTAATTAGTGGCCACCAGAGAGAGAGAAATCTAAGGAATAGAGGCAGCTATGTGACGCAGTGAATAGAGCACCAATCCTGGATTCAGGAGGACCTGAGTTCAAATCCAGACTCAGACACTTGACACTTAGTAGCTGTGTGACCTTGAGCAAGTCACTTAACCCCAACTGCCTTGCCTTACCCCCTCTCAAAAAAGCAAAAAAAAAAATGGTACATTCTCTCATTGGATCTAGATTTAAGCCAAGTCTTCCTAACTCCAAGTTTAGCACTCTATCCATTAGGCTCCAGCAAGACTTGACCAGGTTTATGCTCTGCTAGCATAGACTTTGAAAACCTTAGCCCAAACTCTAACCCCCCTTCCCTACCTCAATGAGAATCCATAATACCATAAAATCTAAATCCATCTTCCCTGGGACCCCTAGTCCCTTTCAGCAGCTATGCCTATGAAAGAAAGTAGTCATCTTCTTCTAGTATTTGTGCTGTGTTAGCCTTTTGCACCTTGGTTTATATTATTTTAAAAATCTTAGTTTTATAGCTATTTGGAGGTCACAGAGTTCAACATATTCAGTTTTGCAAAAGAGGGAACTGAGTATCAGAGAAGGAAAGTGACTTACCTAAGTTCACACAAGTACATAAGCAAGTACAAAGAACTGGATTAGATTTGGTGCCAATTTTCTGGTACCAAAGCCAGGACTCCTTTTGCATAATAAATCCTTCTTCTTTTCTCTTCCTTTCCCTACCCATAAAATCATCCCTTCTAACAAAGATGAGGCCTCAATAGATAGAACTCTAGGCCTTGAGTTCAAATCTAGCATCAGACTCTTACTAGCCGTATAATCCTGAGTAAGTCACTTAACTGCTGTCTTCCTCAGTTTCTTCAACTGAAAAATGGGAGATATTTAGCACCCACACACTGTGACTGTTCCGAAGATGAAATAAGATCATATTTTCAAAGTGCTTGGCAGAGAATAGGTACTTAATAAGTAGTTGCTTCCTCCCTTCTACTACATGACACTATGAAAGGACCTTTAGAGGCCTTTTTTTTTTGTTTTTTTGAGGGGGGGAAGGCAAGGCAATTGGGGTTAAATGACTTACCCAAGGTCACACAGCTAGTAATGCGTCAAACGTCTGAGGCCAAATTTGAACTCAGGTCCTCCTGACTCCAGAATCGGTGCTGTACTCACTGAGCCACCTAGCTGTCTCTAGAGGCCCTTTATTATCCCCCATAGTCTAACCGCCTATTTTACAGGTGAGGAAATTGAGTCTTAGAGACTCAGAGAAGCATCTTGCCTGCAGTTATACAGGTAGCAAGGGGTAATGCTGGGATTTGAACCATGGTCCTTGCACTTCAGATTCCTGCCCCCTTTTCACTGTACTTCATATAATGCACCCCTTGAGCAGTTAGCCAAGAGTTTGCTACAGTCATGTTGAATTCAAATAGAAGTAGGAGCCACTAAGCTGTATATAAAATCCATGAGGGCTGCGTATTGACTTAGAAAACCATGTGTTTGGATATTTATTTTTTTTATTAATGCATCAACGCATTAAAATCAGTTGGGATCTACATTGCTATCCTGCTTGGGTCACACTCTGGAGTACTGTGGGCAGCATGTTTGTTACCTCAGGTCTGGAGCAAAAGATAGGAAAGACTAGAATATGAATCATTATTCTGATCTTTCCCCTAAGATGGGCCCACCAAAGACCCTTAAAATAAACCACTTAACTTTTATACTTCTGCCTCCTTGGTTTCCAAGCTCTAATTCATAAAGCTAACTTCCCTATGCAGCCACTTAAGAACCAAACTCTGCAGGGAGACTTTGTAAGACAATTGTCAGTTAAAAGACTTCTTGGGCACTCTCCAATTATAACCAGTGTTTTCAGCATTTAATATTTGATCGAAATGCTTTGTTTATTCCAATAGCCTGACAAAGGGAGAAACATTCTACGGAAAGAAAGTCACAGTGGGCCTTGGTGTTTATGAAATGTTAGAGGAGCAAAGAAAGAAAATGCTGTGGGTAGCTGTTTTTTTCATGAACAAGAAATGTGAGAATCCTGAGTCTCATCTTACTGATGGGCTGGAGGTGCTGCCAAGGGTGACTTAAGTGAGTTAATTAAAGAGAAATAGCAATTAAGACTAGAAATAATGATAGAGGTTCAAATTCCTGCTATGAGTTTACCTGTTCTATACCTTTTCCCCTTTCCTATTTCTCTCTTGGGTATTCCTTAAAAATTCCCAAAATCTGACCCTAGCACAAATAATCTGAAAGAGGGGAAAAGTGTCCTACAGTGAATGTTTTATAATCCAAACTTGCAAGATGACTCTGATGTCTGTGCCAAGTTTAAATCTAGGACATTACCTGGTCTAAAGAAACTCTAGAGAGCTAAGGAATCAGATGGTTTATTTTGCTTCTCTAGAGAAATGGAATTGCTTGCATAGTTGATTTTTTACAACTATCATTTCCAAAGGGTAGCTGTGGTCCAGTGCAATATCTGTATTTTAGATTACATTTTAGTTTTTTTTTAAAGGTGAGTTCAGGAGAAATAGCAAGTAAAACATGAACACAATGGCAATGTGGTATAGTAGGAAGATGATGGATTTGGAATCACAACCTGTGTGACCCTGGGCAAGACTCTCTGGGTTTCAGGTTCCTCATCTACAGAAAGAAAGGGATTAGACTAGATCAGCGGTTCCTAACCTTTTTGGTGTCACGGACACCATTGGCAATCTGGTGAAGTCTTATGGAATTCTTCTTAGAATGATGTTTTTAAATGAATAAAATAAAATATATAGGGCTGAGTTCTCTTGTCAAATGACTCCCTATCTTTCACCTCTGCTCCTTCCTATGGGGTTGATTGGTAAGATGGCCAAAGCAGTCTGGGAAAATTCCCCAAAGGCCCGGTCATGCAGTAAAATTTCTAGGAGTATAGGCTACCCCTTCACTCCCAGAAAAGTATATGTTCCTTTCTGAGCCAGGAGTCCTAGATAGCACTCAGGGGCCCTTGTTGCATGCCCACTTGTCACATATAGATTTTTTTAAGTCTTAAAGATATGACCTTAAAGAAGAAATGTGAGGACAGAGAACAAGATGGCAGTATAGCAGGATGCAAGGAATTCTTCCCACCCACCTCCATCCCAAACTCTTCCAAACAGATCCATAAAATACACTAGATTGAATACTAATGAGGAAATTCAAGAAAAAGTCACATGAGTCATTTTTCCAGCCCAGATTGGCATAGAGAGACAGACAGGTCTGCAGATACTGGGGATGGAGCCTAGTGAGGAATATGGAGCACACTTCTCTTGGAGTGCACCAGGACCCAGGGAGAGCCTGTGAACTGGAACAAGAAGTCCCAGACCCATATCAGGGCACTCCTAGACTCATACTGGAGTATCATTACAGGGACACATGCAAACTGGCAGCCTTGAACTGGCACTTTCCTGTACCAGGGCAGACTGAAGAACCTGTGATTATTCCATGACCTGCCCCCAGCAATATCAGTCTTTAGGTGATACACGAATAAAGGAGAAAGTTCAGAATCAAGCAGTAGTGTTTCATATTCCAAGAGCAGAGAGCAGTATCTGAGTCTGAAACCTATAGAGGAAGGAATCCCAGACCAAAGGGAAGCCCAAAGTTCTGTTACTCTGAATCAGGAGAGCTTTCTACCTGGTTGACTGTGAATGAGTCCAACAGCAGTCTAATGTTGCACAGTCCCAAATTCAGGTGAGTAACTTGTGGAATTCAGACTGGGGCAGAGGTGAAGAGGTACAGTGTGTTGAAAGCTTGCAGTTCCTCAGTCTGAGCCATCACTAAGATCCTGGAATAACACAACACTTGATACCTCAAGAAATCAGCAACAGGATCAAATCAGACCTTCTCTCCAGAAGGACTCAGAGACTGGCCCTAACATTAAGTCTGAAGCTAGGATGTAGGCTGGAAGAATGACCAAACAAAAAAAGAATCTCACCATAAAAAGCTATTATGGTGACAGGGACACTCAAGACATAAACCCAGAAGAGAATGAATGACTCCCAAACATCTACAAGCGTATTCTCAAAGGAAAACACAGTTTGAACACAGATTCAACTAGAATTCCTGGAAGAGATTAAATAAGAATGCAAAAAAGACTTTATAAGTGTTTTGTCATTAAAATGAGAGTTCTAGAGGAAAAAAATTGGAAAAGAAATGAGAGATATGAAAGAAAGAATCGGAAAGGGAATTAATAGCTTGGTACAAGAGGCACAAAAGAATGAACCAAATAGGAGCCAGTGAGCCCATGAGACAACAAGAAATGTTAAAACAAAATCAAAAGACTGAAAAAATAAAAGAAAATAAAAGGTATCCCATAGAAAAAAACAACTGACTTGGAAAACAGATTGAAGAGAAAAAATTTAAGAATCATCAAATTCCTGAATGCCATGGCCAAAACAAGAACTTATACATCATATTTCAAGAAATCTGAAAAGAAAATTGGCCAAATTTCTTAGAATCAGAGAGTAAAACAGAAATAGAAGGAATCTACTAATCATCTCCTGAAAAACACTCCCAAATGAAAAATTTCAGGAGTGTTATAGACAAATTCAGAACATTCAAGTCAAAGAAAAAAAATACTGAAAGCAGAAATTTAATCACTAAGTAGCCACAAGGTCACACACAATTTAGCAGTCATCGTTATAAAGGAATGAAGAACTTGGAATAACGTATACTAGAAGGCAAAACTGAGTATAATCACAGGAGAAAAAAATGGACCTTCAGTGAAATGGCATTTTTTAGCATACAATAACAACAAAAACAATAATCGAACAGTCTTCTCATTTCATTCTTGCTCAGCTGCTGCTTCTTGCTTAGGCAAGGTTTCAGAAGATATCACCAAGATGCCGTCTCAAATAGAACATGTCATGCAAACAACTATGTTTACATTTCATAAGTTTCCTGGAGACAAAGGCTACTTAACAAAAGCAGATCTAAGAGTTCTCATGGAAAAAGAGTTCCCTGGATTCTTGGAAAACCAGAAAGACCCTTTAGCTGTAGACAAGACTATGAAACACCTGGACTAGTGCCAAGATGGAAAAGTGGGCTTCCAGAGCTGCTTTTCACTAATTGCCAGACTGACCATCGCATGCAATGACAATTTCATTGTACACATGAAGCAGAAGGGGAAACAACGAATCCAAGCCAAGGAACTCCTCCCAATCCCAATCCATTGCAGTATCCTGAGTAGTCACTTTCTAGATATTCTCATATAGCTACCCCTAGGATGAGGCAGTGGCATGAGCAGACAGACCCAGACCCTCAGAATATGCAAATGGACTCCAGGCTTACAATTTGACAGCTAGGGAAAGAAAATACAAATATATGTCAGATAAGCTTTTGAGTTTTTAAATATTATATGTACTTTCTACCCCACAGTAAAAAGAAAAAATATCCTAAAAAAAACACTCACAATAATACAGGACTTCCAAGCATTTCTAATCAAAAGACCAGAGTTGCACAGAAATTTTGAAGTGCAAATCACAGGAATTAAGAGAATCATAAAAAAGATAAACACAGATGAACATTGGTAAAGGACTAAACAATTGCTTATATTCTAATATGGGGAGATGAGACATGTCCCCTATTAGCCCTATCATCATCAGTGAGGTCATAGACAGAAAGCCTGAGAGTGGTTCTTTAATGTCTTAGTAATCTTAAAAGAAGAATGGAAAGGAAGGAGAAGAGGAAATCACTAAAGGGGAAAAGGAAAAGAAAGTTAGGGGAAATTATCTCATATAATCAGCATGCACAGATAGACATTTATGCAAATAGTGGGGTGGGAGAGAGCAACCGACACTTGAAACTCACTCTCATCTGAACTGGTTAAAAAAGGGAAGAATATACATGCACAGTTGGGTACAGAAATGCATTTCACTCAATAGGAAAATAGGAGAGAAAGGGGAGAAGGGAGAGGTAGGAATTAGAAAAAGAATAGATTAAGGAAGGAATTAGTCCTCAGCAAAAGAAACTCTGATATACAAAAATATTTATTGCTCTTTTTGAGATAGGGGGATCTGAGAGAGTGCCCATAATTGAGGAATGGCTAAATAAGTTATGTTATATAAATGAGATAGAATGAAATGATAAAAGAGATGGACCTGGGAAGACTTGTATAAACTGATATAAAGTGAAGTGAACAATATATACAAAGACAAAAATATGATAATGACAATTTTTAAAAGAATTAGGAACTCTGATTAAACCAACCATGATTCCGAAGAACTAATGATGAAACATGCTTCCCATTTCTTAATGGAAAAGTGAGAGACTTGGAGCATAGAATAAAACATATATATATATATATATATATATATATATATATATACACACACACACACACATATATACATATGTATGTATGTATGTTTTATTCTATACATATATACACACACACATATATATGTATATGTGCATATGTCTATGTGTGTGTGTGTATGTATTTGGACATGGCCAATGTGAAATTTGCTTTGTTTGACTATAGATGTTTATAACAAGGGTTTTGTTTTTCTTTAGTTCACAATGGAGAGGGGAGATTAACATTGGATAAGAAGGTGAACTGTTGCTGATTGAAAAAAATAAAAGAAAATTTATTTAACAAGATTGTCTAACAAGGAATCACACTGAGGACTTTACCTGGGCATGCCCAGATCTCCTAAGATGAAGATACTCTACATTCCCTACCTATAGGTAGATATAGCCTATTTTGATTGGCAACATAACCAGAGTAGGCTGTATGTAAAACTAGGGAGATTGAGAGAGTCTCTTTTTGTCACTTTTTCTGCCTTACACTCATTTCTGCTGGGTGCAGAAAATCCTAGAAGGGTGAAATCTAATCCACCTGGCCTTCCAGGCAATGAGGACTAGCATAAACTGTGTTTTTCTTTTTAAAAAGAAAGAGATATGAGAAGGCATCCTCTGATCCTTTGCAGACATTGGGGGTAAGGAATGTTTCACGGATGTAGAACAATAAAATATAAATTCAGATTTTTTTGATCAGTATTGATGTTTTTCTAAAATTTTGTTCTCTTTTTCCTTTTTCTTTTCTTTTTTTTTAAAATTCTTTGTTGTGAAGGAGGGCTTTCTGATATACAAGAATACAGGGAGAAGGCTAGGTGATAGAAAACACAAAAGATAGATGTTTATTCAAAAGAAAAAAAAGAACTCTTAAAGATAATAACTGTCATCTTCAGGCGCAAGCTGTGTTTTGGAATTTTTGAGCCCACCACATCTGGCACTGATGCAGCAATTGTTTGAACATTGACTCCCTATTACCACACACAATCGCTGACTCTAATTTTAGATGCTATTCAATTTGGTGACCTTGGGCCTCATAATATTCTGAAATATTCATTCAGGTTACTCCCTGCCCTTTACAGGCTATGTTTCAGCAGGCTCTCTCCACTGGACTGCATTGAGCAACAGCAGATTTTTTAGCCCAAACTTACAGCTTAGTGGAAGAGTTAGTGCTTTCCACCTAATATCACAGAGGTTGCAGTGGATCCCATCTTGTTATGGGATGGAACAATAGAAACTACAGGACAAAGTACTGACAGGGTGTTTTTTTCTTTTGTAAAAACAAAACAAAAAAAACCCTATTTTGTTACCAAACCTGTGAGATATGTCAGTATAACTGATTGCATTTTACAGGAAGGTCAAGTTCTGAAAATTAGTGAATAAACATTTATTAAGCACTTACTATGGGCCAATCACTGTGCTGGGTACCAGGGATATAAAGAAAGGTGAAAGAGACAGTCCTTGCTCTCAAGGAGATCACAGCACAACTCGGGAGACATTATGTGAATAACTTTGTACAGATAAGCAGTATGCAGGGTAAATTGAAAATAATCCACAGAGGGAAGAACCTAGAAGGAGGGGGAACTGAGAAATGTTTCCTGTAGAGGGTGGGATTTTAGCTGGGACCTGAAGGAAGCCAGGGAACCATGAGGAGGTGGAGATGAGGAGGGAAAGCATTGCAAGCATGGTGGAAAGCCAGTGAAAATGCCTAGAGTAAGATGGAGCGTCTTTTTTGAGAAGCGGCAAGATTAGTATTGTTGGATCCCAGAGTTATTGGGAGGATGGGTTGTAAGGTGTAAGAAGACAAGAAAGGTGAATGAAGCATTTTATAAAAACCTTTGAATGCCAACGGATTTTATATTTGATCCTGGAGATAATAGGGAGCCACTGGAGTTTATTGAGTAAGGGATAACATAGTGAGACCCATATTATAGGAAGATCACTTTGCAGCTGAGTGGAGAATGGATTGGAGTGGAAGAAATTTGTGACAGACAGATAGACAGGCCATTGCAATAGTCCATGTGTGAAATAATTAGGACCTGCACTAGAGTTGGTGGCAACGTCAGAGAAGAGAAAGGAGTGTATTCAAGAGATGTTGCAAAGGCAAAATCAACAGATCACGGCAACAGATTGGATATGGGGAACCAGAGATAGTGAGCAGTTGAAAATCATTCCTAGGTTTATGAGTCTGAGGAAGTCATGAAGATGGTCTTGCCCTCTACAGTAATAGGGAAGGTAAGGAGCTGAGGAGAACTGTGAGGGAAAGATAATGAGTTCCAAGTTGGAATTTTTGAGTCTACTGGATAATTAGTTTGAGATGCCTGAAAGGCAGCTGGAAATATGAAACTGGAGGTCAGTAGAAAGATTAGGGCAAGATAGGCAGATTTGAGAATCTTCAGTACAGAGATGAAAATTAAAGCCATGAGAGCTGAGGAAATCAACAAGTGAAGTCATATAGAAGGGGCCAGGACAGAATTCTGAGTGACACCTATGGTCAGAGGGCATGATCTGGAGGAGGATCCAGAAAACGAGACTGAGGAACAGATCTGTAGGTAGGAGGAAAACCAGGAGAGAGCAGCATCTTTAAAACCTAGGGAGAAAGTATTAAGGACAAGAAGGTGACCAACAGTGCCAAAGGCTGCAGAGAGGTCAAGGAGAATGAGAAAGGAGAAAAAGCCATTGGATTTGGCAATGAAAAGATCTTTGGTGACTTTGGGGAAAACAATTTTGGTGGAATGATAAGGTTGCATGCCAGATTGTAAAGGCTTAAGAAGAAAGTAAGAAGAGAGAAAGTAGAGGCCCTATGGTAGACAGCCTTTTCAAGGAATTTTGCTACAAAAGGCAGCTATAGAGATAGAGGACTATAGTTAGTAGGGATGGAAGGAACAAGTGAGGGTTGTTTTCAAGAAGTGGGCATGTTTGTAGGAAGGAGGAAATGAGCTACAAAAGACAGTTTGGAGAATGAATGGACAAGACTTAGCAATTGGTTGGATGTAGGGAGAAAAGCATAGAGGTTGAAGGGAAAAGAACTCAAAGATTATAAACCTGTGCTACTGGAAGGAAGGCCCTTAAAAGATATAGGAAAGTAATAAAAAGGAATAGAATTTGAGGAAAAGACAATGAGTTAAGCTCAGCAATCTGTGTGCCCATACCTCTACTACACCAGGATGTAACAGCAAGAACTGGAGCAGGTATGGGGGCATCAGAAATATATAAATCTCCCCCAGAGCCTTGGCCTGCCCAAACCAATTTGTTCGGGCTTTTGAGCCTCTCACCCCATAACGCCTGCACCAGTTTTGGTGGGGAGTGACCCAGGAGGAGCTGTTGGTGGAAGGATGACTGAAAGACAGAGAGGGTCCCAAATTTGTCTTTAGACAACTATTCTCTTTCATGATCTCTCCCACTCCTTTTGGCTCACAGAACTCCCATCTTCCTTCTCTTTTTTCTGGCCCACATAAGTGAGATTACTCATTGTGATGGTTCTGAATGGATTGGGCCGAAGGCCAAGTGATTTTCAAGGGATATAACTAAACTGATCTTGTCCTTTTGAGACCCCAGCCATAATTCCTTCTCCCAGCAGAAAAGCTCTATAAGAAATTGGTTTTGGTCATCCCTATATAGAATCTGATTTCCCTTTCATCAGTCTGGAACAAATTCTTCCCTGATTTAGAGAAATCTTTATACCTCTTGAGCTTAGCTGAGACTCAGGACATATTCCCTAGGATGGCCTGATGGTTCAGCTCTTCCCCGAGTCCCCTACATAGGGAGTTCATATCAATATCCTCCATATTCTTTTCATACTCGGTTTTCCTGGTACTTAACTGGCCTTTCTTTCTAAGGTTCCCCTTTTGGTCCATCATCCATGTCTTGCCCCTAATTGTGGCTATACTGTAAGGTTCTGTTCTGAACCCTCTTTTTTATTCTTCCCTTTTTTCTGTCTCTGTCTCTTTCTCTCTGCATCTCTTTTGTTTCTGTGTGTTCAATTATCATCTTTATGTAGATAAGAAGCAAACCTAAGGGAGATCTAGGCACGTGGATAAAGAGAGTGAAGATTAGAAAGAGAAAGGAAATGACGAAGGAACAAACTCCCTGAGGAGATGAAAGGGGATAGAAGCAAAGGTACAAGTGTAGGAATTGGTTGGCCTTCACAGAGTTCTGGGTTTGAGACAAAGGCTACTTTATAGGAGTATGTGATGAAAAAATCTTTGCCAAATTTAGCCTCTCAAATTAAAATTAAATCAGTGATTGCTTTTTTAAATGTTTATAATAATCATGGGACTTCCAGCACTGGCAACCTGGCAACAAACAAAATGCCCCCAATAATAGGAATGGTTAAATAAATTGTGGTGCATTAACATAAAATATTATGATGCAAGTAAAACCCAAAAAACTATGATACAAGTAAAACCAAGTTATGATACATTTCTAAAAGTATGTATAGGTATTTCACCCAGCGTGAATTCCTACTATGGAAAAGAACTCCACCAAGTCAGATCACAGTAATTTTTTCTCCTGGATCCATATGAGACTTAATTAATTAGTTAATTCATTTATTTATTTTTATTTTTCAACATTCACTTTTATAAGATTTTGGGCCAGGTTAGTGTTCGCAAACATTTCTTTGAGGCTTTCTTTGCCTGTCATTAACTTTAAGGTTTGCAAAGTACTTTACAAACATAATCTCACTTTATACTCACAATAATCCAGGGAGCTAGGTGCTACTATTGTCCCCTTCTGTAGATAAGAAAACTCAGGCAGACAGAGGTTAAGTGTCTTGCCCATGGTTCACATAGCTAGAAAGAATCTGAGTCTGGATTTGAACTCTGGTCTTCTTAAATTCAAAAACCTCTGGAGGTTTCTGAGTCTGATATAATTTTTTTGTCCTTGCTAGAGTAGTTTCTTTGTTTAAATCCTTGCTAGAGTAGTTGTGGGGAACCTTTATGGCTTGGTAGATAGAGCCCTGGGTCTAAAGTCAGGAAGACTTGAGTGTAAATCCAGCCCAGATCACTTGCTAGTTGTGAGATCCTGGGCAAGTCTCTTAACCTCTGCTCACGTTAATCCACTGGAGAAGGAGATTGCAAAATGCTCCAGTATCTTTGCCAAGAAAACATGGTCCATGGAATCATGAAGAGTCAGGCACGACTGAACAAGGACAAAAGATAAGTTGTAGAAATGCTGGCCTGTTCTGCCCATGTTATCATTAGTTGTCTTCAAAAATTAAGCACAATCTGCCTCTGTAACACTAGATTCTTTCCAGATCTAACATTACGTGTTTATAAGATATACCAATGCCTTAGGGTTGCTGAAGGTGATGGTTGGGATACTTTTTTGTATAACTAGGACTCAACTGGAAATACATGCATTTTTTTTTAAAGAGAGATGAATCATTGAGTGAGATTATGAGGACAGAAAGACCTGGTATGGAAGGAAAAGGTTTACAACAGGTCATAGGATTTCCCTTGAGATATTTCCTCTACTTCTGGCATGCTTACACCTCAGATTTTCTAGAACAGCATCAATTTCAAGAAAAGGAAGTATATTTTTAATAAGGCTTTACAAAAACAATATTGTTGGACAGACCATGCATCCTGATTTTTTGCCTGGAGAGATATGATCGCTGTATCCATATACAATATTTGTGCATATTTGTCTGCTTGTTGTTTCTCCCATTAGATTGTGAGTTCCTTGAGGGCAGGGACTGTCTTTTGCCTCCTTCTGTAACCCTGGCTCTGAACACATTGCCTGGTACATAGTAGGTGCTTGACAAATGTTTTTTGACTGACTGACTGACTGACTGATTGACTGTTAGGGCTAAGAATATACTGGCTGAGTTTTGGCAGAAGCAGAGATGGAAGATGAAGTTACACAGTTCTGAAGTGTCTTGAGGGCTTCCTTTACACTTCTGTAGTCTGTTTCAACTGAACACCTGAACTCCTTCTTCTTATAACCCCCGGGGACACCTACTGAAACTTCTCTAGATTTCTATGTAGATAACAGCATTTTTTGCTATAAATTCCTCCAGCTAGTTCAAAAAGAAACTATAGAAGAAAAAAAATGACATGTATTGTAGAGTTGTATGAGCATTTACACCTACAATATTTTTTTTTCATGACAAAAAAAAAACCTGGCAACAAACAAAATGCCCCCAATAATAGGAATGGCTAAATAAATTGTGGTGCATTAACATAAAATATTATGATGCAAGTAAAACCCAAAAAACTATGATACAAGTAAAACCAAGTTATGATACATTTCTAAAAGTATGTATAGGTATTTCACCCAATGTGAATTCCTACTATGGAAAAGAACTCCACCAAGTCAGATCACAGTAATTTTTTTCCTGGATCCATATGAGACTTAATTAATTAGTTAATTCATTTATTTATTCATTCATTTATTTATTTTTATTTTTCAACATTCACTTTCATAAGATTTTGAGTTCTAAATTTCCTCCTCTCCCTCAAATGACTCCTCTCCAAGATGGCATGCAGTCTGATATAAGCTATGTATGATCATAGTAAACAAATTTCTGCATTAGTTATGTTACAAAGAAGAATCAGCACCAAAGGGAAAAACCATGAGAAAGAAAACACAAAAAACAACAAAAAAAAAGAAAAGAGTATACTTCGATCTGCATTCAGACTGCGTAGTTCTTTCTCTGGATGTGGATAGCATATTTAATCTTTAGTCTTTTGGAATTATCTTAGATCATTGCATTGCTCAGAACAGTTAAGTCTGACAATGTCGGTCATCGCACAATGTTGCTGTTACTGTGTACAGTGTTCTGGTTCTGCTCACTTCACTCAGCACTAGATCACAATCATTTATGATTTAGTCAATGAATTTTAGAGAGTTTCCTGAGGCGCAATTAAGATGGTCTGGATTATACAGTTAACAAATATCAGAGGCAGGATCTGAATCTAGGTATCTCTGACTCCAAGCCCAGTTTGTCCACTTTGGTCACTGCCTCTTAACCAACAAATATGAATAATATAAAGAAATCTGGAAAGGCATGTATGAAATAAAGCAAAGTGAAAAAAGACGAAAGAACACAGCATATACTGATTACAATCCTATAAAAGAAAAGTGAAAGATCAGCATGAATGAGAAACCTAATGGAAATTTAGGAGAGACTGAAAAATTGTTATCACATTTTATTTGTTGGAATTAATTTGTTATATTTCAATGTAAATAATTTCAATTTCACATATAATCAGTTCTATTAAAGTATAACATTACAGTAATAAATTATTTTTAAAAGAAATAACTGGGCAAGGATTTAACTGTAGCAAAACATTATCCAATTAAAAAATATGGCAGACCTAGTGTTTTTCTTTCTTTTAGTAAGTTTTATACTTCATTGAGTGATGATGCATTTCTTGGTGAGAAGGCTTGAAGGACTTAGAATAATGGCATTGAAAGGGAGAGGAATTCTGGGATTTATGAAGGGCCTAAATTGAATGCCTGCGGAACATCTCCTGATAAGAACTCTGGAGTTACCCAGGAACTTAACTCCCTGATAACAGCTGATTGATAATGGTGGCTACACAGCCAAAAACAAACAGCTGAGTTGACTTCAGAAGGTGAAGGTATTTTGGATGCAGATCTTTCCAGAAGCCAAGGAGTTGAAAACCCAGAAATTCTCTCTATAGAAACTAGGCCACATTGCTGGAGAAGACAAGAAGGCTTTGGTCCATTGGCTAATCTGGAAAGGTTTTTGGTTTTGCTTAAATACTCCCCCAGAGCAAAAAGAGAGCAACACTGGCCTGAGTTTCTGGAAACTTTCTTGAGGATGGATCTAGGAAATTACTCAGCATGATTTGGAAGGAAAGAAAGGAAATATTTCCAATTTTTTCACTATTTCCTCTACTCCATGAAAAAGGTGAACATTCCAAATTCTTCAGGGGTGCACAGTGAAGGCATTATTTACCATATTTAAAAGACTTAAAATTAAGCAGGCTTAGCCATCATAATAACTATGTAATTTCAACATAAAATCAATCTCTAGCTCAGTATGTATGTGTTACAAGCGGTACTCAGAATTCTTAACACTTAAGACATTTTTAAATTAAAAGCCACAGCAACCAGGCCTCATCCACCACAAGGCACATCCCAAGACCCTCATCTAGACTGTTACAATGGAAAGAGCACTTGATCTGAGAGGACCTGGTTTAGATCCGGTCCAGATCTGGGATCTGCTACTTGTTTTCTGTGAAATCATGGGCAAAGTCACATAACATCACTGAACCTCAGCTTCCCCATTTGTAAAATGAAAGCGTAAGACCAGATGACTACTCTATGGCCCTTGATAGTTCTAAATGTTTGATCTTGTGATCCTAAGAACTTATTTAATTAAAATATCTCTGTATATCTTGTACTGCCCCCTTGGTGATTTAATTCCAATTAATTGTAGTTTGAGGAGTGGGAGAAGAGTTTCTGCTACAGGTGGAGAGTCTCATTTATAAATAAACACACACCAGTAACTCCATATTTCCACCTGGATCATCATACAATGGCATCACCTTGATTCTGAAATTTAGATCATTTAGGCTTTTGTAACCAATCTATCAGCCAGAACCAGCCTTACTTCAGGCCTTACATTCCAAATAATTAAAAATTATGGTTATGAACATATTAGGAAATTTAACTGGAAATTTCTTTTTCAATTTGAGGGTGGGAACTTAGGGTCAAGACTTGGAATTTATAGCCAATATACTCCTCTTGAAATAAGCTTAAATAAAAAATATAGCAGACTTCTTAAAGTTACAGTCTACACTCTTCTAACTTCTAAATGTGGTTGAAAAATTTAGCTTTACGTAAAAAGCACATAAAGGAATGACCCCATACAAAGAGGATAGTACTTTTTTAAAGTTCTTAAAAATTTTTTTCTTCTGAAACTAATTTTATTTTTTTATAATTAACTTATTTATTTTTAGTTTTCAACATTCACTTCCATATACATTCGTATTAAACATATTTTCACATTAGTCATGATGTAAAGAAGAATTAGAATGGGAGAAGCCACAAGAAAGAAGAAACAAAACAAAACAACAAAAGAAAAGGAGAACAAATAGTATGCCTCCATCTGCATTCAGACTCCAGAGTTCTTTCTCTGGATGTGGATAGAATTTTCCTTCCTGAGTCCTTCAGAGTTGTCTTAGATTCTTGCATTGCTGAAAAGAGCTAAGTCTATCAAAATCAGTCATAGTACGATGTGATTGTTACTGTGTAGAATGTTCTCCTGGTTCTGCTCACTTCACTCAGTATCAGTTCATATAAGTCTTTCCAGGTTTTTCTGAAGTCTACCTGCTCATCATTTCTTATAGCACAATAGTGTTCTATTACACTCATATACCATAACTTGTTCAGCCATGTATCAATTGATGGACATCCCCACAATTTCCAGTTCTTTGCCACAGCATAATGCTGCTATAAATATTTTTGTACATGTAGGTCTCTTTCCTCTTTTTTATGATTTCTTTGGGATACAGACCTAGAAGTGGTATTGCTGGGTCAATGGGTATGTACAGTTTTATAGCCCTTTGGGCATAGTGAGGATAGTACTTTTAAAGTTGATCCTCAGGGTATTCTCCATGAGGTCTTCCTTATTCTCATGGAGTTCCACACTCCACATGTGCTGGGCTAAACAGACCCTCCATCTTTGTTACTGTCATCCCCTGGCTGCTCTCTGGTGTACTGGAATTCTCCCAATTCTTCTAGTCCAGTCCATACATGAAAAACCCTTCTATCCTTAACCTGAAAGACAGCACAGTTTTGTTTTTGTTTTTTGTTAACCAATTAAACTTCATTAGAAAATCAAGGAGGAAAGTAACAAAAACAATGAAGTATAAAATATATAAGATGGACCAGTTTACTTAGTTGTTGAAGTATCCTTTTATTTAGTTCTGTCTTAGCCTATGTAGGCTAGAAGAACAGTGGGGAACCTCTTAGCACAGTGTACCTTTGAGGTCAGGCTAAGAGAGATAGCATCAGTAAGAAAAAGAGGGATTTCTGCCCCTAACAGGTCCCAGGTACAACCTTGAGAGAGTTAAACACAAATTCTAGAGTTGGGGTTCAGCTGTGAATGCTGACACCCCCTTCTTTTGACCTTCTGTTTCTTGGTTGTTTTTTTATTTAAAAAAATAAATTTTTTTGGCTGCCTGTTTCTTTACACAGCATGTGTACCATGAACTTTCAATTAACAGTGATTCACAAAAGAGCATGGGTGGTTTCAACCACATAAAGTGTTAGAATCTGAAATGTAAACAATTTGAATATGAGAGCTGAAAAACACAAATAGGTCTTTAGATTCTCATAGCATGTGTTTTCTTTTACAACATAACAAATGTGGAAATGTTTTTGCACGACTGCATATGTATAACTTATATCAAATTGCTTGCCTTCTCAATGAGGTGGAAGAAGAGGGAAGGAGAGAGAGAATTTGGAACTCAAAGTTAAAAAAAAGTTTAAAATTGTTGTTACATATAATTGGAAAAAAATAAAATATTTTTAAAAAGAATCTGACAGCATAAGAAATGTTGACAAAAGAAAAAGGACATTAGAAACTTTATAAGGTCTTTTTTGTTTTTTAAAAATAAATTATGATTGAATTATTTTTTCATTGCCCAAACTTCCTCCTGTATCCCTCCCTTTCTTGGATTCCATTGGGCCATCCCCAATAACAAAGAATTTTTGGGGGGGGGAGGGAGAGAGAGAGAAAGGGAAAGAGGGAAAAAATCAGCAAAACCAACAAACAAATTGAAAAAATTTGAAATTATATGCAGTGTTCCACATCCCCATACCCTTTCATCACCTCTGCTACAGAGAGGGGAAAGATCTTTTCTCATATGTCTTTTTCTGGGCCAAGTTTGTTTCTTGCAATTTTGCAACATTCATTTCAATTGTTTTGTAATTGTTGTTCTTTCCATTTATATTACGGCAGCCATTGTGTACATTGTTTTCTTGATTCTGCTTATTTCACTTTGCATCAGTTTATACAAGTCTTTCCATACTTCTCTGTATCACATTCATCATTTCTTATAGCTCAGTAATATTTCATTGCATCCATGCACTATAATTTGTTTAAATCATTCCCTAATGGAGGGGTATCTATTTTGTTTCCAGATTTTGGTTACCATAAAAAACGCTGCCATAAACATTTTAGTGTTTGTGGAGCCTTTCTTTTTATCACTGAGTTGGGGTTCTTTCTTGACTAAACAATAGATAAGGCTCTTCTTGTGTCTTTATGGGGAGAACAGGAGCTGTTTTGATGAAGTTTGAGATATAATGGGTATTACTAGGACCAATTGGGCATTAGTTCAAGACTGATATGAAGCAATTCCAGAGGCTGAAAAACAAAAAGAGATTCTTTGCAAAAACATGTGAACTCAGCCTTGCCTTGTGGACTGTTTCACAGGCTTTGTCCAGAGAAAGATACCCAATATGCTATTCTGTCACATCATGCATGTAGCTAAGAGCTAAGAGGTTTCTGAAAGACTGGGAGCTACTAGTATGGCAAAGAAGCCCAGAGATTGTAGCCTTAGCTAAGCAGAGGGAAGGGAAAGCTGGTCCTTATCTTGGAGAGCTATGGTAGTCATGGTGGGGATGCAAAAGTGGGGAGAGCATTGCAGAATTGTGTGCCCACCAGAGACTACATGTCCAAAGTATCCATAACTCCAATGGAGAGAGCCCTAGAAGATATGATATGCTCAAGCCTAAGTGAAGAGAGCAGCAAAGAGCAGCAATCCTGCAGCTTTGTAATGCTGCCTTAGCCATACACGTCTTATACATATTATATGTATCCTAGCCACATAGATTATCCATTGGGTACCTCTTTGTGAGCACTCCCTGGCCATATGTGTTCCCGATGTGTGTGTCTCTTCTTATGGGTTTCCTAAGAGTTTCTATTTACTTTTCATGATGTGGAACAATGTGCCCCAATTTTAGAAGGGCACAATTCCATCCATGCCTTCCCATCCTGCAGGACTATCATCCATGTTCTCTCAATGAATATACTTGGACTTTATATTTATATTATTCCTACCAAAGTATTATTATAAAATAACATTTTATTGGTATATTTTGTTTTCATATCACCTATACTTCGTTTTTCACCCTCTCCTAGAAAGTTAACCTATAACTGAGAGAGACACAGAGAGAGAGGGAGAAAGAGAAAGAGAGAGAGAAAGAGAGAGAGAGAGAGAGAGAGAGAGAGAGAGAGAGAGAGAGAGAGAACAATAAAACTAAGCAACACATCAAAAAAAAGTCTGACTTTACATTCAGTGTTCCAGAGCTATAGTCTTCCACTTCTGAAAAGAAGTAGTGATGCAGGGAAGTGCCTTCTCATATTTCTTCTTTGAGACCACGTTTAACCTACTACATATTCTTTCCTAGTGCTCAAAAATGACAACACAAAATCCTATTAGTTCAAAGCAGGGGCAAGAATTAAGAATGTGGTTAAAAGCAGAAAGGCAGTGTTTGTAGAAAGCCCTGTAAAGCTATAAATATGTTATGTGAGAGGGGCAATACAGGAATTAATTATACTGGCATGCATTAGGGTGTTTTTTTTTTTCAGATAGCTCTCTCAGGTAGGTTTCTGAATGAGTGAGATAAGATCTGTTAATACTGATGGAGTGTAAGTATATAGATACTACTGGGGAAAGATAGTTGGAATATATTAGAGGCCCCTGACCAGTTAGGAGGGAGTAGTATGAAGATAATGAGTACTTGGCAGTCATCAAAAGCAAGAAGGGATATGCCAAAAAGGAGACAGTAAATCAAAGTCATATTTTGCTTACTTTACAATTTTTCCTCATACACAGTTGGCATTTAATAAATGTTTGTTGAAAAATAAGTTCAAAAGAGATATATGACAAGAATATTAAAGGTGATACCACTAAAAATATAAAGAACCAAACCAGATAACTGATAACTATGGGTAAGGAGTATACTCCTTTTCTAAAAATTAACTCTAGGGAAGGAAATAAACAAGTATATAGCACCTACTGTATACTAGGCACTGTGCTTAGTGTTTTGCAAATATTATCTCACTTGATCCTCAAGACAACTCTGCAAAGTAGGTGCTCTATTTTTCAGTTGGGAAAACTGATGCAAACAAAGGTTAAGTGACTTGCCCAGGGTCACACAGGTAGTATGCATCTGAAGCTGCATTTGAAGTCCGGTCTTCCTGACTATATTCCATGCCCTAACCATCGTGTCATGCCTCTTCCTGTTGCAAGTGTCAAATAAGACAAAACAGTCTGAAAAAACTTAAAGTGCTAGAAAAATATCATTTATTGCTATTATTGTTGTGGATAATGGTCAAATAAGTGGATAATACCAAAATAAATAAATATTACACAAAGAGTTTAATAAATGCTTGTTGAATGAATGTTTGAAAAGGAATCATGAAAAGGGCTCAGAATACCATTAATTTGAGGTTAAGAATATGGTTCAAAACCCTTTAGTCTGATAAATAAGTGCATACCCTTTGACCTAGCAATACCACTTCTAGGGTTATACCCCAAAGAGATCAGAGAAGTGGGAGAAGGACCCATATGTACAAAAATATTTATAGCAGCTCTCTTTTTTGGTGGCAAAGAATCGGAAAACAAGGGGACACCCATCAATTGGGGAATGGCTGAACAAGCTGTGGTACATGAATGTAATGGAATACTACTGTGCTATAAGAAACGAGCAGACTTCATAATCACCTGGAGAGACTTAGATAAACTGATTCTCAGTGAGAAGAGCAGAACCAGGAGAAATCTGTACACAATCACAGACACAACGCACGTATGATGACTAACCTCAATAGACTGGGCCCCTCTCAGCAATACAAGGTCATAGGACGACTCCAAAAGACTCATGATTGAAGGAGATATCCACATCCAGAGGAGATAGGGAGTCTGAGTGCAGATTGAAACAAACTACTTGCTCTGTTTTTTTTCTTTGGTTTTGTTTCCTCTTTCCCACTGATCATTCCATCAGTTACAATCCTTCTTTACAAACTGACTAATAATTAATGGGAAGATATCTGTAGATCCCGTATCCGAGTGCATGCCGCCATGATGGGGGGGGGGAGGGAGGAGGAGAAAATCTGAAACTCAAGGGACTGTGAAACTGAATGTTGTAAACTAAAAGTAAATAAGCCAATTTAATTAATTAAAAAAATATTAAAAAAAAAACCTTTAGCCTGACCAATTCCTTGGCTTGCTTATTTAACCTCACTAATTTCATAGTGTATCTTTTTTAAGGTTGGGAAAGTTTATACTAGCTATTGACTTAGCTACACTGTTCTAAACCTCTTTCTGAGGTTTGCTAATTTTAAAAAATGTGGTCAGGCATGATGACATAAGTCTATAGTCCCTGCTTTTGAGGATGCTAAGGTTGATAGCTTGCTTTAGCTCAGGAGCTCTGGGTTGTAGTAGATTTAAAACCTATCCGACGCTCACATGACTTCTGGAGCCAATATAGTGAACCCCCAGGTGTAGAGGGCCACCAGACTGCCTAATGAGGGCCAAAGTGATCCAAATAGGAAAAACGGAGCAGTTTAAAGTTTCTGTGCCGATCAGCACTGGGATGGAGCCCCTCAATGGCTGCTATATTTCTAGCTTGCATGAGATAGAGAGACATGGTGTCAAAAAAAAAAAGTAATGTGATATATGCCTGGAGAAAAACTATCAAATCTGGCTATCACATTTTCCCTGTTTACGTTATAAAAATTTCAATACTGAGTTTGGGAGTGGGGAATGGGGAAAATATCATAGTTCTTTTCTTAAATATTTTTTAGCAATCTAAGAAAGAATACCCAAGTCATATCATATCACAAATAATTCACTGATTAATTTCTGTATGCCTAAACACCCAATGTAACAAGTTTAATATCTTTGAACACACATTTTAAAATTCCGGTGTATAATATGTTTAGTATGAGATACTTGGAAGCATAGGGCCCTATTTTTGTGTTGCAAAAAGCAAAGAATTGGTATTGTAACATTTTCCTTAGTATGGTATCCTTGGACTCTGTGTTCTCCCTTGAATCAAGGACCAGATCATGACAGAGAGTATTTTTAATCCCCCAAGAAGTTAGAATATGTGGTTAGATTAATAGAGGGAGTGAATTCTCTTAGTTTATTAGTTACTAAAGTTAGAAGAATGTCCTTAGTTTTCCAAGAAAATAGATCTTCCCCAAGTGTATGCCCATACTACCACTGAAATATGGGTTGTTTTTTTTTAATTTCAGCACAATTTCTTCACCTTTTGTTTCGCAATAACTATAAAATGTGAGCAAGGTTTTGTTTGTGAGAATTGGTTCTTCTGATTAGCAGGAGGAATTTAGAATGTCTTTTCAAACTGTTGTATATTAATAAATATGTCTAACAGAGGTAGCAAAAAAAAAGGCAATATAAACTGTATTTCTTCTAAAGGTAGTTCCATTTTATTTCCTTTTAAATACAATGATTTAAGATCTGATGATAGGGGGCGGCTAGGTGGCCTGGTGAATAGAGTGCAGGCCCTGGAGTCAGAAGAACCTGAGTTCAAATCCAACCTCAGGCACTTAACACAAAACTAGCTGTGTGATCTTGGGCAAGTCACTGAACCCCAATTGCCCTACCTTCCCCCCTCTAAAAAGCAAAAAAAAGAAGAAGAATTTTTAAAAAGATCTGATGATAGCATTGTCTCTCAAATTAATCTCTTCAAATGTTCCTAACAACTCAAAATTTTAAAAAATGAATGTTAAAATTTTTACATGTAATTGGGAAATATTTAATGAAATAAGTATTTTTTAAATGTCCCCACAATTCCTAGTTGTTTTTTAGTTCCCACTAGTGGTTTGCTTTTCTCCTATTTGTTTCAGATTTGTGTAATTTAAGAAATTACTGGAAAATGTTAGAGAAACATTATTAGAGAAAAAAATTCCCTGAACATTTGGTTTCCTCCTATACTCCACAAATTACAAGTCCTGTTTGTCATTCTGGTGCCAAGTATTTGGCACAAGTACCTTTCACCTGACTCTGTATCAACTTCACAGGATCAGCCAGCCATTTCAGGGATCCAAAACTGGCTCCCCTTTCTAATCTTTTCCATGTTCAAGTAATTTTTTTTCAGACAGCATTTAGCAAGTTGGTTATTGTCCACCAGCACATTCATCTCCCTGGCCTTTCAGCATTCCATTTGTAGACCTGAAATCTTAGTTAAAGTTTGCTGGGGTTTGTTTTAAAAAATGACTGTTATCAACTATACACTCCACTGGGGTTAGAGTAGGAGAGAAAGGAAGGAGGAAGGAAGGAAGGAAGGAAGGAAGGAAGGAAGGAAGGAAGGAAGGAAGGAAGGAAGGAAGGAAGAAGGAAGGAAGGAAGGAAGAAGGAAGGAAGGAAGGAAGGAAGGAAGGCAGAAAGAAAGAAAGAAAGAAAGAAAGAAAGAAAGAAAGAAAGAAAGAAAGAAAGGAAGGAAGGAAGAAAGAAAGAAAGAAAGAAAGAAAGAAAGAAAGAAAGAAAAAGAAAGAAAGTCTCAGGGAGGAAATTTGAGCTCTGGCCATTTGATCCGTGAGGAGGAAATCCAAGAAGTGGTTATTGTCACTTTTTGAATCCTATATAAGGTAGAGTTGGTAACACTGCAATAGCACATCTGTTTTCTGCTTTCTTTGATTCTTTTTCCTGCTTCTGCTTGGGGAAAATCCAGAAAGGTGAGCATTGGCCCCAACCCCTCCAATTCCTTCCTGCGTTGCATTTATGCTAAATAGAACCCTTACCATGCTCATTGAGGTCTGTTTGGGCTTATTATCTCCAGAGGATCAGTATAACATTCATTTGATTCTCATACTTGGAGATAGATAATATACTCTTTTCTGTTTTCTCTTTAAGTTCTGCCATGATATTCTGGGGGATAGCTCAAATTGCTTTTGCTTTCATATAGAACATCTGAAGAAGCACTGTCTCTACTGTAAAAAGTAGGAAATGGTCTAGAAGTGTTTGTATTTTTAAGTGCAGTTTCTTTGTGGATGCTTACACCACAGCTATTTTCAAAAGCTGAAAAATAGTATGAATTCTTCCATTTCATTTTTGAGCAGGAATATGATTCTAAGTAGTGGGAAATTTAAGTAGACTCCTAAATCCAATACATTTTATTTCTCTTTTGGTGTAAGTTCCGAGAAAGTATTAAAAAGAGCACTCCTGGTTAGTACAGGTATATAAAACTGGTGCCTTAACAAAACATTTTTACATTTTGTCCCAAAACTTTTAAATTCTGAACAAATAATTGGTTTCATTGGAGCCTCATAGAATGTATTCAACTGTGTGTGTGGATATTTACTTATTGTAATTCATCACATATCATTTGTTCTATGCGATCAGGTTAAAAATGAGTATCACTGATGTCCTTAGCGCTGCTGATATAGCTGCTGCCCTGGAGGAGTGTCAAGGTAAAAAGAAAAAATATTAAGTTGTATCAATATAAAGTTTTCTATCCTACTGGAGAAAACTGTAAATCTTAGCCATTTCTGCCTCCAACTCTTCCCTTCCACATCACCACCAATGAATGCAATAGGTTTATTGTATATTTTATTCTTGGATATTTGAGAGATTAAAGCAAAAATTCACTAATTTTTAGATTAATAATCTAATAGAAAGAGGACCTGAAAATGTGACTTTCCTTACAAAGCCAAAATTGCTGAATGAAAAATAATCCATTCAATCTTCTTTTTCCCTACACAGTATTCAACCAAAGTCTTAGTTGATAATTTTACCACAATGGATGGTTATACTGGTGTCTTAGACACCAGTAAAAGAGAGACAACATTCTTCAGTGGAGAGAGAGCATTGGGTTAAAAATCAAGAGAACATGTCACTGACAGGTTCTGTCTTAGAATCTCAGTATGACTTTGGGAATGTCACTTTACTTCTCTATGACTTTTTACTAATGAGAACACATTCACAGTACTGGGATGTGATGAAAAAATGTTATAGTAATGTATAGCTTAGAACAATTAGCTTAGAGTATTATTGAAATACTACAATAAACTCTGGGGGGTAATCTTGCCTCTATCCTCCAGATCCAGATTCTTTCAACCATAAAAAATTCTTCGAGACTTCTGGCCTGTCCAAGATGTCTGCCAGTCAGGTCAAGGACATTTTTCGGTTCATAGACAATGATCAGAGTGGATATCTGGATGAAGAAGAGCTCAAGTAAGAGTTTTCCTGTATCTACATCCTTAATATGTAAGAACTAGAATTTCCTTATCATTAAATTGTACATTTGGAGGTAGAAGAAGATTGTTTTGTTTTTGTGTCTTTTTCTAACTTTGAGGGTAGTCATTTAGCTGTGCTTTCATAAAAGTACAGAGACAGTTAATCAGTCAGTTTACATTTATTAAACATCTACTATATACAACAGAAAGCATTAAATAAATGTTACATGAGAATTTTTTGCAGAAAATTGTTCATTATCTGTACTATTTTTTTTTGCTAATGAACATTAAAACAGTAATTATAACAACCTATCAGAGATCATGTAGAGGATATTCCTGCAAGGGACAGAAACTTGCATTAGAACTAGTACCTCTAGGACCCTTTCTACAATTCCAAGATTCTTTGTAATAGAAGTCTTAAGAAATATTACTTATTTTTACCCCCCCCCCCTTTTATAAAACAATAAAGCACTGGCCTTCAAAAGGTTTAGTTGTTACACTAGGATGCAGATTTATTAATAGAACCTGAAAAGAGTAATGCGTTGAGGAAAATAGTCTACCAGAAACATGCCACCAATGTTTCTTATCCCTCTAGGTTTTTCCTCCAGAAATTTGAGAGTGGAGCTAGAGTCTTGACCAGTTCAGAAACCAAGTCTCTGTTGGAGGCAGCTGATAATGATGGAGATGGCAAAATTGGGGCTGATGGTATGAAACAATTTGCATGAGAAATAAAACTTATTAGGATGTCTTAGACCCACTATTTTCTGGGCACTGTAATGCACTAGGGCAAGAAAATGCAAAGAATTTCATTTACAGGAATTAATTTCAAGTAAGCAATGGCAGTATTGAATGTATTACACTATGGCCCATTCAAAAGATACTATTGAATTGAAGGCAAAGAAACATTAATTTTCAGTAAGTTCTTAAAATTTCTTAAATAACTTTTACTAAAAGTCAGTGTACCAAGAAGTAGTCCAAAGCCAACCAGCCAATATTTATTAAATATCTACTATATATAAACCACTGTACCTAAATTTTAGCAAAATTATGTGGATCTTTATATTTCCACTTGACTTTATCATATAATTTAAATATTAATGGGACTAAATGAGACTGAAAATATAATTACTACATGTGGACATTATATATATATATACATATATATATATGTTTAAAACAAGTTGAATCTAACTGAACTTATCAACTCAGAAACATTTGCAGGTTCTTACTGTTATGCTAACTTTAAATATAAAATTGTTGCAAATTTTTTGAAAAAAAACTATTTTGAATTGCAACTTAACAACTTGCCAAATGCTGCCATGGTAGCCATAAACAGTGGATGTGGCTTCCAAAGATATCTAAAAAGAATAATTTAGGTACTGGGAGAACAATCTCATTAAATACCCACATACGAGACTTCAAAAGAAGCAAAGTTTATTATTAAAAACAAAGCTAATTCCTAGGTTCCATCCCTAATCTTTAACATTCATTTCTTACAGACTTCTGAGTGATACTGGACCAAATTCACTTTAAGCTTTTAGCATTTAATACTGTTCTCATAAAATGAGAGGATTAGGACAGAGTAAAATTCCCATCTTACAGAAAGGTTTCCTCAAAAAAAAAATCTCTTGAAGTTGAGAATCTGAACATAATCCTCAGCTACAGAAAGAACAGGAACACTTTTAAGAAAATGAAAAATTAACTGCCCCACAAATAGCAACAGGAAATTTCCATATTGTTTAATTTTCCAATAAATTCATCAGAAAGAGCTTCTACATTAAGGGATTGAAGGGCCTGGAATATGATATTCCAGAGATCAAGGGAGCTAGGATTAAAACCAAGAATCACTTACCCAGCAAAATTGAGTATAATGTTCCAGGGGAAAATATGGTCATTCAGTGAGGTGGG
>CM053580.1:332304503-332327991 GCA_028627135.1 Pseudochirops cupreus
CACTGTGGTAGGGAGATCCATCCTGCCCTACTGGAAAGTCAGAGGGGTAAGGGGGAGGACATAGGAGAGAGCAGATTGGGGGAGGGGTTATACAGTAGGATGGCTGTTTTGAGGTGTTGGGTAGGGGAAAGATGGGGAAAAAATTTGTAACTTGAAATTTCGTGGAAATAAATGACGTAAACAAGAAAATAAATTATTTCTTAAAAATTCATCAGAAAGACAATTGGACTAAAAAGTTTTAAAATAGGAATATAATAGCTAATCATTGCGAAGCTTAAGATACGTGTTAAATTATACAGATCTCACTTTACCCAGTTGATTGGTTAAAAAAAAACAAAACAGTACAATACTTTTATCTTCAATCATTGACTTTTGCATTTCTTCTTTTTTGTGCTTTCTCTTGGCCTACATCTTACCTTAAGATACCTGACAGTTTGCTCTGATTATTTCCCTTCCTCTTCAGAACTCGTTATTAACTATAACATTCTTTTAAAGTATCATCTTTACTGACAGTGCTCTCACCTCTTCTATTCTAGAATTCCAGGAAATGGTGCATTCTTAAAGCCCCAAAGTCTATGGAGACAGAAAAAAAAAAGAAAGGGACCAAACTGCAGGAAGGCCTCCATAACCTTATGAATGGGAAATTTCACATTCTATCCCTTATTTTTTTTTCCTGGCAAGCATCTGTAATTTGCTCATTGCTTTAGTGAGGTAATAAGACAGCAACTAATTGACTTTTTTTGATAGCATGTATAGTTCTGATGTCTCCTGTAAGGAAGCTCAGCAGATAATGCCCTTAAAAAAATCATCCAATAAAAAATAAGTTTTCTCATCTGCTGCTGTGTGGGTGTGTTCTTTCCCAGTAAATTTACAGAAATGATGACAATTTAGACTTCCAGGGTTATTCTTTGGCTATTCCCAGCAAGGTTTCTTGTCTATCAAGCAATGAAAATGTGATGTAGCCTTAGAAAATGCCTGGCATGTGAGCTAACAAGGAAACAAAAACAATAATAAGCCACTGTTTTTGGTCAAAAGTCGTCTTAAATAAGTGTCATGTGTAGATAATAAGGAGTTATGACTGGTACAAATCTACTCTGATACACGTATTTCCTGTTGACTAGTGTTATGATGTAGTAGTGAAAACGTAAGGTAGAAAAGAATAATCTAAAAACAGACCAGATGGGTAGAGAAAAGGACGGGGCCACTTCAGACTAGAGAATTTAGGTCTTGTCATGTAAGTTCAGTGGGCAAGGAATTAATGCCCTGTCCTCCCTAACTTTAGTTTCCTACCTCTTCCCATCCCCCTTCCTTTCTTGGCCATTCACTACTTTCTAAGCGACTGCTTAAAACCCCTCCCAAGCTCGTGTTGCCATTTAACATGTGAAGCTGAACTGGGGTGTACAGTTACCGCACTTTCAATTAGGGCCAGGGATGGGCTGCCTTGGTGAAGCAGGCCAGGTGAATCTGCCAAGGCTCTCAGAAGTTTTCCAGGCAAACAACTATCACTGTTCTCTCCTCTCACCTTTGGCAAGTGTAAAAAATACAGGTTATCATTAATTCCATTATCCCTAAAGAGTAATAAGAATGTTTCCCTGTAATTTTTAGAATAAACTATTCTTTTTGCATCATGAAGGGTGTTAAAACATTAAGAAAAATTATAATGAATTCTCTTGATCGCATGAGTTGGGTAATGGCTCCTGGGATTTTTTGAAATGGTTAGAGCATCTAGATTCTTGCACTAAATCCCACCTTCAGAACATCTTTTCAGGTTTCCTGGTGAATAGGTCCCTGGTCTCATACTCTTTCCAACATTGGTCCAAACATCAGAGATGCAACTTCTGGAGGATGATAAATAGTTTCAAGAAATTTATATTCCAGCATTTATTGGGTAGGGGAATTTGGGCCACTTTGAAGTAAAAATGGGTAGTAGGAGAGTGAAAATAGCTAGATAATTTTTACTTCTTATACTCTTCTACACTCTTCTCTTTATCTTCCTCCATCCCCAATTCCTCTACCAAACTATTCCTAAGCCTTATAATACCCTTCTGGCAGAAAGACTGGCTAGATGGATAAGACTGATTTTTTTCTCTTCCTTTTTTGTAAGGCAACAAAGGAGACATGAAAATGACTCAAAAGACAAATCTCTCAAAATATGTTCTCAGGATTCCTGGCCTCTTAAATTAGCAAGAGACTTTGCCCTCAAGTCTTCATTGGCAAAATTGGCCCTAGCTCATAATGTTTTGCCTCACCACCATACTTCTGTTGGCTAGAACTCTCATTTATTTTCCTTCTAGAGTTGTTTAGTCTCTTCATCCCAACACTTAACTTAAAAAGGACCATTGAAAAATAACTCTGAAACCTGTTCTTCAAAAGACTCCTATTAAGGGTCTTATCATTGAACAGTGGCACAACATTGACACAAATATAGTTGTTGTGGGCTCAAAACAATTTTATTGGGTTCATTTTTAAAGGATCTGTGAGAGAAGCAAGCTATTCGCTATCACAATTATTTTGGATAAGATTGGGGTTTTTATTTTTATTTTTCTGTCAGTCAGATTGACATCCTCAAAGGACCAATGACTAGAAATTAAGATTACAGATCTTCTGTTTCTGATATGTATGAAAGGAGCTATCATGTTGCTTTGTCTCATAGGTATCACTGGATCTTGCTGATGTTCTATCTTAAGGGAAAGTCATCAAAGGCATTGTCAATCATTTAATAAATACTTATTAAGTACATAGTATCTGCCAGGTAAAGGCTAGTGATACTATGGTGATAAAAACATGAGAAAAAAAGCTCTTGTCCTTAAGAAGCTAACATTCCAATGGGGAAGAAGTAATTTAACTTAACCAATTTAGGTAGAATCTAATTAAAATTCTTAAAGTCAGAGACCTGAAAGACTCTTCACAAATAAGACATGACTTGGGGTCTTCAATTCACATTAACATTTATTAATTACATAGATAAAATTTATTTATTACATAGATAAAAAACAAATAAAACACAATCTATAGATATCAAATGATATGAACTTCTATGGATAACTAATCTCAAGGACTAAAAGAATAACTTGCAGTGTTCTTAAATAAAATTTAGCAAGCTCTGTTTCTACCTTCTGCTAGCTTTCAGTTAAGTTTTTAAGGGGTTTTGTTTTATAGGCTATTTGGCTATAGGCACACATATGGGCTTTCTTAACCTAGTGAGAGTAGAATTAGATTTGATGTTTTACTACTGAAAGTGGATGAAAGTACAAATGATGATACATTACAAAGTATAGATGAAAATGCATATTAATCTGCAGTTGTTTTTTTAAAGTTACTGTTAACAGGTCATTTTTATAGAAGCAACAATACTTTCAAATTATTGAATGAAAGTACAATGTGAATTTTTAACAAGTTTTAAAATCTCCTGCACTAAATATGCAGATTTCATTTCTAAGGTACAGATCTCCTTATGGCATTTACCTGTTTGAAAACCTTTGAAAGTTACCCTTTGCTTTCAGGACAAAAATATAAACTCCTCAGTCAGGCATTTAAAACCTTCACAATTGAACTCCAACCCACCTCTCCGGCCTTATTTCATCTTCTTACCCTTCATGTATTATACCTTCCAACCAAACTATGCTACTGTTTTCTAAAACTGACTTTCAATATTGTGCCTCTCCGCCTTTGCATAGGCCATCCCCAACAGCCAGAATGAATTTTACATCTTTCCCCCTCCTTCAAGGTTCACTTCAGGTGTGATCATTTATTATTCTTATCTAGGTATATCTAGGGAGGGACTATTTGCCTTTATCTCCCTTTTGTCTTATTCCCATAACCAAGCACAGGGCTTTACTCTGGAGTAGTCACTTAATAATGGATATTGTTTAACTGATGGAAAGGAAGTAGTTTAATACAAGTCCTAACTGAATCAATAGTTTATAATAAAACCTCTTTTGAAAAAAAACTGGTTGTAAAAAAATGAAGGGATTACTAACACCTTATCTTTTGAGTAAAGGATAGCTTTGTAGCCATTCATTTTCAGTAAAATAAAAATGAATCAGTGAATGACTTCTAAAACCAAACTAGTGAAAACTTTCTTTTTTCTATGGCTGCGACTTCTCATTTTTTTTTTGTATGTGATTCATTGGAATTTTTAAACATCGCTAATGAAAATAATTAAATGTATAGAATAAAATATATTGAAATAGTCTACTCAGGACAAAAAAGCCAACAATGAAAACTTCATGATAACCCACAGAGAGGCTAAACATGTTATAACTGTGAAGAATTCTTTCCTTCATTTTCATGATGAATTTTTCTTTCATCTATTTTACAGATGACTACTGAACCATCAAAGAGTGACAATTTTCAGCAGTGGAATGATACATTTCTGACTTTATAGATATTGAGACTTGGAAATCATATATCTATTTACAAAAATAATACTTAACCACTGACTTTAAATTCAGATAATAGTGTTTAATTATAATTTTGTCTTATAATTTGATGGAATAGTTTTTTATTTAATCACGTACTAGCTCAAAACGGACCTGACTCTAATAGTAGTGTTTGGGTTTTTTTTTTTAATTAGGATGATTTTATACAAATGTTAATTATACTTCAGTTTCCTTAAAAAAAAATACACAATTTTAACTAGGAATGTTCCTAAAATATTCTTTCAATTTTAGCTGAAAAGTATACAGCATAACAGTAAATATAGTCCTAAATATTTGCTTGTTAATCAGGGCTTATATATGCTCATATTTAATTTCAAAGGCATCTATTCAGTAGTTTAATTTTGCATAATGAAGGGTTGAGAATCAGATTTCAGGCAAAGACCTATCTTACATCTCTTCTGTAAATGTCAAGGTGTGCTATTACTCTGTAAACAGTTAAGAAGATAGGATGAAATTGGAACCAGAAAGATAGTTTCCGCCCGGCTTGTTAATTTATCCACCCGGATGATTCATCTACATGTTTTCATCATTTCACTCTACTTTTTTTCTGTAAACAGCATTGCAATTGCCAGAAGGTCCAAGAAAATGAGATTACGCTTTCCTCAGGATATTTGCAATAAACGTAAATAAAACTGACCTCTCTAGAAATATTTCTATGACCAATGTTTAAAATTATCCTGTTATTTTTTTACTGCAAATAACAAAAAAAACCACCCTGGATCTACCCATATTCAAGGGACAGATGTGTTCAGTGACTAGTTTCTGGGGATATCGAAGGTTTCTGCTTCTGAATTATTCAGAAATTTAGGTGCTGAAACTATGTCTGTAATATGTCCCCACATTATTTCAGTCAAACAATGGTGGTGGGGATGATGTGATGATGATGGCTAACATTTATTTATTTATTTTGGCTTTTTGGAGGGGGGAGGTAGAGCAATTGGGGTGAAGTGACTTGCCCAAGGTCACACGACTAGTTTTTTTGTGTGTGTTGTGTCTGAGGCTGGATTTGAACTCAGGTCCTCCTGACTCCAGGGCCCGAGCTCTTTTCATTGCTCCACCCAGCCTCCCCCAATGGCTAACATTTATATAAGCGCTTACCATGTGACAGGCACTGTGCTAAGTCCCTTACAATTATTATCTCCTTTGATCCTCACAACCACCCTGAAGGTAGGTGCTAATACTATTATCTCCATTTTACAGATGAGGAAACTGAGGCAAATAGAGGTTAAGTGACTTACCTGGGGTCACACAGCTAGGAAACAATAGGCAAAAGCTATAAAGAGGCAAATATAGGCCAAATCTTCCTAACAATTAGAGTGTGCTTTGGGAGACAGGGGACTCCCTCTCATTTGAGGTCTTTTTTTGTTGGTGGTGGTGGTCTTTTTGGAGGGGGGAAGGCAGTGCAATTGGGATTAAGTGACTTGCCCAAGGTCACACAACTAGTAAGTGTCACGTGTCTGAGGCTGGATTTGAACTCAGGTCCTTCTGATTCTAGGGCTGGTGCTCTATTCACTGTGCCATCTAGCTGCCCCCATTTGAGGTCTGAGCAAAGGCTGGCTGGCTACTTATCAGGTATGTGGTAAAGGTGATTCTTTTTCAGCTATTCAAGGAAGTATTTTAGACTACATAGTACCTGAGTTGGGTTCCAACTTTGAAATTCTGTGATCCATCTTTTCACCATGATTAGGAAATGCTTTTAATGAACTAAATTTTGGTTCATAAGGCCATGTCATCACAGGAAAGTAGTGAGGAAGTCAGAAACTGAGAAAGTCTTAAATCTCTGAGTATTTAAGGGATATGTTTGGTCATTTTTCAGTCATGTCTGACTTTTTTACCCCATTTGGGGATTTCGTGGTAGAGATATTAAAGTGGTTTGCCATTTCCTTCTTCAGCTCACTTTACAGATGAGGAAACTGAGGCAAACAGGGTTAAGGGATTTGCCCAAGGTCACACAGGTAGTAAGGATCTGAGGACAGATTTGGACTCAGGAAGATGAGTCTTCCTGATGCTAAACCTGGTGCTCTATCTGAAGGGGTGCTTAGTTAGGTACTTGTGCTCAGATCCCAGTTCCAAGATCACATTTCTCCCTAGCCTCAAAATACTTTCCCTAGCAGTTTCTTCCCAGCCCAAGGACACTATGTCTAGCAATTATTCATAAGTAAGACCCAGCAAAACACTTCTCTCTCTCACTGGTACAGTAACAGACAGTGCCTGCAGGAATTATTAGTTTGAACTGGCTTCAGATTAGCTCTTAAAGATATTCAGTACCCACTGGACTATCTATACCAAGTCCCTACCTCTTTACATGCCTCCTAAACTGATCATTATGTATATCCTAGACTTTAGACACATTATACTCCCTATATCTAGCTTGTCAAACAAGACATTGATTAGTGGCAGACTGGGCAATCCTCATTCGGCCAAACCACTAGTTAACTTAGTGATGGCAGCAGACCTACAAACCACATCTCCCTGCGGCCCCTCCTTGGGTTTTTCCTGGTAAACTCTGGGTAAAATACTTGTGCAGTAGATACAAAAAGTACATGTTCCTTTAAGAAATGATCACGCCTTAACTGCTCCCTAATCCCGCCCTGAATCACCTAGTTAGCATACTCCGCACATGTTTTACTATAGTCCATCCTATATAAACTTTAACTATATTCCTCTAAGGTTGCAGGTTCCTTAAGAATTTTTGCTCACAGAAAAGTATAAAAATAAACCTTTGCTAACATGACTTAAAGAATGCTTGAGTCTGTGAATTCTTTGCAGACTACCTTGTCCTGCACACCAGTCTCTGAGGGGGAATCCTTGAATCCCTCAAAAACACATCATATTATCACCTGGCTGCCCCATGGGACATGTGATAGATATCAAAAGAAAGTTTAGAGGCTTAACTTTTGGTGGCAGAATTCTAAGAATCCCTTTCATCTATTGGAATTGAGTAAAACCAAATTTCCATGGCCATTGACTGAATCACTAATCTCTGCCTGCTATCTCACAAATGTATGCCAGTGGTCTCAAGAAGGACCAAGAAAAAGAAAGTGGATGGGTAAATGCAAAGCCATAACTGCTGGAAATAACATTCAAAATACATATGCTAGGGACAGCTAGGTGGTGCAGTGAATAGAGCTCCAGCCCTGGAGTCAGGATGACCTGAGTTCAAATATGACCTCAGACACTTAACACTTACTAGCTGTGTGACCTTGAGCAAGTAACTTAACCCCAATTGCCTTGCCTTCCCCCTCCAAAAAAAAAAAAGCACATAATATACAAACTAATCACACTCTAGGATTACAGAGAGTACTTCTAACATTAAACATTGTAGCTGTATGTGTGGGATGTGAAGGCCCTTACCAATAATTTGCGGAGACTCAGAAAATTGTAGTAAAAGCAGAGGAGCCTTTATTGTGCTTTCTCGAGAAAGGGCACTCTCAGAGCCCCTAAAATGGCCCCAACTGAGGAGTGCAAATTGCAGAAATTCACAGATTTCTTTTATCATAATCTCTAACCCCAACTTACCATAATTATTACTAATGAGGCTCTAATTCTGTTAGATAATATACATAATATACATGAGGTTCATTAAGCAAGTACAGTAACAACCTCAGAATACTGAACCCCCACCAGTCCAACCTAGATATGTCCTTATCTGGGCCTGACTGTCCCAAGGCTGCTGTCTGCTTTCTGATTGGTCAAATCCACTTGCTGCTGCCAGCTCCTTTTATGCCACATTATTTCATTTTTAGTATTATCTAGGAGTTCTCTGGGAACTGGGAACCCAACTTCCTCCTCTGTGGGGTACGAAGACCCTACCCCAAATTGACTACTCAGAGACTTCTCAAGGTGAAAGTAGAAAGGTTTATTAGAATCTCAAGAGAAGTGAGTGGTCCTTACCACTGGGAAGTTCAGAGGGAGGAGGCCACCGTATGGAAGCAAGAACTGGGTTAAATAGCCAAAACCGTAAAACCCATAGTCCCTCCCTCTCCCGCCCTGTAACTTTCACTTTGATTGGTGCTTACAGCAACATTCCCTTATTTGGCAGGTGGGGTGATAAAGAACAAGGAAGCCCTGAGGAGGGGATTTTCTTACTTTCCATTCCCCTGAAATTGCCTGATTTCTAGTTAACAGAAACTAAGGCCTAAGGCTTTATTTACTTTAGCTGATATTCTGTTTGAGAAACCACATTTTGTTCCACACACTCCTAAGACTCAACTCTTCCCAAGGCTACTGTCTGGTACTTTTTATCAGTAGTCTTATTTCAGCAATCCTTGCAGTTTTGTAGAAACTTAACCCTTTGCAACCTCTCATACTAACATTCCTTTATACCAGCGGTTCTCAACCTGTGGGTGGCAACCACTTTAGGGGTCAAATGACCCTTTCACAGGGGTCACACGGTTTGCCTAAGACCATGGGAAAACACATATTTCCAATGGTCTTAGGAACCGAGACACTGCTCCTCTATCCATTTCCAGGCGGGTCTGCCCACATGCAGATACACCTACATATAAGTATTAAAGGGTCTTGGCATTAGGAAGGTTGAGAACCACTGCTTTTTACACAATGACCCCATATGTATAGGGAAATGATACTGAACTTAGTTACAAAGTATAAAGTATAACAAAGTATAAAGAAGAAATAAGAATCTAATAGGATGTTCAGAATGGAGAAACTTCACATATATATCAAGGATGTTATCATAGCCATCCGTAGCCCAACACTCTTGAACTCACACAGACCTCAATCCTGGAGGCCTGACCCCAGAGGAGTCAGTTTCTTTCTTTGGTTCTTCTCCCATCCAGGAGTTAAATTCCTGGGAAATCTCTAAAACAAAGCTTAGTTGTAGGTTGTGTGTAGGATTTCCCCATGTATGGTTTAACACATTCCTCTCCCAGTGTAAAACGTAGGTATGAAGTTCTCTACCACAAAAACACATAAGGCTCACCAGAGACCATGATTTGATACAAAAACATAAAACATTCATATTTAACCCAAAGACCCCATTCCTGCCCCTCTTAAGAAAAAGACCTTGACACAGATAACTCCCGTTCACCTTGGACAAGCATTATCTGAGTAACTCCCAGCAATATCATGGAAGGTTGACAAAGTCCTGACCTCCTGGATACTTGTGGCATGGATTTGCTCCCCTAGCAGCAGAGCAGTCCTTTTCCTTCTCCAAATTGTACACTACAAAAAATATTTTCTAATGATGAGAAACTGGTACCCAACTCTTCAATTCAAGAACTCTCAAACTCAGGATTACCTACAATGGTAGAAATTGTCATTTTTACAGAAAGGCACTGAGTCAGACAAAATGCAGTGTGTACAGAATAACATATAGGCCAGTGTTATTCCCCCCATCCCCTCCTTCAAAATTCCTCATCTGAAAATCAATCAGCTTCTCATTCCTATTAGCTCTTATATTCCTAAATTCAGTACTTTTCCCATTTCCCCATTCTATCAATAACAAGATTATTCTCTGACCTTTCAGTTATCATCTTTATGCAGATGATTCCATATACCCAGCTCTAGTCTCTGCTGGGATATAGTTACACATCTTCATCTGCCTCTTGGAAATCTAGAACTAGATATTATATAGTCATTTCAAACTCAACGTGTCCAAACAGAATTTATTATCTTCCCCACCCCACCAAACTTTTGCCTCCTTTTGAATGCCTCTCTTACTGTTGAGGGAACCAGCATCCTCCCAATCACCCAGACTTTCAATCTTGGTAATCATCCTTGACTCCTCACTGTAACTTACTCCACATATCCGATCCATTGCTAAATCTTGGCATTTCAATCTTCACGATACCTCTCCTCTGTGTGCCCCTTTTTCTACTCACACAACCATAAATTCAGTTCAAATTCTTATTACCTTTCTTGTGGAATACTGCAATAGCCTTCTGGTTGGTCGCCCTACTTCAATCCATCTTCCACTCAACTGTCAAGATTATTTTTTCTAAAGCACAGGTCTGACCATATCACAAGCTGTTTGGTGAATCCTAGTGGCTCCCTCTAATCTCCAGGATCAAATATAAAGAACTTTGCTTGGTATTTATAGCTCTACACAAACTGGTCCCTTCCTACCTTTCTAATCTTCTTATACCTTACTCCAATGGTGTTAAACATACAGTCTGCAGGCTGTATGCTGCTTACAACACTCCTAAGTGCCATCAGAACCAGATTAAAATGTAATTGGGAAATATTGAACAAAATAATAAAAATACAATGAAACAAAGATAATGCTACATTCTAAAAACTAGGTTGATATGCAGCCTGTAGGCAATCTTCTGTGCAAATTAGTGGCCCCCTTATCTATTTGAGTTTGTCACCCCTGCCTTACTCAACTCTACAAACTCTAAGATCTAGCTACACTGGCCTACTTATAGTTCCTCCAACATGACACTTTATCTCCATCTCCATGCCTTTATACCAGCTGTCCCCCATACCTGGAGTCCATTGGCCCCTCACTTTGACTCAGTTTCCCTGGCTTCCTTCAAGATTCAATTCAAATCCCACCCTCTGAATTCTGTTGATGCCTCCCCCTTTCATATTGCTTTAATATACTCTGTATATATCTGGTATCTGTGTAATAATGAGGGGAGGTGTCTTTGTGTAGCTTGAAAGGGGGCAGAAGAGATATTTCTAGCCTCTTTCCTTCCCACCTTACTCCAAGAGAGACTTTTATTCCTGACAAGAGAAGAAATAGAAGGTTGGGTCAGAAGCTTGGTCCCTTTGTTCTCCTCAGAGAGAATACTGGGCTAGAATTATATCTATCTACTCCCATAAATATTGTTAGTCTAGATTCAAACTAAACTTCTGATTGCTATTCATTAATGGGGAAAAGGAGGACCCAAGTTTTATACGAAGAACTTGACTTCCTTCCCACCATTTTGTGATTCCCTTTCGTCAGTCTCTGCTTGCTTCAGTCAATTGTGTTTATCACTGAAGGATTCATCTTATCAAAATAGTGGGTGAGAGAAGGGAAGACAGAGGAGAAAGTGAGAAGAAACACAAATTCTGGTGGCCTCCTGACTCTGGAAACTCTACCTAGTGACCTGGCATCGTGAGAATCTAATTGTTCTGCTTTTTGGAGTTTATCCTGCTATGGATCCAGTTCCATAATGAACATACATAGGTAACAGCAAAGAAACCCATTTATCCAAGTTGACAGCAAAAGGAGAACCAGAAAAAGTATACATAGGAGAATATGTGTGTGTGTGTGTACATGTGTGTATGTATTGTTAACCTAAAAAGTTTGGTTAAAGGAGATAAACAGGCTAGGTGATATACAGTTATTTCATTTATTCCCTTAAAGTTAGCAGTTCATGATCATGGAGCCAGAACCTAAGTTCTGATTGCCTGAGCAAAAGAATGAGAAAGCTTAAATACATTTTAGAATCACCCCAATTCAGTGTGGCTGTGTCACACAAATTCATGATCTCCATATGTTTACTATCCATACCATGAGAAAGGAAGTTTCTCGGTTGTAAATACAAATTGACAAGACAATGGACAAAGTCAGATCAGTTTGGAATTTATGATCTCAGGATGTCTGTGTTTTCCCCCCATATGGAATGCATCCCAAGATAAGAGAAATCCAAATCTGGTCTCTGGAGTTGCTGACACAGGAAAAGGCATTTTTAAAGCAAAGCAAAGCAGGTCTGTTTGATTAATTCAGACTTTGGTCAAAAAAAAATACTACTTAATGATTATCAGTATATATACCTATAATATACATACACACACAGATATATCTATAGACATAGACATAGATGTATCTCTGTGTGTGTGTGTGTGTGTGTGTGTGTGTGTGTGTGTGTGTGTGTGTGTAGCAGTCAGTATAGAGTGAAGGACCTCTCTTATTGAGAGCGAGATAACTGAGCTCAACCAAGAGAGTCCCAGATCCCACCCAAAGGGAAATTCCCAAAAGTCTCTAGTGTAACAAGCTGTGGATAAGGACATGATGAAGACTGTTAGCTATTCTCATGTAGTTTTCTCCCCAGAATCTTATTTTTCCTTCACCAGCAACCTGAAGTGGGATTGGCATTGTTCATCTTCATCTTCTTTCTCCAAGTTGGAAAACAGAAGCACTGAAAGAGTTCTCCTCTCTCCCCCTCTCCAACTCTGCCCAGCCCCAGGGCACTGATCTATACCAGGGAGGAGAGAGTCCCACAGCAATGGGCCTTAGGATTTGGGTCAAACCTACTCACTTACATGTTATCTCTTCCATTAGAATGGATGCTCCTTGAGGGCAGCAATTGCTTTTTGCCTTTCTTTGTATCCCCAGTGCTTAGCACAGTGCCTGACACTTAGGAAGTGTCTAATAAATGCTTATTGATTGACTGAGGTTCACTTATTATATCTTGTCAACTTAGCATTAATAATGTTTCTCAGAGTCAAACCTTCTCTTCCATGGTGAAACAGCTTCGTTTAGTGAAAAAGAGCTGGAAATCAGACCAGTACACTGAACTTCAATTTCTGATTGCATCAGATATAAGTAATAATACCTTTCCTAGAGGGAAAGACAAAAGAATTTTGTTAAAAGAATCAAAGAGAACTGATACGAAAATTCTTTGAAAAAGAATTAAATTGCTATGCAAATACAATGCATTACCTCCATTGCCACTGACTTAACCCAGGTTTCTCATCACCTCTGCCTGGATAACAGAATTTGAGAGCTGAAAAGAACCTCTAGGGCCATTTAGTCCAACCTAAACCAGAAAGGAATCCCCAACATAATACACTTGACAAGTGGGTTCTTTTTTCTGATTTCTGCAATTAATACTGCATAGCACTGAGGGATACTTAATGGCCTGGCATTATGAGAATCTGATTAATCTGCTTTCTAGAGGTTCTCCTACTATGCATCTAAATACATTAGATTGAAAATTGGTTGAAAAAACATTTCCAAATCCTTCTAGGGACCACTATGAATGACTAACCATATTGACAACTTCAACTTCAATTCCCATAGAAATAAGAATCCAGGAAGGCTGTGAGGCTTAATTATTTTGTGACCCTGACTGTTTTGTCCTTTAACACCTCTCAATTGCTTCTTCTATCTTCTGCTTCTGTACCTTAGAATTCTCATTATAAAATAGGTAAGAAGCTCCCCCCTCCAACCTCCCTAAAATTCAGTCTTAGATCCTGCCTCCTAACCTCTTTGCTGATCTCTAATCTTGTATGTTTTTCAGACATCTCGAATTAGATGTTCAGTAGACATCTTAAACTCAATACATCCAAAACAGAATTCATTATCTTTCCCCCAAACCCTCCCCTCCTCCTACCTGCTCTATTACTGTAGTGAACATCATTCTCTCAGTTCTCCAGACTCACAATCTAGGAGTCATCCAGAACCCCTCACTCTCTCTCACTTCCATATCCAAGCTGTTGCCCAGGGCTGTCAATTTCACATTTGTATGGACCCTGAATACACCCACTTTTCTCCTCTGATACTGCCATCACTCTAGTACAGGTCCTCATCACCTCAGGCCTTGTTTATTGCAATAGCCTGCTGGTGGTTCTGCAAGCCTCCCCCCACTCCAATCTACCCTCCATTCATCCACTAAAGTGATGTTCCTAAAGCTCAGGTCCAATCATTTCAAACACACACCCCCACTCCCACCCCCAACCCCAATAAACTCCAGTGGCTTCCTATCTCTTCCAGGAGCAAATACAAATATTCTGTTTGGCATTCAAAGCCCCTCCTAATTTAGCCCCCTCCTACCTTTCCAGGTGTCATAACTTCCTAACGTGTACTCTTTGATGCAGTGACACTGGCCTCTGTGCTGTTTCATGAACAAGACACTCTGTGTCTCTGGTCTCTGGCTATCTGACTGTCCTCCACGTCCTCCTCCTGCCCCCCACTACTGTCCTCCCTGACTTCCTTTAAGCCCCAATTAAAATTCCACCTCCTACTGGAAGCCTTCCACTAACCCCTGGTACATCGTGGGCGCCTAATAAATGTTTACTGAACTGAACTGAGCTGTGAGCTAAGGTAGAAGACGTCAGATTTGTTGTGGACTGGCTAGTCCCTGAAGGGTGAGAGGAGGCAGTGGTGGTGGCAGGATGTCGTGGTATGGAGGGTAAGCAGAACTAGGAGCTGAGGTCCTGCCTATTAATTAATCTGACAAGTGTAAGAAAACGGTGGGAGTGGAATGAGCATTGAACAAGGAGTGCGAGGACCCGGGTTCCAACCTCATCTCTGCTTCTTATTGCCTTTGTAACCTAGAAAGTCATTGAACTCCCTCTCTTTGGCCTCAGTTGTCTTATCTGTAAAATAAGGGGGTTTGGACTGGGTGGTCTCTAAAGTTACGTCCAGCTCTAGCCCTGTGATCTTAAGACTGCCTGGCGGGGAAGTAGGGGGGGGGCGGACGACGGAGAGTTAGAAACTGCAAAAGAAGGGCGGAAAAAGGGCGCCAGCAGCTTCACGGCTAGATGAGGCGACAGGGAGACTACTTCCGGGACACCCACGACTTTTTCCGGAGCGGCTACCTGAGTAAAGCGGAAGTGTCCCGGCCGGAGGCGCCTGGCTTTAGAAAAAGGAGAAAGAGGAGGAGCAGAAGGAGTGGGAGAAGAGTCCAGGTCTTTCCACGGGGCTCCGGCTCGCGTGAGGACGCCGGGGAGTCTGGGGTTCTTGCCCTCCCCCGCTCCGGAGGCCCGGGGATGGCGACTGCGGGGGCGGCTCAAGAGAAGCAGTTTCCCCCGGCGCTGCTGAGTTTCTTCATTTACAATCCCCGCTTCGGCCCCCGGGAAGGAGAGGTAGCAAGAGTGTGAGGGGGTCTGTCAGTCGGCCTGGGGTGTAGGTGCTGAGGGCTGGCTGGGCCGCCCCCGGCGGATTGGAGCGGGGTGTGTGTGTATTAGGGGGGGTCAGCTCCGAGGGAACCCCGTGGGTGCGAGGTGGGCTAAGACAGAGGTTCTTTACCTGGGGTCCTCTGAACTTGAACGGGGGAAAATGACATCTTTATCTTCCCTAATCTCCAATTTGCGCATTTTCTTCAGTTATTTCAAAATATTCTTCCGTGGAAGCGTCACTATATTGTCAGGCAATAAAGTTCATGACAAAAAAAGAGGTTAAGAACCGCTGGGTTTGAGAAATGTGTGGGTGTGACAGCTGCTGGCAACAAAAACACTCCTCCTCCCCTTTCTCTTTCCCCTCCCCTCCTCTCTCTTCTCTCCTTTCCCACATTCTCCTTTTCATTCTCCTTTTTCTTCCCTCTCCCTCCTTTCTTCCCCCCACCCTCCTATTCCGTTCTCCCTTCCCCTCTGACCTTTCCCCTACAGCTCAAAATCCATTTTGTTATCTCCCCAAAGTTTAGGACTTGTGGAGTTTATTTGGATCCACTGTTTTGTTTGTTTTTTTGTCCGAGCTCCTGTCTTTCATCATTGTTGGGGAATTAAGATGTATGGGAGATTTATGCCTATTGTGAGTTAATTTGCTGGCAAGGCTCAAAGCACTGATTTTTGGTTAAAATCCTGGCTTTTAAAAGTTTTTTCAAACCTTCTTTATCTCTAGGAGTTTGTTTTGTTTTTAAGTAACATCTTTCTAGGGAGGGTTACCTTTAACTCTGTTGTAGGTAGCTAATCACAAACTTTTTAAAGGCCATCAGGCGGTAAATGCTGATGAGTCTGCTGTCTCTTAATTTGCTACCACCAATCCTTAAGAAAGTAGGTGATATAAAATTAGCATTGTACTAGACATGTGATTTCTTCGGTACAGGAAATTCCCTCCTTCAAATCAGGCAGACACTTTCCCTGCAACTTAGAGTCTGAACAAGCCTCGTGGTCAAGCCTCCTGCAACTGCGAGGGGTTTAAGAAAGCTCCAGGGGTTCCTCAATCAGAATATAGTATATGTTAGGTGTATTTCAGCCCAGCCAGCTCTCAATTTTCTAAGTCACACAGCCTCTTAAAATTGAGATAGAGAAAACAAAAATTCAGAGTTGGTGCTTTTAGGGAAAATTGTTGTTACTTTTCGATAAGTGTGAACTCACCATAGGCTAGTGATAGCTATATATATTTATATGTTGAGAGGCGAATTATTGATAATGAGGCCTCTGGCTTTGTTTTTAATTTGAAAAGAGAGATGGAAAGTTGATATGCAGCTTTACTTTTTTAGAATCAAACCTTTTTTCATATAAATGAGATCTTTTTAATTTTTAGGAAGAAAAGAAGATTCTCTTTTATCATCCAAATGAAGTGGAAAAGAATGAAAAAATTAGAAATGTTGGATTATGTGAGGCTATCGTGCAGTTTACAAGGTAATACTTTATAATTATCATATTGCACTGCTTATTGAAGTCTTAACACTGTCTCAGAGAATTGTCCCAATTATTTTTTATCCTTTTTAGGACCTTTAGTCCATCAAAACCTGCAAAATCCTTACACACACAGAAGAATAGACAGTTCTTCAATGAACCAGAAGAAAATTTCTGGATGGTCATGGTACTTAATATACAATGTATATCTTTCTAAAATATTTATATTATATTTAAAATTTGAAGCATATCCCACTTAATGTTGATGATTGGGTGTGTAAAAGCATGTTGTTAGGTGAACACAACTTTACTGGTATATATTCCATGAGAATTGTGTTATAAATGGACTGGCAACCAAATAATATTACAAGAGAATTTTACACCTTCATAGTAAGGTTTGGTTGCAGTGTATTAATACTGTTATTGTGAAATGACTATTCAATTTGACCTAATTTGGATTATGCCTGTAGGTAGCATTTATAGAGTAAGATATTATTAAAAGCCTTGCTGTTGTGGCACCATAGAATTAGCAGTAAGGTTGAATGTGAGTTTAAAGTACCAAGCAAACTTCTAATGAAAGTATTTATCTTTGTACCTATTTTAATCATAAGAGGTTTGAATATGGTAGTATGTTTAGCAAATCAAAAAAGATTACAGGATTTGCAGTAGAAATAAAACAAGCAATCTATGCTTTTATATAATTTAATTTTTATCAAATTATGTAGGTTGTACGGAATCCCATGATTGAGAAACACGGTAAAGATGGAAAGCCAGTTGTTGAATATCAAGAGGAAGAGTTATTGGTAATTGTAACTTTTTAGTTCATTTTTTAGAATACCTTGTAAAATATTGTTATAAAAATACATACTTAGTTGTAAGAATTGTTAGGGCAAAAATTTAAAGTAGGTCGGTCTTATATCTGCTTCTCAGTGCATATTGAGATGTCTTACAATACACATAATAATAGTTTATCCTTATATATTATCTTACAGTTATAAAGCATGTTACATATGTTTCATAATTTGATTCTCACAGCCACCCTGGGAGATAAGTAGTATAAGTAGTAGGATAGGATAGGATGGTATCTGATCCTGTGATTTCACTGATGCACAGAGCTCCCAGGTGAATTCCCTCTACAAATGCAGGTTGATACTTTCTTTTTTTGGGGTGGAGGGCAGTTGGGGGTTAAGTGACTTGCCCAAGGTCACACAGCTAGTTTTTGTGTTAAGTGTCTGAGGCCAGATTTGAACTCAGGTCCTCCTGACTCCAGGGCCAGTGCTCTATTTACTGCACCACCTAGACGCCGCCAGGTTGACACTTTCTCTGTAATTAATATTCTTAGACTGTTGCTTACAACACCAAGAGATTAAGTAACTTATCTAAGATCTCCCAGCATGGGGATTTGAACCCAGGTCTTTCTGGCTTCTCTGCCAGCTCTTTATCCATTGTATAACACTGCCATTTGCTTTAAGCAGTATTATCCCTGTTTTACAGATGAGGAAGCTGAGGCTCAGAGAGTTTGTGACTTGCTAAAGCTAAGACAGATGGTAATTGACTTGAGCTAGTTTTCATATCTAAATCCTCTGACCCCCAAGTCCAGTTTTCCTTACACTGCTAGTTAAGATCAATACTTAAAAAAAAATATATCTCTGCTATAATTTTAGTGCTGAGCACAGTTCCTGGTTTGCAGTAGGCACTTGATATTTGTGAGACTGAAGAAATAAATAAATAAACAAACAAACAAATAAGCAACTTTCACAGGCAACAATGTCATAGAACCATAGAGTCGGAAGGGGTCATAAGAGGTCATTGCTCTATGAATTTGAACGAAAATATCCCTTGCTTTCCGTATTTAGCTGCCATGCGACCAAGTTTAAAAGAATCTAGATGTTGAACCAAAAGTCAGTATGAGAGGATATGTTTTTCTTATCTTGAGATTTATTTATTCTGCATTTTGGGTTTGTTTTTTTAATAGGACAAAGTGTACAGCTCTGTACTGCAACAGTGCTATAGCATGTACAAGGTAAGTTTGACTATATTTAGAACTTGGAGAGAGTCACTAGTTCCCTTTCAGGTGGTGGATGTTAAAATAGTAATTACGCACTTTCTTTCAATAGCAGCAATAGCTAATAGCACTTGTATAACACTTTTAAGATTTGCAAACCGTTGTACATATTATCTCTTTTGATCCTTACAATGAACGTAGGAGGTAGTAGGTGCTGTTATTAGCTCCATTTTACAGATGGCAAAACTGACTTAGAATGGTTAAGTGACTTGTTCAGGGTTACAGCTGGTACATGAGGCAGTACTCAAACTGAGATCTTACTGATTTCAAGTCTAGGATTCTTCACAATGCGTCATCTAGCTTTTAACAAGAATAGATTTGGAAGTTGGGGTCTTTTGTGCACATCTGTCCGAAAAGGGGGAGAATTTCGCTGTCTGAGAATTATCACTGCAGTTTTTGTTTTCGTAGTAAGATTAGAATGGTCTTATTTTTGGAGGGGGAAAGGCAAGGCAGTTGGGGTTAAGTGACTTGCCCAAGGTCACACAGCTAGTAAGTGTGTCAAGTATCTGAGGCTAGATTTGAACTCATGTCCTCCGGACTGCAAGACTGGTGCTCTATTCACTGTGCCACCTAGCTGCCACCTTCTTTTTTTTTCTTTTCTTCTTTTTTATGAAGTGATATTGATGGATGTGATTGATAGTTTTGCATCCTTTGATAGTTTTACATCCTTTGATAGTTTTTTGCACATGCTTAGAAACTTAGAATAGCTTTGTTGCTTAAGAGTAAATTTTTAAAGTTCAGAAGAGGCAATAATCACAATCTTTTGGTTAACTTGTTTTGTAATTCACTCTGATAATTAAAAGAGATATCAGAATGAGGTTGCTATAGGGCAGTGGAAGGTCTTAATATTAGAGAAACTGATATGTTTCTGTCTTTTAAACATTAGCTTTTTAATGGTACATTTCTGAAAGCCATGGAAGATGGAGGTGTCAAAGTTCTAAAAGAAAGATTAGAAAAATTTTTCCATCGGGTAAGTTTTATGGCTTTTATTTACATTTTTAAAATTAGAGTCTCAATGTATAGATATTCATTGGAGACAAAATCTCTCTTCGTCTTAAAGAAATAAAACTTAAATATCCAGGTGATCAAATACTATAGTAGCCACATTATGGTAATACCAGATCAAATAAGAAAATGCTTTAGGTCTAATTTGATATTGTTTTCATTACTCCATCAAATTTCAGGGAATCGTGCAGATTAGTAATAGGAGATCAGATGTTTGGATGTTGTCCTGATCCAGTACCATCCACATATATTCAAACACAAGGTAGTCAGTCTTTAATGCACTGAAATTTTCTGTGAAATTGGTGCACTTTGGTTTCTTTTTTATGTATTGATTCTATTTCATTCTTGCAGAATCAAAGTGGGAACTTAGAACTGAGCATTTATGATATTGTAAGAATGATGTTCTATTTGTGCCAAGTGATACACATTTTTTCCATATACCATCCCTTGTTCAAAATTCATTTTGTAGTGGTTTTAAAGTGATTGCTCTCAATTTATTTTCCTCCACAAAATGCTTGTTGATATGTTTTGAGGAATTCCTCTTGTTTTTGTGTATTATGTCATGACATCATTTAATCTACAGTGATGAAGATTAACTCTTTGAAATACCCTTAGGCCTTGTATTCACCTTCATTTTCTTAATGGTAATCCTCTTTTATCTCAGTCTAATCCAATTTGTTACAGTATGTGATGGTACCTTTTAGCTGTTCAGAGTTGTAGGATGTGGACCTCTAAAAGAAGACCCCGCTTTGAGGAAGCACAAATTTAAGGAATTTGGCATTTTTAAAGGAAACAACAATACATTAAATCATATGAGAGTAAAATGTTACTATAGATTTGTTCATCACATCTATGGTACATTGTGAAGTCTGAGCCACACTCCATGTAATAACCTTAAAAATCACTGATTTACTGGGAGAGTTGGAGATTAAAACAGTGCTTTATGTCACTTTTTATGTATCAAGATATGTTTCTTAATCATTATGTAGCTTCTTTGCTAATGAGGCTTTAGTTTGTCTTTAATAGCACCAAACATTTATCCTTAAACAAGCATAGAAATAGTGGCCATTCAAAAAACATCTTTTGGTAGTTTTGCAGTTGTTAGAGATTTTGTTTAATGTTAGTAAGCTTTTTTTACTTTATATTTTCCCCACAGTATTTGCAAACCCTGCATTTACAGTCATGTGACCTACTTGACATTTTTGGTGGAATCAGCTTTTTCCCATTGGATAAAATGACTTACTTGAAAATCCAGTCCTTTATTAATAAGATGGAAGAAAGCTTGAATATAGTTAAATACACTGCCTTTCTCTATAATGATCAACTCATCTGGTAGGTATTCTCCAAGTCTTGGAACTTAAAATTTAAATAGCTTAAAATTTTTTTTTTTCATTTTGTCTGGATATGTTGCTTATACACATAAAGTTGTGGGATTTTTTTTCCCTGTCGTTCTTTTTCACTTTGGTGGTTTGTTATATAGTCCAGGAACATTACAATTATAACAAGCTGCTGCTGTTCATTTATTTTGTATCACTTTTTGTCTCCTTCCTCTAAGTCAGTATTATTTCCCTGTAGTTAGTTTTGCTTACACTACTTAGATGCTAATTTATTTCTGCTCTTAAATTCTTGTTTGCCTGTCCTATCCCCAGTTCCTTGAATTTATTTAAATCTGTAATTTCTCTTTTTATGTAATTATTTTTTCTTACACATAGGATCATTGCTCTAGAGCTGAAAGAGACATTGGAGTCATCATAGTTCAGGCCCTTCATTTTACAGTTGAAGAAATTTAGTCCCAGGGAAGTTAAATAATTTTCCCAAAGTCACACAGGTAGTAAATGTCAAAAATTGGCTTTGAACCCAAGTCCTCTCATTTGGAATCAAAAGGTTGTTGGTTTTTTTTGTTGTTGTTTTTCCACTATGCCACATCTCTTAACTCTCTCTTCTTACCCAGCTAAGTATGTTATTTAGAATCTTCTTTTCTTACCCGCATTCTGACTTTTTAAACAATTATCCTGTTCTTTTGGGAGACTTATAATCCTTAAGTTATCTTTGTGTATTCTGTCTTCAAGGTCAGTTTCTTAGGCTTGTATGGGATTTATGTGCATTTTAAGGGTGATGTCTTTTGCCTTTTTTTCCCTGCCAAAATTTTCTTCCTCTTTAGTATTTTTGTGTTCCAAATCTGTCATTTTTTTCTTTCAGAACTTCTATTTCTTTGGACAAAATGCCTTGAAAATTTTATACTTTGTTTTTGTTACTTTAATTCTGTTTCAGGTTCTGATTTCTGACCTAATATAATTCCTTTTATCTTCTTTTAACAGTTTACTTCTTTTTTGAAATAGTATAGAGTTGATCTTGTCCATCATATAACCCAGAAAAGGAAATCTTTTAAAAAAAGTCTAAGCAGCAATCCTGGATTCATAAGTTATGGGTTAATTGATTTGGAGAGTCTAGGTGGCATATGTGTTATCAAAAAAGCCAAGGAATAATGATTTGTTTTCTATAAACCAAGAAAAATTTTAACGAAAGAGTAATCATTAAACCAAAGAATAAGAATTAAAAGTTTCCAAAAAAAATTTAGAAAATTTTTTTTCATCGGTTAAGTTTTAGAAATTCAATTTCTATTTTTCATTCTCAAAAATTCTTTAAAGAAAGGATTGTGACATAGTTAAAATTGCATTGGCACAAGATTGATTTTAGTTTTGGCCCTGTATTGACTTCACAAATCACTAAACTTTCTAGACTCAGTTTCTTCTTTAAAATGAAGGCATTAGGCTGACTTCTCTGTAAAGGTTCCTTTTCTAATGTTCTCTTATTTTATGAACTAGACTTGAAATCAGGAAGGCTTAGGTTAAGATCTCACTTCTGGCACTAGTGGTGTGATTTTGGGGCATGTTAACCTATCTGAGACTCAGTTTCACCATCTAGGAGATCATAATACTTGTACTGTCTCTCTCTAAGGCTTCTAATGAGATAAAGTGCTTTGTAAAGCTAAAATGTTCTATAAGTGAGTTGTTATTGTTCATGTTAACCTTTTGCATTTCATAGAACATTACTTTTTATATTTGAAAAACACATAAAAACTTTAAAAATATCTAAGAAGTCTAAAGATCCTCTAAGTTAGTAAATCATCTGCACTATGTTTAAACTGTTCATAATTTAAATCTTTTAAGTCACTACTCTGTGTTTTACTGAATATAATGACTTCATAAACAGAAAGAATGCCCTAATATGAGTTACTGGTGGTTGTGCTATGTAGGAATTGCTGGGGAAATTGACAAAAATAAGCTTAGATTATTTTCTTATTCTGTATAGTTATTGAATGGTACTCAATTTAAATATAAAGTATTTTCCATGTTTTACGTGATTGCATATATATAACCTATATCAAATTGCTTACCATCTTAGGGAGGGGAGGGGAGGAAGGCGAATATGGAATTCAAAATTTTGTAAAAAAAAAAAAAAGAATATTAAAAATTGGCTTTAAATGTCATTGAAAAAAACAAAATACTATTTAAAAGGGGAGAAAGATATAAGAAATTTGGTGAGGAAATGACTAGAGGTCATTATAACTATGATTAGTGTAATGCCATGCACCAGCAGATTCCCAAAGGAATGCTACTGTGAACAGCTTTTAGAGTTCAGATTACAAAATAGAGTGAACACTCTGTTTATTCCATTACAAATCAAGACAAACATTCAAAACATTATAATATTCACA
>CM053580.1:332328491-332344717 GCA_028627135.1 Pseudochirops cupreus
TCTCAGCCTTCCAGGTGGCCCTCACCATATTCTGGTCTCAGGAAAACTCCATCTCAGTTCTCAGTCAGTTCTCAGCTTCCAGATGCTAGGAGAGAAACTCTTTCTCTCTCTCTGTCCCTTCAGCAGGAGCAGCATTCAAATTCTGTCTCTCAGATGCTGGGAGAGAAACTTTCTCTTTCTCCCTCTCTTTGTCTCTCTCTCTCAGCCAGCTTCAGTCTCCACAATTCTTCCTTCACCCAGATCAACATTCCAATTCTGTCTGTCTGTCTCTGGAATTCTTGCTTATATACACACCTCAGCCAATCCCCTTCTTCCACATCAACAGGGGAGTTCATGCCTTCTCAACAATGGGACAGGGTTTGCCCCTTCCACACTTAGCACTTAGTACTAAGTGCTAAGTATCCTGCTAAACAGATTACTATTACAGTTAGGGAGAAAATTCTTAACAAAAATGAGGGTAAGGCATTTTACCATTAAATGGGTAATTTCGATTACAGGAAATCGTATGCTTTTGCATGAACAGCTAGAATAAAATGGAAACTCTTAATTGGGGGACAATTTTCATCAGATATCTCTGATAGGGTGCTTACATTCTGGCAGTATAGGGAGTTAAGGCACACACATACACATATAATGAAGACTCATTGCCCAGTAGATGAGGGGATAAGTTCTCAAAAAAGGTATTATCGGCTATTAATAATTACATCAAATATCTCTCCAAATCACTAATAATAAGAGAAATGCAAGTTAATGACCAAACTTGATCCAGAGAAGAGTTCAGAGATAGAAGGGATATGGGGTAATAAATGCCCTGTGTGCAGTCAAGTGTGTTTGCTGTTTTATTGAACTGGGTTTGTTTTCTTTTTCTAATCTTTATTTTAATCTTTATTGCAAGAGGGAGACTCACTGGAAGAGTTGACACAGGGATATAGATGTGATATAAAAATAAAAGACATCAAGAAAATGTAAAAGTTACACGTTTTAAAAATTGATACTTTTATTTTTACATTACTCATTTCTAGAGAGAAAGAACCCTCGCTTGTTATAAAGAAATATATCTAAACAAAAACATCTGATTCCTCTGACAGTGCATGCATCATCATTCTGTCCTGATAGTTCCTTACATCTCCAGTTGCTCTATTAGACATCTTAAACTCAGCATATCTAAAACAGATTTATTTTCCTTCGCCCAAGCCTTCTCCTCTTTCTATCTTTCTTATTACTGTGGAGGACACCACTGTCTTCCCAGTCACCCAGGATCACAACCTAGATGTTATCTCCAGCTTGTTACTTTCATTCCCCCCGCCCCCCATATCCAATCAGATGTTAAGCCCAAAGCCTGATTTGCCTTCGTAACATCTCTTGTATACCTCCCTCTGCCCTTCTTTCTTTTGATATTGCTACCACCCTGGTGCAGGCCTGCTTCGAGTCTCTCCCCACTTCAGTCCATTCTCCACTCAGCTATCAAATTGCTCTTCTTAAAAGTGCAGGTCTGACCATGTCAAACCCTGTCCCTTCCCCTCCTCCCATTCAGTAAACTCTAGTGGCTCCCTGTTACCTCCAGGATCAAATAAAATTTTCTGTTTGGCCTTCAAAACCCCTCTTGACTTGCCCCCTTCCTATCTTTCCAGTCGTCTTATACCTTACTGTCTCCCCACGTCTCACATATGCTCTGCAGTCCAGTGGCATTGGTGTCCTTGCTCTTCCTCTCATAAGGTACTCCATCTCCCAACTCCCTTACATTGACTGTGTTCCCCAAGCCTGAAATGCTTTCCTTCCTGGGATCTCTTACCTTCCTTCAAGTCAAAGTTTAAGTTCAGTATCTTCCAAGAAAAATTGGGAAGATTTCTGGCAGCTGCTAGTCTTCCCCTAACACTAACTGTGTATTTATTTTTTATGTATCCTGTGTAAGTACTTACCTGGGAACATTTTATTTCCTAGCAGGGTCATAGGAAAATAGCTATAGACTTGGAAGGGACCCCAGAAGCCATCTAGTCCACGGTTTGCTAAACTTTTTCTATTCACGACCCCTTCAGTGCTCCTTAAACTGTGGGTCACAACCCACAGTTTAAGAAGCTAACCTCTGCATTTAATAGATGAGATACTGAAGTACAGGGTAGTTGTTTCTTATCCAGAATAAGAGGTGGTAAGGTTAAGCCAAGATTTGAACCCAAGTCCTCTGACCCCAGACCCAGTGCTCTCTTCATCTACCCTGCTGCCTTTCTTTGAGGGATATTTCCCCTTAAAGCTTTACATAAATGGGAATTGTTAATATTCATGGTAGAATGGCATGAGAAAATATTTTCTTAGTTATTGAAAGGATCAGTGTCTAGCACAGTGCCCAACATAGTCAAGTCAGCAAGCATTTACTAAACACTTATTGTTTGTCAGGCCCTGCTGGGGGCACAAAGATAGACAGTAACAGTCCCTACCCTCCAAGAGCTCACATCTGTTGGGGAAGAAAACATGTGGTTAGCATGTTATGTATATATATATAATGTTCTTCTCTAATGTTACTTTTGATTTATTTTGTGTGGACACGTGCACACACACAAGGTAGATCAAAAATAATGTCAGAGGGGAAGGCACTGCCAACTTGGGACTGGGAAGGTCTGTAGAAAGTGTGATTGGAATTTATCTTACAAGGAGGCCAGGGAATCTGAGGCATGAGATGAGGAGGGACAGCATTCCAGGCTTGGGGGACTAGCAGTGCAAAAGCATGGAGGTGGGAAAGGGGCTGTCAAGTGCGCTATATATCAAGTAGTGCCAGTATTGCTGGTTCATAGATTGCATCAAGGAGAGTAAAGTACAAGAAGACAGGAAAGGTAGGAAGGGGTCATGTTTTGAAGTTTTAAATGCTAGAAGAGTTTATATTTGGTCCTAGTCATAATTGGGAATCACTGGAGTTTATTGAGTAGGAAGTTTGACATGATCATCTCTATACTTTAGGAAGATCATTTAGAAGCTGGGTAGAGGAGGGACTGGGAGGGAGAGAGACCAACCAGAAGGCTGTTTGTTGTATTAGTCCAGGTACTGAGTTATGAGGAACTGTGCTAGAGTGTTGTCAAGACTTGAAAGCAGACTTGGTATGTGGGGTGGGTGCAAGTGAGGAGTTAAAGATGGGTAGAAGTTGCAAGCCTGGGTGAGTGGGAGAATGGTGGCACCCTTAGCAGGGAAGTTCAGAAGAAGGGAGGACTTGGGGGCAAAATAATAAGTTCTTTTTGGACATGCTGAGTTTGAGCTGCCCTATGACATGTTTTGAAGTGTTCAGTAGGCAGTTTTTGATGCACAGTTGATGCTCGCAAGAGAGACTCAGGCTGGGTATATAGAGAGGAGAATCATCTTTACAGAGATGATAACTGAACTCAGAAGAGCTGATGAGATCACCAAGAGAGAACGTCAAGCTCGGATTATGTCATTGCTCAATAAATTCTGTAGCTTCTGGGATCAAATTCACACTCCTCTGTGTGATGTTAACAGCCTGGTTCTGAACTACTTTTCTGGCTCTGTTATGCATTGCTTCTATTCATGTATAGTAGAGTTCCCTCAAACTGGCCACCTTGCTCCAACTCATATACTGCCTTCTCCATGAGGCTTTCCCTAATTCCCCTAAACTGCTAATGCTGTCACTGAAAATTATCTCAGATTTATTTTCCGTATATCAGTCATCAACAGGAACTTAGCAAGGATCTGCTATTTTCTAGATATTGGAGATAAAAATACGAAGAATGAAACAGTTATGTGTGTGTATATACAGTTGTCCCTGCTAGAATATGAGCTCCTTGAGGGGAGGGACTATGTGATTTTTTTTCCTATGTATTCCTACTACCTAAGATAATGTTTGGTACAAAAATAAGCACTAAGTAAGTATTTTTCCATTCCATTATGCCTTGCTTAGTGTTGTTAATTATGGGATTATTGAATAGTTATCTGTGTAGTTGGATTTATCAAGGTATCTGTACAATCTTAACATGTGCATCAAAAATTCCCCTGATTTCTTGTTGGTTTTTTTTTTTTGCTCATTTTGTACATTACAGTTCTTTATGTTGTGTTCTTTTTCTGAAGATAGTAATTATGTGGTGAAAAGTGATATTTGATTTTTCTTTTGGGACTTTTTTCTGATGAGAGAGTTTAACTGTTTGATATATGTAATTTATTAGAGCTTGAAAATTTTAAATATTCTTTTTTAATGTCTTGCACACTCCTTAAATTATTCTGAAAATTAAACAAATTGTGTGGCCTTTTTAAAAAAAATATGGGATGTCTCATGGCAAAGAAAGTATTGAACTATAAGAGAAATAAGTCTTGATACAACCAAGAGCTTATTCACTGATACATAACATTGCCCTTATCTTCATTTAAGTAATTTAGCAAGTATTGCATCTTGAATAGAACAAAGACTTATGATGGGGGGAAGTATTTCAATTGTTAACTCTTCTTTAGCTACATTTGAATTTGGGGTGGGTTTAAGAAAAAAAAATACCTAGTTGCCATGGGGTCCTTAATCAAATAGTATTTAAATCTTCCTGTACCACCATAGAAAAGATAACTGGAAATTAGTATAACATTTAACTAAAAACAGCACAGAATGCCATTTAAAACAAAAAAAATACCCCATATATTTCTTGATATTCAGATAGGCCACATTTTAATAATTTAACTTAAGCTTTTTAAAAAGCCAGTGGATGGTTTTTTTTTGTTGTGTGCATGAAGAAAAATGAGCTAAATCTTGTTATATATGAACTATTGATATGAGGCAGAATTATCTCAGCCTTCCAGGGTAGGGTTTGTATTCAGGTTTTTTGTTGCTGTTTTTTCTTTAATTAGTAGTAAAGGCCGATGCTTGTTCTTTGCCCCTCCTCCCTTTTTAAGTTAATTTATTTGTTTTTAGTTTTCAACATTCACTTCCATCAGTTTTAAATTTCTTCCTCCTTCCTTCCCTCCTCCCCCAGACGGCATGCAATCTGATATAGGCTGTACATATACATTCCTATTAAACATTCATATTTTCACATTAGTCATGTCGTATAGAAGAATTACAAGCTGGTGCTTGTTCTTAAAGACATTGCTTAAAGGGAGAATCAGCCTGTTTGTTTTTAACACATTGAGTAATCTACAAACTTCAGTTTAACTGCCTTTCCTTGAATACCCTATTTTTGTTCAAATGAGCCGTGTTGAAATTTTTATTACTGTGCAGTCTTCTGTCGTGTAGTTTAACAGAGAGAATTTTTCTAGTGCTCCAACTGTACCACTAGTCCTACTTACCAGTTTTTGTTTTTTGATACTTCTTGGAGCAAACTTAAAGAAGGACCAGTGTTTTCCTCTCTTTTCCTATCTTAAAGCAAAATCAGGTAACTAGTTTCCATCTACTTGGATTAAAGATGAAATCTGATCTTATATCTGTAGGTTGTTGCCAAAGCTGGTATGACTGTGGAAGCAGCATTAAAGGTTTTTTCTCAGCATTTGTCTTTTCACCTTGACTCTCCATTCTGTTCTTCTCTTACTACTTGACAGAATTTTTTTGGCTTTTGAATGTGTCCACCTTCACTTGTAGAAACTGAGAAGTGTTAATGTATAGATTTCCCTTTCCCTAGGAGCTGTAGATGAGACTCATACAGAAACAAGAAGCGTGACTTCAGTACCAACTCATTTTACAAAAAACTAAATGTCTGTCTCTCGCTACCCAAAATAAGCTCTTTATTATAACTAACGAAGCTCCCGAAAGATCCTACGTATAGTATAGTCACATCAAGAAACATTTATTAAGTACCTACTATATGCCAGGCATAAGATTAAGTTGTTTTGAATTTTCCTTTATTTAAATTATGTGTGATGCAAGAACAGGGTACTGTAGAGAACTAATTTGAAAGAGATTCAGTTTGTTCTTTTCTCTTTGGATTATTAATCTTATGATCTCCCAGTTATCTGGGAGAATTATTTGTTCATGAGGTATTAACAGAAAAATGAATGAACCCTTTTGTGATCAGGACGGCAGAAAGATGGATGATTGATTTCAAAGCTTTAACTTCTGTTTTTTCCCCCGTTAATTTCAGGAGTGGATTAGAACAAGATGACATGAGAATTTTATACAAATATCTCACTACTTCCCTATTTCCAAGACACATCGAGCCTGAGGTATAGACACCAAAATATATTGTGAATTTGGGGGATTATTATCCCATTTTTTTCTTATAGTGTTGGTCATTTAATAATTTAGTAACATGAGATGGTTATTGTACGTGCCAAGCCCTTGGCAAAAATACTTGTCAGAAAGATATAGTGGTAACAGTATTTTGTGAAAGGAACTGTATGCTTTGGTTCTGATGCTAAACATTGAATTTGTTATAGTTCTTTAATGACAACTAGCATTTTCACCAAATAGAGGATAATTCAATATTGTCCCTTCCTTAAACACTTGTCTGTCTTATGAATGATTGAGCATTTAATAGTGTAGTGATATTGCCTGCTCAGTTTCTGTACTCTATTTAACTTTCACATATGCAGTCATGAACATTAAGGTAGTACAAAATCTTTATGCCATAAACATGACATATATTCTAAATGTTAAAAGAAACCAAATACACTAAACTCTAAGAGGACTTAAGGCCTGATTTGGGTGAGAAATTAAAAACAGATTCGGTATTATAAATTCCTGTACTTTGTATAAAGCCTCTGTTTTGGCATAGTCTTTTTTTTTTAAGGTCATGAACTTAAAAAGTAGAATTCATGTCAGCATGAGGGAGTAGATGCAAACTTAGAGAGGGAGTTCTAGCACTATACCCTAATAGTTTTCAAGCATTTCCTTTTTTGCTCCTTGGTACTCCCATAAAAATAGATGAAAACATGCATTTCCTTGAGAAATATCAATTAACACACTCCTCATCCTACATAAAAAATTTAGAAGGCATTTGGTTTGGTAATGACTTGATTACCTTATGAGGAAGTTTATTTGTGACCTCCAAGTGCCAAAGACATTGTTTTTGCAGTAGAAAATGGAAAATTAAGTTCATTAAGAAGCATCATAGCACAATGAAAAGTACCATGGGATATGGAATCTTAGGTCCTGAATTCAAGTCCCAATTCTGTTAGATTTATAACCTATGTGACATTGGGCAAGTTCCTTAACATCTCCTGGGTCAGATTTTTCTCTATAAAAAAAAAAATCTGTAAAATGAAGGTATTGGCCATCAAGTTCAGTCTCTTCATTGTACAGCAGAAGAAACTAAGGCCCAGAGAAGAGAAGTGACTTGTGCCAAAAGTCACGCAGGTATTGACAGAGGCAGGGTTTTTTGTTTGTTTGTTTTTTCAGAACTGAGATTTAAATCCAGGTCTCTTCACAAAAAATCTAATGCTCTTTCTACTCATGTTAATTCTGTGAGTCTTTGATCTTATGACTAATTATCGATTATTTTTATTCATAAATGAGTAAATTAGAATGTGAATTGTAGGCTAGAATGAAGTTCAAGAAATGTCTTTTAAGTATCTGTTATGTTGTATAAGTCACTGTGATAGGCCCTGGGCCTACAAAGAAAAAAACCCGCCTTGAAGAAGCTTATGGTATGCTTGGGGGATGCTGCTCATACACAGAAGTAAATGTAAGGTAATTTGAGCAAGGAGAGAATATTAACAACCTGAGGAAGGGATGAGGGAAGGCTTTATAAAGAATGTGAACCATGTGATAAGCCTTGAAGGATCATAGATTTAGAGCAGAAAGGGACCTCAGAGACTTTCCGTAATTCCCTTGTTTTATGATAAGGCAGCTGAGGCCTAGAGTGCTGCCTCTGATCATCCAGGTCAGAAACTGAGGTGAGGGAGAAAAGGGGCAGAGGGCATTGGAAGCACAGCACCAAGGAAGAGGGAGTGTTGAGTTCGCAAAATAGCCAGAGGCTAGTTTGTTGGGAATGTAAGTTCCCATAATGCAGTCATGATTAAAATCAATAAGGCCTGTTGTCTTGTTTCTATTTTTTTTTAACTTCTTGGTTTAAACTTAAAGCATGCATTTTTAAACTGAAACAAACTAGCACATGTAAATGTTCTTTTTTCATAGCTGTGAAAGCGGGGGAAAAAGCTCATTTGTAAGTCATTTCCCAACTTTTGACTTGTTTATAGTTGGCAGGAAGGGATTCACCAATCCGAGCAGAAATGCCAGGAAATCTCCAACATTATGGAAGGTAATTTATCTTCTGATATACTCTTGGTTTCTTATTAGCTTTTAGATGAGCAGAATCAAAATGAATTGTTTTCATATTATGGAAAGTCCACATTATTTCTTGATGTGAAAAAATTATACAGTTCAGAAATACTATATTTGTTTCCAGGTCAATACAAGGGTTTGTGTTGTTTTCTGATTGCAAGAAGATAGTTTATGCTTTCAGACATGACATTTTATCTTACCATAGCGATGTTATCCTACAAATAAATGTTAAATAAGATGTTATCTTATAGATAAAGGTATAGACATTTTACTTTAGTGTGTCAGGTAGGCCTTTAGAACCTAGTTAAAGTATATCTGTGACAAAAGTAGAATATTTATGGTTCTCATATGGTACTAGTCACAGAAGAAATGCCATAGTTTCCCATTTAAATGACAAACAAAAAACCCAAAAGTTGCTCTGTCACAATTCTTCTGGTTTGACACAGTTCTGGTATTACCCTATATTTTGTCTTGGCTTTCAAAAAATGTTATACATTTTTGTAAAATGGCATATATTTTGCTAAAAAACTATAACTTTTCTAATGAATGTGAGTCATTTTTGTGCTTGCTTTTAAGATTTCTTACTGGGCCCTTGAATCTTAATGATGCAGAAGCAAAATGCAGATTTCCCAAAATTTTTGTCAATACAGATGACACTTATGAAGAGCTTCACTTAATTGTTTATAAGGTAATATCACCATTTCCCCTAAACATTATTAATCATTACTGAGTATTGGTGTATGTGAGTGCACACCCAAATGTCATGTATGTTTCTGTGACAAGCGGTTCATTGGGATTTCTTAAGGAGTGGCAGCTATTTTTTAAAACTCAACAGTGTGTGTGCTCCTTTGGAGTTGTAGTTAGTTTTCATATATGTCTTTGAATGATCTTGTACTGTCATGAATGAAGTGGTGGTTGTCTAGGCTTGCCATTTAGTTCTTATATAACTCATATAGAAAGATCTTGAAGGCAAAGGGGGTGGCGTTGGAGCCAAAGAATGATAATGGCCTTCTGGTGCTGTCTCACTCTGGTGGCTTTCCAGACTTGAACAGTATCAGCTTGCTTCCACTTTGGATTTTAATATTGGTTAGTGATGTATAAGTCAATTATATGAAAACACACCCATTGCCTTCATCAAAATGTACACACTGTTATGTACCTTGAGTAGAATTTCATCACTTAATATAGAAAAACATAGGACTAGAATATATTTTTGTTACTTTAAAGAAGTTTTTACTAATTTCCTTTAAGAGTTTAATTTTTAAGAGTAATTTTGTAGGGGCAAGTAGGTGGCGCAGTGAATAGAGAGAGCACTGGCCCGGAGTCAGGAGGACCTGAGTTCACATCTAGCCTCAGACACTTAACACTTACTAGTCATGTGACCCTGGGCCAGTCACTTAGCCCCAGTTACCCTGCCTTCCCCCCTCCAAAAAAAAAGGCAAAAAAAGAGTAATTTTGTACATTTTATTAGGTTTTAAATTTCAAGACCATTTTCGAAATATGAAACTAGTAGCTGTATGTGACAGCATACAGTACACCTTAATAGAAAAATAAATAAATATGCATGTAATAAACATGTAAAAATAACTGTGGATTTGCCATTTTGAATTAGATGAGCTATACAATTTGAGTATATAAAATGTTAATTATATTTTTTATTTCTATTTATGTGAAATTTAGAAATACCATATTAAGCATTAACTTGTGATTCTAGGATTTTGCGAGAAGTGACCTAGAGTAAAATGTTTGTACTTACACACTTAGCAAAACCACCACCACAACAACAATGATAACAGCAGCGATAGGCTGCATTTATGTAAAGTATCCCAAAAGGCATAGTGCGATTTTAAACTTCAGTGTAGCTTTTACCCCGTAAAGGTCCTTGAAGGCTTGTAAAATTCTTTGCATATATTACCTCATTTGATCCTCTCAACTGTGAGAGGTTGGTGCTATTATTATTCTCATTTTACAGATGAGGAAACTGAGGCAAACAGGGTAAGTGACTTGCCCAAGGTCAGTTAGTATCTGAGATAGTATTTAAACTCAAGTCATCCAGTACTATCCAGTGTGACATTCAGCTGCTCAAAAGAGATTAATTACATGAAGAAAAGGTGTAGTAGAGGCTGCATGAAGAAGTAGATAAAATGCCACTTTTGGAGGGGAGGAAGGCAAAGCAGACTTGCCCAAGGTCACAGAGCTAGTAAGTGTGTCAAGTGTCTGAGGCTGGATTTGAACCCAGGTCCTTCTGAGTCCAGGGCCTGTGCTCTGTTCACTGTGCCACCTAGCTGCCCCTAAAGTGCTACTTTTGAACCCAGAGGACTTGAGTTTGAATCCTGCCTTGACTTCTTTGTGGCACTGAGTAAATCATTTGACGTCTAAACCTCAGTTTCTTCATCTGTGAAGTGGATGCAATGATAGCATTAGCTCCCTACTCTTGTAAAGTAAATTGAATAATATATAAGTGCTTGGCAAACCTTAAAGTGTTATATAAAATTAGCTATAATTTTCTTCTAAACCTGATTTTAATAATTCTTTTCAAGTGTTTGAAAGGCTGTCAAATAGACGACAGATTAGATGTGCTCTGCCTGACCCTAGAGACTCTAGGAACAATTAGTGGAAATAATAGATTTAAGCCTGATGTAAGGAAAGATTGTCTAATAACGAGATTTTCAGAAGTAGAATGAGCTGCCCCAAGAAGGAGTAAGTTCCCAGTCACCAGAGTTCTTCAAGTACAAGATGGGTGGCCAGTTGTTGAGAGGTATGGTATTATGTCTGTAATTTTCTCCTGTGACCACAGAGTGTTTTGAAGCACTACTTGGCTTGCAAGTTCAGAAGTCTTCCTTATTTGCAAATTTCCTAATAAACTTAGTGGCCACAGGTTAAGCAGGGGAGGAAAAGAAAAAACTACATTCTATAACCTTTGGTTTAATATGGTGGTGGTTTTTCCCTCTCCTAGGCCATGAGTGCAGCCGTTTGTTTCATGATCGATGGTAAGTATAGCACTTTTATCTGTTTTCAGATGAAAAAAACACTCTGTTGCCTTCTTCTGTGATTAAAACGTAAACATAAATTAAATTAAGTGACACAAATCAGAGACATAGAAGGATACACTGTGAAGCTCCAGGTAAAACATGATTGCCTTAACTTTATGATCACTTCATTCAGGACAGATTCTTCAGGTGGGTTTTGGAAGGTAAAACCATCCTATTAGTTTGGCCCAATCAGGGAATACTGAACTAGGGCTATCATGTGTATTTATTTCTTCATATAATGTGTGTTTTCTTCATAAATGTTACAAATTTTGTCTCTTGTGTTTTTATTTTTATTTTATTTTTTTGCTTTTTGGAGGGGGGGAGAGCTGGGTAATTGGGGTTAAGTGACTTGTCCAAGGTCACACAGCTAGTAAGTGTTACGTGTGTGAGGTCAGATTTGAACTCAGGTCTTCCTGACTCCAGGGCCAGTGTTCTATTTACGTACCACCTAGCCTCCCCTCATGTTTTTATTAGAGGAATAAGATTTGATCAGGTTATTTCAGATTATTTGATTACTTTGTATCTAGCAAAGTGATTTGAATATTTAAATAGAAGAGAGAGAAAATAAATGATTCACTTCTTTTACATGAAATAACATAACTAGAATAGAGGAAAAACATTTATAATTTTTTTTTAATTACTCAGCCTCTGTGCAGCCTTCTTTGGATTTTTGCCGAAGATTGGACAGCATCGTGGGACCTCAGCTCACAGTTTTAGCATCAGACATTTGTGAACAATACAACATCAACAAAAGAATATCAGGGTTTGTACTGTGCTTTGTATACCCTTTCAGACACTGAGAGTGTGCATAACTAACACTTCATTTTAAGTTTTATCTGGTATCAGTGCTGTACAAAATGGATACATTTAATGTGTACCTTTCAGTGGTTTTCCCCTAGTTATGATGAAGTAAGCTGAGTTGTTTGCCTTTGCCCCAGTTTCTTTTAGGCTACACATTTTTTTGAGGGACTGAGTGGGGATTAGGGTGTGACTTTTGACTCTCAAACAGTTTTTCTTCTTTTTTTTAACTAATGGATTAGTTTCAAACTAAGGGATTGAACCTATACTAGCCTTATTAGTACCGTGTTCTTAAGCACTTGAGCTAAGCAACCTAGACTATTAAAGAGTACTTTGGTTTTCACTGAATTATTAGGACATTGAGCAGTAACCAAGACCTATTTGTTTTGAGCACTTTATCTGTTTAAATTGATATGTGGCCCTGGATAAAATAAAATATATTTAAAAGTTATAGGAAGAATGTGGTGGTCCCATTCCTTTTACAACATTGTTTCTGGGCCTTTCAAGACTCCTTTATAAATTTTTAGATCTTTATTAAATTAAAAACAGTGATTTTTGATGTAGCTAAGCTTATGTAAGTGATACTGCTAAGTGAGCAATAAATACCACCTAACTAAAGAGAAAAATGATTAGATATAGGAAAGATTTCTCTCCCTCTAAACCCTGTATCAAATATTTATAAATAAGGCCTTCCCCAAGGCACATTATCACATTGGCTGTCTTCCTTTGGCCATCTTATTTTCCTAGGCCTCCCCTCCCCCTTCAAAAAAAAGGGCAATTTATCACTGAATTATTTTAATGCTTCAAAAGAGAAAATTATTTAATTGGTGTAAATATTCCTTCCACCAGTGCATTACAAATTACCTTCATAGGTGGTTTCATAAATTGCTATTGCGAAAAAAGGCATCACCTGTGGGTCAGCTTGGTGATTCTGGTGATTAGCCTTCCAATTTAGTTAGGGTTGTACTTGGAGGCTGTGTTAACATAGTAAATAAAGAGTTAGCTTTTTAAAGCCAGGAAAAACTTGTTTGAGTTTGAGTTACTCAAGCAAACCATGCATCATTGTCACTTGGATCTATATGCTATGGCCACTTTGACTTAGGAAGAGGCCTTTTAATAGTGTTGATTTCAACCCACTAGAGTTCCTAATTCTAGACTTGAGTGAACTGTCACCTACATTAAGCTTGTACAAGCTTTGACTTCAGAGGAATGGCTATTGCAAGGATGTTCAAGGTTTGAAAGTTACCTGGTTACATAGTAACATCCCTGTTCATGTCAGGTATACATTCCAGTGACATTCTTTATTCATTTCCAAGGGTGGAAATAATACAGGAGATGTAAAAGGTTGTAGTCTAGAATGTAAATTTATTCTACATCTCATTTCTCTTGATTGGCCAACCCTTTTGGCACACTGTGGTTGGTTAAAGAGGTGTTTGGAATCACGGATCTCACAGGACAGCTCCTCCTGTCTGTGATGTAGGTGTTTCAAGAGCTGCTCCGGAATCAGTGCCTCCACATTTCTAGGTGACCAGGTCTTGCAAGCCCAGAGTGCAGCCCTTCCCTCAGTTGTATCAGCAGCCCCACTGCCATCTCCTCAACCACTGTCATCATTGATTCAGGGCTGAAGAGGTTGGAGCTTCCTCTGGGAACAAGGCTTCTTTTTGCAAAGTTGACAGAAAGTTTTGAAGGATTTATTCATATGAGATGTCTGTGTACCTAACCCTGGTAATATTGCTTCAGGAAAATCAGGCCTCTAACAGTATTATTGGCATTGACTGCTTCAGATCTTTACAAAGTAGGGTTAGACCAAATCATTAGGGGAGTAACTAGTGGGATGCTTATTTTAGCAAACAGCTTTTTTTCTCTTCTGAGAGTATTGACCTGCTAAACATCAAAAATGTTTGGGGACACTACTAAAGAATTGCAGTCAGCTTTCTGTATACTTATATGTGTTTGCCTACATCTTGCAATTCTGGCTAAATTCTGAGGCAGATTATTTTTGCTTTCTGATTTCCAAAGTTGTGGAAAGTACATTTTTGAACATCACTGGGCCGCTGTTAATCCTACATACAAAGGAACCAATAAAAGTGGAAGGGATAGACAAAATGATCCTTGTTTGATTTGCTCTCTGCTGAAATCTCTACTGTACAATATATATAACAAGGAGAAAAATTAGAGCGTATTTAAGTTTACTTTCACTTTGACATGTCTCCTGATCCCCCAGAGCAACTGACAAATTCAAAGGGAAAAAAGTACCTTGCATATTGTAAAACATTCAAATAAATTAATAAGCTGGCGTAAGAATTTTAATTTTTACAAATTCAGTGGAAACCATTTCATTTCTCTATGAGCTGCATGGAAAAATTAAGCCTTTCCATGCTAAAATATACAACCCAGACACTTAAAATAATTTTCTATTTCCCATTATTAAGTGTCATACAAAAAAAGGAAACTCATTTTTTTCATTAGAGAACAGTGTCTAGTTTGAAGGGTTTCTACCAGTGAAAAAAAAGTAGGTCTGTTTGATAAGGTTTTTACATACCTACTGCCTTGTTTAAATTATTTGTTGTTTTTTATGATTGCCTGAAAGATTCCTCTTCATCATTGGTTCTCAACCTTCCTAATGCTGTGACCCTTTAATACAGTTCCTCATGTTGTGGTGACCCCCAACCATAAAATTATTTTCATTGCTACTTCATAACTGTAATTTTGCTACTGTTATGAATCATAATGTAAATATCTGATATGCAGGATGTATTTAAAGTGAACATAACCCACAGGTTGAGAACCACTGCTATTAATCTATCCTGTGTTTTGTGAGTGATTTATAAGGTGTTTCCTCATCTTTACTTGGAAAAGGACTCTTATCTTTTACAGAAAAAATATTTTCCAGGGTCCCTGTGGCATGTCAGTCTAATGCTTCCAGCTTAATATATGAGGCCATGCATTTGGATTTATAATGTTGCAAGTGAATAGACTAGGCAATTATATACAACCAAGAACAGGTTTGCCTGATATTTTAATTTAAATATAAAACTTGAAACAGAGTCTTCATGTTATTTTTTTAGCCTGATATTTTTTTTGAATTTCTTAACTTTTGTTTATTTTGAGTTTACATCATTCATTTCCGTGAGATTTTCATTTACACATTTTCTCCCTGTCTTTCTCCTACCCACCCCCCCCAAAAGAGCAAATCCCATTGTATACCCCCTCCCCCAATCAGCTCTCTCCTATATCCTCCCCCAGCACCCCTCTGACTTTCCAGTAGGGCAAGATGGATCTCCCTACCCCAGTACCTGTACATTTCCCTCCTTCCCTTTCCACCTCTCTCTTGTTCTGTTCTCTACTTTGTCCCTGTCCCTTTACAAAAGTACGTGCTTCTAACAACCCTTCCCCCCACCTACCCCTTCTCTCCATCCTCCCCTGTCATCCCCTTTCCTCCTACTCTCCTATAGACCAAGATACCAATTTAGAATTATGTCATTCCTTCCCTAAGCCAATTTCAATGAGAGTAAGGTTGACCCATTCCCTTTTGCCTTCTTGTTCTTCCCCTCCATTGTAACAGTTATCCCTTGCCTCTTCTATATGAGAGGATTAACCCCATTCTGTCTCTCCTTGTCTCTTCTCATACTATTCTTCTCCCACCTCTCAATTTCACCTTTTAAAATATTATCTCAGCCTGTTCAGTTGATCCTGCGCCCTCTGTCTATGTACACATATATACACACACTCACATATGTATTCATGTGCATACATACCCTCCTATATACCCTTCAACTATCCTCAAACTGAGAAAAGTTTCATAAATTATAATTATCATTTTTCCATGTTGGCATGTAAATAGTTCAACTTTGATAAGTTCCTTATGAATTCTTTTCCATGTTTACCTCCTCATGCTTCTTGTATTCAAATGTCAAATTTTCTATTCAGTTCTGGTTTTTTCAGCAAGAATGCTTGGAAGTCCTCTACCTCATTGAATGACCACATTTTCCCCTGGAACAATATACTCAATTTTGCTGGGTAGGTGATTCTTGGTTTTAATCCCAGCTCCCTTGATCTCCGGAATACCATATTCCAGGCCCTTCGATCCCTTAACGTAGAAGCTGCCAGATCCTGGGTTATCCTGATTGTGTTTCCACAGTATTCAAATTATTTCTTCTTGGCAGCTTGTAATATTTTCTCCTTGATCTGGGAACTCTGGA
>CM053580.1:332345217-332368522 GCA_028627135.1 Pseudochirops cupreus
AAGCTTTTGGTGTGGGAGTTCTGACTATGTTGTCTTCCTCCCATTCCATGCTTTGATCCGTTTTGTCCCCAAAAAAGGAATCTAAAGTTGCATTGCTGGGCTTGCTTTGCTTCCTTTGCCTACTGATGTTGCCAGTCAATTACTTGACTTTTAGAATCAGAAGAACTCTGCTTTCAGAGGGGAGAGCTCTATCCTAAATTGCTGGGGTTTTTACAGCTGCCGGAGCTTTTAGGAGGCCTCCGTTTCTGCAGCCTCCACCAGCTTTGGCTCACTGAAAACGCACCTCAGGACTACCATCCAAGACCACGATGCCAATCCAGGCAGCTCAAGGCAAGAGCACTTAGCCTCTGAATGATTGTTTGGCCTCCCTGCAATCTGCAGGCTGCCAGCCCTGAAGCAGCCATATGGAGGCTTCAGCCGCTTCTAAGCCCTGGGGCAGTAGGCCCCATCCTCTCCCCCAATATATCCGAGTCCCACTGACCTCTCAGTCCTTGTTTCTTATGGGTTGGTAAATCTGGAAAATGCCACAGCTGCAGGTGATTCACACTCCAGCTGTGGCTTGTTCTAGCAGCCCCAGGGCTATAGCCCTGGGTTCTTATGGTGCTGGTCTGGGCTTCCAGCACACTGCAGTGAACCTCTTCCTGTCTACCTGCCAGGCTGCCTTCAGCGGGAGCTTTGATACTCTGTCATTTTGTGAGTTCTGGAGCTTTAAAATTTGTTTAGAGTCATATTTTATAGGTATTTGAGGTGGTTATGAGCCTGATATTCTTAAACTGTATAAGAAGTCAGCTTAATTTTGTTTTCAGATACTCCTCAGTAATAATGGAATAGAATATTAGTTGATGAGACTCAACAATAAAAATATTTGATCTTTTTTTTTCAGAAGATAGTTTTGTTCATATGTTTCTGATCACCAAAATAGATACTTATCACAAACAATAATTATAAAAGTGGTAGATTTTGCTTGTAAGGTGTAGCTAAGATATACATGAAATAGTACTTGTACACTGAATCACTAACTGCTTTGCTTTCTAAAAATATTTTGGAGTAAAGCTGAAAATATTTTTCTGTTATACCTTAATGTTTAATGTAGGGGACTTATAACACATGGTTTCTGAGAAAACTAATAAAACTGTATTACCCAACTGAGAATGAAATTAAACTGTTTTGACTAGATTAGCTGATGAGCCTGCTGAATTCATGTAGTGATGGAATGACAAAGAGGGAAGGAGCTCTGTTTAGCTGTGAAATTCTAAAGGCAAGTACTTGGCTGTGAAACAATTCAATTATACGGAAGTCTTAGGGAGGTTTTAGGCTATATATGCATACAGGCACATGCTGTATCATAATGTGATAAATTTGTGGTTATTACTCTGTGTTTGTGGCATGTAAATTTAATTTGCCTTTTAATTATTTCTAGAAAATACAGTTTTAAAGAGTATGATACTTAGATCTGGTTTGTTTCATTAAAGAGGTAGCTTCTGACACCTTGACTGTAGAAACAGTTTCAATCTTAGTTGAGTTGTTGGTTAGGTGTATCTTTGGCATGCATTAGCTTTAATTGAAACCAAGTTTTTCCCCAATTCTATCAGATGTCTTAAATGTTATCCAGTTGATAGGAACATAGATTTAGAACCAAAAAAAGGATTTTAGAGACCCCCTCAGTCCGGTGTCCAACCCTCTCATTTTACAAATGATAAAACTGAGGCCTAGATATATTGCCTTGGCCAAAGTTGCAAAGTGGCAAAAGCCATGATTCAAACTCAGGTCCTCTAATTCCAGTCTCAGCACTTTCTCCACCGTGTCCCAGTTTTTGCCAAGTCAGTAGGAGGAATTGGCTGTTTCTGGACCATTCTGCTATTGCTTTCTCTCAATAACTTGTTCATTTCTGTAATCCATTTATACCACTCTCTCTCCATCCTTTTTCTAGTCCTCCCAAGTCACTCCCAATTTCCTTAGTGGCTGTAGCCCCTTATTGTTGTATTCTCTCCATCCCTTGCCATCCTGAGAGGCTTTAGCTTTCATGTTGACAAGGCTTCTAACACTGCAACCACACAGTGATTCAGCCTAGACTCCAAAATCTCCTTCCGCAACATACCTCTGCCACATGTAGATATGGCTGTACCTTAGACCAATCACTTATTAACCTTTTAGAATAGTCTTTATTCTCTTCCCCTCCACATCAACCTTTCACACTGCTGCCAGACTTACCTTCCTTATGAAACCATGTCACTCGTTTTTTAGAACCTGTTATCTATTCAGTAAAATTCAAATTCCTTTTCTTTATTCTAAGACTGGCTAAACCTGGTACCATTCTACCTTTCAAGACTTATCTAACCCTTCTACATGTCCCTGCTTCAACCAAATTGGACTATGAAATCTGTGTTTTCTGTGAACATTCCTGCCTCTCTGGTTTTTCTCACAGTCCTTCCCTATGCCTTAAATATCTTTATCCCATCTGACTGCTGAATTCCTACATGTCTTTTAAGGATTAACTGAGATTAACTTAGATTTCCCATAGGAAGACTTCCCTAGTAAAATTTTGTCCTTTGGGTCTCAGATAGTACTTTGTACATGTCCTTATCAAGGGCAGCTGGTGGCCCAGTGAATAGAGTACCAGGTCTGGAATCAGGAAGACTCATCTTCCTGAATTCATATCTGGCCTCAGACACTTACTAGCTGTGTGACCCTGTGCAAGTCACTTAACCCTGTTTGCCTCAGTTTGCTCATCTCTGAACTGAGCTGGAGAAGGAAAGGGCAGACCACTCCAGTATCTGCCAAGAAAACCCCAAATGGAGCTGCAAGAGTTGCACACGACTGAAAAAGACTCAGCACCTGTCTTGTACACTTGTTTATAATATTTTTAATCAGTTATGTGTTACATATTCCCACTAGCAAATATGTGAGGTCAGGGACCATATCTCATCTAAACTTTTTTTTAATCTTCCATCTTGGTACAATACTATAACGATAGGCACTTAAATGTTTGAATTGAATTAGACAAACCCAGCATTAAATTGGAAGAGATATGGATATAGAAGAGCAGAAAATGAAAGAGGATTATTTCTTGGTGAGGACTTGAGAAAGATTCCTTTATCAGTTGTTTAAAAATTAAAAATAATTGCCTATTTGGTTAATTGTCTATGCTAACATAGGAAGTAGAATCATGTGGAATTAAGAGGTAGTAATGCTATGTCTTTGATATTTAATTCAAGGAACATGGGAAAAAAGTATGGATGGGACAGTTGTGTTGGTACTCTGGTAGCCCTATTACCTTTCTTCTTTCTCCAAAGAAATGCATTTTTGAAAGTAAAGATAGTTCAGAGAAAGTCATCCTCTCAAGTTAGGGCTATGGCTGCACCATCAGACACTGGACTTTAGATGGGCGCGTGATCAGTCTGCTCTACCCATACTGAGAATACCTAATGCTGGTGCCTAACCTACAAAATGAGTGCTCACCCCCAATTCATTTTTATTAACACACTGGGCATGTACTTAATGTTTAACAGGTGATAGAAGGTAGATGAAAGAGTATTTGGTGACACCTTGCTTACTTAAAAGAAACTCCACCAAAAACCAGGACATACAGGAAAAAAGGCCTCTGAGCAAACAAAATAGATGTGACAGGGCCCATGTAATAAAAGTACAAAGTTGACATTCCCTCATTCCCATCACGGTCCCTACACCCCCTGCTAAAAGTATTCTGTGCCTTCTTGAATGTTCTAGGACCCATCTGAATCTCATCTTTGGCCTCATCATTCCTTCCTACATTGCCTCATACTTCTCTGTATCATTTCATATCTTCTTCCAGGACATTCTAGGTACCTTGATGGCAGAGACACATCTTAATATCCCTAACAACACAAATTTACAAAGAACTCAAAATGCATAGGAGTCTAGGACGGTTTCGTGTAGTGGCAAATAGTAGACTTTGAGTGCGTCACGGTACTAGCGTACCTTATATAATAATGACCCAAGGTTAAATTGTCAGGATATTCTGTTATAGAAGTCAGAAAAGCGTGTGATGCCTTTTAAATTTCCACACTGGAAAGTTTTATTGTTGGTTTAAAGTGACTATTTTCAAAGCTTTATTTATTTAGAAAATTCAGTTATATGGAATGCTGTGCCATCCAGGGATGTAGGTAAGTCAGGTCTTATGGTACTAGTGAATGTAATATCTGAACTGAAACTTAATGTCAATATAGTTTATATCTTTGTCAGTCAGTAGATATTTGTTGAATGTCAAAAAAAGAATCATCAAACATAGTATCTGACCCTTGAGACTGCTACTTTTGAAGACCCAGGTTTCTGAAATCTCTTTGTTGACAATTGGAGAATGAAAATATCATTGTTAGCGATAGCTCTTGAGATTCTCAAGGGAATATATTTACATAGATTGGATAATTGAGTGCTTTTAAAAATATTTTCCTGATTATTTTGTTAACATATTTTCACAGGTCTGAAAAGGAACCTCAGTTTAAGTTTATCTACTTCAATCATATGAATTTAGCAGAGAAGAGTACAATTCACATGAGGAAAACGCCTAGCATATCACTTACATCTGTTCATCCTGACCTTATGAAGATTCTAGGTGATATCAACAGTGATTTTACAAGGTAATTTTCATAGCTTTATTTCACAATAGATGCCATCTGCTAAAAAGAATGACCCTTTAAAATGCAGGGAGAGAACAGAACTTTCTGCATGGCATTAGTTTCACATGATCACTTGTAATCATTTCCCCAAGCTGCATGTTTAGAATTCTCTGAATTGATAAAACCCATGGCTTTATATGACTGCTCTTTGTTACAGCTTTTCATTGCATACATAACACCTTGAAGGATATTCACTACTAAAATTCTCTATGATTTCTTGAATTTTTCAGTGTTAACTTTTCATAATCTGCATCCACATTTTTGGACTAATAAATATATCCATAAAGTTGCCTAATAAAATTTATCTTACAGAATGGATGAGGATGAGGAAATCATTGTGAAGGCAATGAGTGACTATTGGGTTGTTGGGAAAAAATCGGATCAGCGGGAACTATATGTTATTTTGAATCAAAAAAATGCAAATCTGATTGAGGTCAACGGTAAGTATTCATTGGTGTTTTTGAGTGATGTTATTGAGGCCACCAAATTGACTGGATTTTCAGTGTATCATTATCAAGAAATATGTGGTAATAATAATCCCTTACACTTATGTAGTACTTTATAGTTTACAAAGTGCTTTTGCATATGTTATTTTGTTTATCCTCATACCAGTCCTGTGAAATCATTAACAGAATTATCTTTTTTGTCAGGAACCTTATAATGTAGTTGGGGAAACACATGCAGGCACACACACATAGAGGAAGGGACTTAAATTCATCACAATGTAGTATATCAGCAACATCCCCTCTTCACATGACTGACATTGCTATGAACCCCAAGGGAGAAACTACAAGTCAGGAAAGGCATGTAGAAAGAAACTGGGAAGATGTATGAGCTCAGCAGAAGTCCACTTGTGTGAAGCTTTCAGAAAAAAGGGGAAAAAAGTCATTTTGAAAAACTTTACATGTGTTAATTAAGCATCACAAAGTAAGATGAAGCCGGTCAGAAGTCTGTTGTCAGCTGCCCAAAAATGCAGTCTGGGTCACCTAGAATCTAAGTGAGGTTCACCAAGAGTTGGAAGGGACCCCAGAGGTCCCTCCTCTAGTCCAGCTTCCCAGCTACTGCTGTACTCAGAGGAGTACCTCCTGTGGCCTCTCAGGCCATTCATTCAGCCTCTGCTTGAACACTGCACTGTTTCAGGAGGCAGCTTTTATTGTCCAACAACTCGTGCTTCACGATGAACCCAAATTTGTTTCCTGGTTTTCATTTTCTGGCCCTCGATCTGCCTTGTGGAGCAACATAGAACAAGCCCACTTCCTCCTCCATATGCTAGTCATTCAAACTATTTGAAACACCTCTTATGTTCTGTGGTGCAGAAGATAGAGCTGGAGACTTTTGGTCAGACTTGGGTTAAAATGATGCCTCTTGGAGACATTTATAGCCTAGTGAATTAATGTTGCTGAGGCTTAGCTCCTCATCCATAAAGTGGAGATTATCTGTAATCCCTACTTCACAAAAGCTTGTGAGGCTCAAACAGCAGTTATTATCTTTATTTTTACAGGTGACTTTGAGGCATGATTTGCTCAGTCACCTACCTAATAGGTCACAAAACTAGGACTTGATTCCAGATATTTGGACTCCATGTAGTTTTTGAGTAACAAATAGAACAAAATCATGGATGTTCAGGGTTTTGTTTTTAGCTAACACATTTAGTAACTGCTCTGGTCATAATGTTCATAACTTCATGGAAAATAACCTCCCCATTCAAGTTTACTTACCCTGTTTAAATAGTTGTGTATTGTGAAAATACTTGAAAAATAAATTGTTTTAATAGTTCTATTAATTTCTATTTATCCTAAATGAAATCAGTGTTTGGCATATTCTGTGGAAATGCCATTTTTCCTGGAAGAAAAAAACCTAATGTATAAAAGCAGTGAATTTTATTCTTTTGCCTTTTACAGAATCTTCCAGTTTGTATGACAGTTTTTAGATCTATCGCCATGTATGGGGCAAGTATAACTGTCAGTTGAAAGTGGTTGGCATTATGCAACTACATACTAACATGACTGATGTTGCCAGATTTCTGGTGACTGGATTCTGGGTATTCTGATGAGTTTGAATAAAAGTTAGTAGCAGCCATTCTTACCCTGTGCAGCATGTTGCCTTCAGGCAGACATTACTGTCACACAACATACTTAGGGATGGGAGAGCAACCTTCTTCAGCAGTGAGAAATCTGAACTTTAGATTTTTATATGCATCTTCTGTGGTATTCTGTTATAGACAGATATCACAGGTGGTAAGTTTGATGTCTGTTTTTGACATTTCTTAGTAGTTAAATTATCCCTGCCAGGTATCCTGAGGCAGCCAGCTGGGTCAGTAGATAGAGTGCTAGTCCTGAAGTGAGGAAGACCTGAGTTCAAATCCAACCTCAGACAGTAGCTGTGTGATCTTAGGCAAGTCATTTAACCTATCCTATGATTTGCCTCCATTTCCACAACTGTAAAGTTGGGATAATAACAGTACCTGCTTTGCAGGGTTGTTGTGAGGAGCAGTGAGATAACATTTGTAAAGCACTTAGCACGGTGCCAGCCACATACTAGGCCCTGTATAAATGCTTATTCTCTTCCCTTTCCCCCCTGCCAGACATTTCATTAGTTACAGAAAATGAAAACAAAATAAGCTTTGTGAATCTATGAGAATTATAAGAGGTGACTTGGCTTGGAGTCAAGACCACCTGGATTAAAATCCTACTTCCAGTGCTTACTAGATATGTCAGCCTGGGCGAGTCACTAATCTGTGTTTTTTGGGCAATTTCATGGGACATAGTGAAAAAGGTATAGATGGGTTGTAGCCTATGTTGTGAGAGAAAGTTTCCACACTGGGAAGTCCTGTTGCTATTCACTTGAGAATTATAAAATGATTTAGTATAATGATTAATGATTTCAGTGAATTTTAAAATTCAGGATTAACCAAATAATCTTAGAACCCTTATTAGTTTGATGAATACAAATAATTATTATGTGTCCAAAGGTCATATTTTTAGGAACTTCTAAATTTTTTTATGGTAATTTTTAAGGCCAGATCCCACCAGAATCAAGAAGTTTTAAAGATTTGTCAGTCTACTTCAAAGATACCTGGATTCATAGGATTATAGTTTTTGAGCTAGAAGAGATATTAGAAGCTATTGAGTCCAACCCTTTCAAACTTTTACAGATAAGGAAACCAAGGGCCAGAGAGGTTGAAGTGACTTGTCCAGGGTTACATCTGGTAATTTCTGAGGTGGAATTTGAATTCGAGTTTTTCTGACAATATGCCTATCACTCTTATCAGCTAGCATCTAGTTTGTTTCTTATATAAAAAGTTTCTTAGATTGTTGGAACTTGGGTCAGGGGTAATTCACACGATAACCTTTGGGGGCAGAGGCAGTAAGGACATCTGCTTTTCTCAGTGTTTTCTATTGTTTTTGCAGAAGAAGTAAAGAAACTTTGTGCAACACAATTCAACAACATATTCTTCTTGGATTGACCAACAAAACTGCTTATTTAAAGTGTCTAAAAATTCATAAAACTTTTGTTTAACATTACTTGTTATTAGTCATATTATTGACTGGATTAATGACAATAGTAAAGCAATACTTGCTTTGTAAGAATCAAATTTCTATCAAATCCATAACTCTGTAAAATTTTTAGATTTTAATTATTGAAGTGGAATTAATAAAAGCAAGTCTGCTACATCTTTGCCATTCCATTCTTCTGATATTATGTGACTATTTTACTGGAAAATAAAATGAATAAATTACTAAAAATTTTTAAGGACTTTTATTTTTTATTTCCATTTCTTTTCATTCGCTGCTTTTATTTTAGGATATAATTGCTAATGGGCTTAAGCATGATTGTTCCTAGTCAATCTCTGGACATTATAACAAGATTGTAAGTTTTAAAATACCTAGCAGAGTTACATGATTTCACCTTCTTCCCTCACCAAATTGTACAGTGGCAGATATTCAGAGGATTTAGGGAAAGTAACAAAACTAAATTTTATTTTCCTTACAAACTAAAATAATTTAGAAATTACATAAAAGTAAAAAAAAAATGAAACCTCACCTTAATGACTTAAAAACCGTGGGTTCCCTTTCCTCATATTTATTCATTCATTCATTTATTTATTTAGCTTTTTGGAGGAGGGAAGGTAGGACAGTTGGGGTTAAGTGACTTGCCCAAGGTCACATGGCTAGTTTTGTGTTAATTATCTGTTCAGTCATTTCCCAGTTGATGAGTATTCCCTTAATTTCTAGTTCTTTGCCACCAAAAAAAGCTACTATAAATGTTCTTGTATATATAGGTCCTTTTCCTCTTTTTTCATCTCTTTGGAATACAGACTAGTAGTGGTATTGCTGAGTCAAAAGGTATACACAGTTTTATAATCCCTTGGGCATTGTTCCAGTTGTTCCAAATTGATCTCCAGAATGGTTGAATCAGTTTACAACTCCACCACCACTGCTTTGATATCCCAATTTTCCCACATCCCCTCCAATGTTTTTCATTTTCCCTTTCTGTCATGCTAGCCAATCTGAGAGGTGTGAGATAGTACTTCAGAGTTGTTTTAATTTGCATTTCTGTAATCAATAGTGACTTATTTTCATATAATTATAGATAGCTATGATTTCTTTTTTGTGTGGGGGAGTGCTTTTTGGAGGGCAGTTGGGGTTAAGTGACTTGCCCTAGTGGCTGGTATGGCTACTAAGTATTAAGTGTCTGAGGTCACATTTGAACTCAGGTCCTCCTGACTTCAGGGCTGATGCTGTATTCACTACACCACCTAGCTGCCCTGATAGCTATGATTTCTTCATCTAAAAACTGCCTGTTTCTGTTCTCTGCCATTTTTCAATTGAGGAATGACTTGTATTTCTTATAAATTTGACTCATTCTCTATATATTTGAGAAATGAGATGTATCAGAGAAACTTGCTGTAACAAATTTTTCCTGTTATGATTAGTCTTATTTCCTTCCATCCTGTTTTTCTCATTTATCTTTCTTCTTTCACTGTCCCTCCTCAAGTGTTTTGCTTCTGACCACCACCTCTCCAAATCTGCCTCCCTTCTATCAGCCCCCTCCCCCCACCCTTCTCGTCTCATTCCCTTCTTCCCTATAGGATAAGATAGATTTCTGTACCAACTAAGTGTATATGTTACTCCCTCTTTGACCCAGTTCTGATGAGAGTAAAGTTCAAACACTATCTACCACCTCCAGCCTTCCCCTTCACTTATAAAAACTCTTACATTCCGCTTTTATGTGAGATAATTTACTCCATTCTACCTCTTCTCCCAGTGGATCCCTTTCCAACACCTTAATTTTATTGTTTTACCTATTCCATAATAGTAATTTCTCTTTCTCATCCCTTAATTTTGGATTTTTGCTTTTTGATTTTTCAGATATCCCATCATAGTCAACTCACAACTATGCCTTCTGTCTAGGTATATTGCTTCTAATTGCCCTCGTAATGATAAAAGTTCTTAGGAGTTCCCATGTAGAAATATAAACAGTTTAACTGTATTGAATTTCTTATTACCTCTCCTTTGACCAAGAGATGCAACTGCTAGGCATAGACCACAAGAAAGTCAGTGACCAAAAGACAAGCTCCATATGCACCCAAATATTTATAGTAGCACTTTTTGGAGTAGCAAGGAATTGGAAAGAAGGTAGATGCCCCTTGATTTGGAAATGGCCACACAGGTCGCCATATATAAATATAATGTAATATTACTGTACTGTAAGAAACAAGGTAATGAATACAGAAAAGCATGGGAAGACATACGAACAAGTACAAAGTGAAAAAAATCAGCAAAACAGTGGAAGCTGCAAAATTCTGATGGCCCAAGCCTGCCCTCCAAGAAGAGATGAAAAGGCACCTCCCCCACACTGCTGAAGTTGGGGACTCTGGGAATGGAACACTGCAATATGTCAGACTCTTTGCTGTGTTGGTTGGTTTTGATTTTTTTTCCCCCTTGTTACACAGGAACATACTAGAACATCTAGCATGGTGAGATACACTGGGAAATGTAGGTTATATAAAGGCAAAAGATACCAGTAAGAATTTATTTAAAAGAAAGTTCCTAAATAGAAATTTTGTACAGTTGTTTGATTTTATTGGTTACAGTGGTGGGATTTTGAGTTCCAAGGTTCTTGTCACATCTACCTTCCCTGATCTAGGAGTAAATTACCAAACATCCTTTTACCTTTTCTTTTTCTTACCTATAGTACTCTTAACTACAGACTCTTCTTTAGGAGGACTTGATGTAAAATGAGGTAAATCTTCTGATGGCTCTTTATTTGGAACAGTTATTGTTTCCAACTCACAATCTTGTTTTTTGGCTTCTTCTTCTAGTAAGATATTAAGCCTAAAACCAAGTACCAAATGACATTTTAATTTTCCTTACAATTTGGAAAAAAACCTTCAAACCTGTTTTCATATAAACACTGGCAGTATTTTTTTTTAAGTTCCTAAAACAAGAAAATAGCCTACAGAAGTGCTATCTACTAAACATGGGGAAGAGGGTGAGGCAGGGACTAAACCTTAAGAGGATCCCTGGATGGTCACATATTGACTTAGAAAAATACATTAATATTATCTATATTGTATTTCTATTCATTTTGTTAAATATTTCTCAATTACATTTTAATCTGATTCTGGCTACACTCTGGAGTGTTGCTTGGGTATGTGTAAATAAATGACATCTGTAAATTACATCACCACTTTTTGCCTAAAATTTGAAGCTTTTCCAAATCTGAAGCACTCTGTTATGTTCTTAAGACATTTAAAATTATATGCAAATGACATCTCCCTACTGCCTGACTTTTAGCGTTAGCTGTACCAAATACAACCAACCAGGGTTTTAAAATGTAGTTTAAATTGTCCAGGATGACAGTGGACTCATGGTAGGTAGCATCATTGGCATTCCTATATGACTTCGCCCACTCCATTCCATTTAGCATTTACAAATAAGGCTAAATGTCTGGCCAAAGTAACTACAATCAGGCTAGAATTAAGACTTTAAAGTCATTTTTAAGAGTTAGTGTGTACTAACATATTGGAAAACAGTTGTTGTAAAGACAGGAGAGAGTGGCAAATATGATATGGAAATGGCAAAACAGGGAAATAAATTAGAACAAAAGATGAGAAAACCACACAAGAGTATGGGTTTTGTTTTTAAATGATTCTGATGTGTAGAATAGCTATACTTTTTGAAAAATAGTTAAATGACCCCAGGTGGTTCATAGCATTATGTTAATTTTGTTTCTTCTAATTTACTACATGAGTTTCACCTAACCAAAATATGGTTTGGTGGTCTTAGGAAGAATTATATAGTTTTTAGTCAAAAAAGCTTTTGGTGATGACCCCTACCCCCAAATATTATTTAACACAATTCTGAAGGTACTAACAATAGAAGTAAGAAATTGAAAACATCAACATTGGCAAAGAGAAGACAAAACTATTCTCACACAACATAATAATTTCCTTAGAAAACCCAGAGATTTGCAGAAAACAATTGGGGTAATAGCTTTAGTAAAGCAACAATATTAAAAATAATTTTTAAAAAGCCTCTAACATTTCCATATGGCAATAACAAAAACCAAGAAAAAATAACAAAAAAGGAAATTCTATTCAAAATAACTAAAAATGCATAATAATAATAATAGCATTTACATAGCCTCTTAAGGTTTATAAAGCACTTTACATATATTAACTCATTTGATCCACATAACAACTCTGTGAGATTTGATGCTATTGTAAAATATCCAAGAGCTAATCTACAAAAAATATCCAAGAAATATTTTTAAAAGCACCTTAAAGAAAAAGAATGAATTAGATGCTAAAAAATCATTTGATGTCTCATTGCTATAGAGTATTGGCAAATCATACTGAAATATTCAAGAGGCAGTAATAAGTATGTTTTTTTTTTTTAACAAATGTAATTTTCATGTTTTAAAAATCACCTTGCTTCTATTTCTTCATCTTCAATTTTTTTCTTCTGGGCCAATTCTTCTTTCAGTAGTCTGTTTTCCTTTATTTTCTCTTTTATGAGTTCTTCATGTTTGTATGCTTGAAAGAATATGTTCACAAAAAAGAAGTATATATGACTGATCCATGTGTTGATTTTTTCTTTTCTTCCATCCTTGGACTTTTCAAATTTATCTATAATAAATGTTCATTAGAATTACTATCAGTTCAATCTAGCTTATATAAGTACCTGATTTTAGTATTTTGTGATATTCTCAAATATGTTTTGGTTTATTTGTTTGTTTTCTATCATATAATGTTTGCATTGGGTAGATTTTAGGTTTGCCAAAATTATTAGGGCACTTCCTTTGTCAGTTAACTCAGTTGTTTGGTGGGGAGTTTGTTTTGTCTAGAAAGAACAACTTGAGTTTCTTCTGCATGTGAAACAAATGATGCTAAGAATTTTAATTCTTTGAATTGAAATCACCAAGAAAATAAGCTTACAATACCATTCCACCCACAAGCTAGGGCTGTGGCATCTGTGTTCAAAGTGATGCTCTCTCAACTGTAGGAAACCTGTTGTGTACATGTCTGTAATATTCATAAAAGAAATCCAATATCTCAAGAAATTGTGTCTCTGTCTTTAGTTCCAACTTCCATACATAATTTTTAGTTAGTAATTTTGTTTGTACTATGTTAAGATCAGATTTAATCAGTGGAGTCCATTTTCCCTCCCGATTTAGTTTGGTACACTTGCCTCTTCTGAACTGATGGATGAACATTTAGATATGTAGCAGCACTACAAAGATGGCTCTGTTGATAGACAAGGTTTTACAGTCTTTAATGGCAACCTAAAATTTGGAGTCTAGGAAAACAGAGCTATGATAGCAATTGCTTTGCAGTGTGGGGTTGGGGAAATGCTCCACAGCAATTGCCTTTGAATTGTTGACGGTAGAAGCAACCACTCATACACGGTTTTGGCATCTGGGGCTCCAGAGGATAAAGTTTCTTTGTCTGATTTATACTACCTTTGCAGAAGATGGTGAGGTCTAGGCTGTGATTATGCTGGAAGATGGCCTCGATGTTATAGAGAAGATTGTTGGATATACTGAAGTAACAAATTACCCTCATTTATGTTAATAGTAAATTTACAATAGAAAGCAAAGTAGAAATATGAAGTAGTCATTTTTATATCTATTATTTTAAAGTCATGCAAATGCTTTCTGCTGTCCTCTCATGAAAAAAAAATGCTCACAGAATCAAAATCAAATCTCCATTATGGAACAGAATTGAGGATAATCCAGAGAAGGATATAGACAAACTTAACTTTGAAAGGAATCTTCGTACTTAGACTTACATATGAGCACCTTTAATATCTCCTTTTAAAAATGAACACACCTGATATCTCCTTCATAGCACATTCATCATAGTCAGAAACAGGCTGTGATGGTCCTGTTTCCTCTTTATCTTCTGATTTGGAGGCTGCTTCTGAATAGACTGACTGCTGTACCTGAGAATCAAGTGTCACACTGTGAGCTGTAAGGAAAGACATTTTCATTGACTCAGAAACTTTTAACAATGGAAGGAACATTAGAGAAGTTAGGGGCCTTGCCCAAGCTCGAAGTCAATGCTGAGTTCTCTGGTGCTTTTTCTTTTTCTTTTTCTTTTTTCTTTATTTCTTTATTTTTGGTCTGGTGGTTTTTCTAAATGAATCACAAATCCAATTAATTTTCTTTACCATTTTGTAATGCTCATATAGAGAGGACATATAAAAAAGATGGAGGAAGCTAGAATATCCAAAGAGCAATTATGAACATATGTGGGGAAATTGCAAGTAGGATAGGCAAAGAAATAACATAGCATCTTAAAGCTAGAAAAAATGAGAAGTCATTTGGTTCAAAGTTCCTAATGATCTCTACATTGCCAGATCAATGACCTTTCCTCAAACTTCATTCTCCTTCACCTCTCGGCAACTTTTGACATAGTTGATCATTCCCTCTTCCTTGACATTTGCTACTTTCCAGCTCTTCAGAGTATTCACTGTCTCCTGGTTCTCTTCCTATGTATCAGACCACTCCTCAATCTCCTTTGATATCCTTATCCAGATCATGCCCATTTTACCATCAGCGTCCCATAGGACTCTGTCCTGGGTCCCCCTCTTCTCCCTCTATCCAACTTCACTTGATCTCATCAGCTCCCGTGGACTTAACTGTCATCTCTGTGCTCATGATTCTCAAATCTACCTTTCCCACCCAGCTGCTTTATTGACCTCCAGTTTCATATCTCCAACTGCCTTTCAGATATTTCAAACTGTATGTCCAGTAGACATCTTCAGTTCAACATGTCCTTCAGGGGTTAATGTGAGTCAAAAGCATTTTCTCTCTCATGGGAATCTAGGAGCTGCCTCTGGGCCTCTCAGTTCCAAGGCCGCTCTGTGTACTCCTTAGAGATAAGAAGGTGCTGAGAACCACAGTGCAGTGGCTGTTTTCAAGGATGTCTCGATAGAGACTGCTCGTTTTGCTGGACAGCTGCTGACATCACTGGCTTGGATCTTCTCCATTGGCCTACACCCCCTCTGCATGAGGCAATCACACATAAATCATGCTTACTTTGGAGTAATATAGTAGCTTGCATGCTTACTGCTGGTGGCCATGTTGGAATAAACTGCAAGCTGCAAACATCTCTTGTCTCTGGTCTCCTCAATCCCTCCTGAGACACAACCCAAGGCTGGCCCTTGGGTCTGCAAAGTGTGTGTGGCCCAACAATGTCCAAAACTGAACTTTTCCCCTAAACCATCCCCCCTTCCTACCTTCCCTGTTACTATAGTGGGCAATGCCATCGTCCCAGTCCTCTCAGGCTCACAAAGCTAGGAGTGATCCTTGACTCCTCATTATCTCTTATCCCCCCATAGCCAAGCTGTTGCCAAGGCCTGTGGATTTCACCTTTGCAGCATCTCTCAAATATGCCTGCTTCTGCCATCTGACACTGCTACCACTCTGGTACAGGACCTCAATTCTACTGTGGCAAAGAGCTCAAAAGTCAAGTAATTGGCTGGCAAGATTGGCAAACAGAGGAAGCAAAATTAGACTATAGAATCCTTTTTTGGGGATAAAGAGAATCAAAACATAGAACCAGAAGAAGACAACAAAGTCAAAACGCCTACATCAAAAGCTGCCCAAAAAAATATGAATTGGTCAGAGGCCATAGAGGAACTCAAGAAGGATTTTGAAAATCAAGTAATAGAAGTAAAGGAAAAATTGGGAAGAGAAATGAGAATGATGCAAGAAAATCATGAAAAGAGAGTTAACAGCCTGCCTGAAGAAAAGAATACCTTAAAAAACAGACTAACTTAAATGGCAAAAGAGGTCCCAAAAGCCAACGAGGAGAAGAATGCCTTAAAAATCTGAATTTGCCAGATGGAAAAGAAATTTCAAAAACTCACTAAAGAGAATAATTCCTTCAAAATTAGATTGGAGCAAATGGAAGCTAACACCTTTATGAGAAATCAAGATACTATATAACAGATCCAAACAAATGTGAAAATAGAAGGCAATGTGAAATATTCATTGGAAAAACCACTGACCTGGAAAATAGATCCAAGAGAGATAATTTTAAAATTGTTGGACTACCTGAAAGCCATGATTTCAAAAAAGAGCCTAGAAATAATCCTTCAAGAAGTTCTCAAGGAAAATTTCCCTGATACTCTAGAAACAAAGGGCAAAATAGAAATTGAAAGAATTCACTGATCGTCTCTTAAAAAAGATCCCCAAAAGAGAACTCCTAGGAATATTATAGCCAAATTCCAGAGTTCCCAGGTCAAGAAAAAGTATCACAAGCAGCCAGAAAGAAACAATCTGAGTATTGTGGAAACACAATCAGGATGACACAAGATCCAGCAGCTTCTACATTAAAGGATCAAAGGGCTTGGAATATTATATTCTGGAGGTCAAAGGAGCTAGAATTAAAACCAAGAATCAAACCTGACAAAACTGAGTATAATGCTTCAGGGAAAAATATGGTCACTCAATGAAATAGAGGATTTTCAAGCATTCATTTATTTTTTATTTTTATTTTTGCTTTTTTTTTGGAGGGGGGAAGGTAGGGCAATTGGGGTTAAGTGACTTGCCCAAGGTCACATGGCTAGTTTTTTTGTGTGTGTTAAGTGTCTGAGGCTGGATTTGAACTCGGGTTCTGCTGACTCCAGGACCATTGCTCTATTCACTGCACCACCTGGCCACCCCAATTTTTAAGCATTCTTGATGAAAAAACCAGAGCTTAACAGAAAATTTGACTTTCAAATACAAGAAGTAAAAGAAGCATGAGAAGGTAAACAGGAAAAAGAAATCACAAGGAATTTATTAAAGTTGAACTATTTACATTTCTACATGGAAAGACAATAATTGTAACTCATGAGACTTTTCTCAGTATGAGGATAGTTGAAGGGAATATATATGTCTACATACATATATATGTATGTATAGGAGGGTGTATGTGTGTATAAATATACATGTGAGTGTATGTATATGTGTGTACTTGTATACATAGAGAGCACAAAATGAGTTGAATATGAAGGGATGATATCTAAAAAATAAAATTAAGACGTGAGAGAGGAAATATTTGGAGAAGGAGAAAGGGAGAGATAGAATAGGGTAAATTATCTCATATAAAAGAGGCAAGAGAAAACTGTTACAATGGAGGGGAAGAACAGAAAAGTGTAAGGGAATGGGTCAACTGTACTCTCATTGAATTTGGCTTAAGGAGGGAATAACATACACACTCAGATTGGGAGATAGAAGCACACACTTTTTAAAAGTGACAGGGTCAAAGTAGAAAATAGAATACGTGGGGGGGTGGGATAGGATGGAGGGAAATATAGTTAGTCTTTCACAATATAACTATTATGGAAATGTTTTGCGTAACTACACATGTACCTTGTGTACATGTACACAACATATTGTCCCTACCCTACTACACATGTACAAGCTATATTGAAATGCTTGTCTTCCCAGTGGGGGTGGGTGTGGAGGGAGAAAGAATCTGGAAATCAAAGTTTTAAAAATAAATGTGAAAAAAAAATGGCTTTTACATGTAACTGGGAAATAAGATAGATAAGCTCTGGGGTATAGAAATCCATTTTGCCCTACTAGCAAGTTAGGGGGGAAAGGAAGAGGATATAAGAGAGAACAGATTTGGGGAAAGGGTATTCAGTAGGCTCACTATCTTGGGGTGAGGAGTAGGAGAAAGATGGGGAGAAAATTTGTAACTCAAAATCTTATGGAAATGAATGTTAAAAACTAAAAATAAATAAATGTGGGGGGGGAGGGAAAGCAGTTGTTAGCTGCAGATTGGGCTCTGGTAGAGATTGAACAACTGACTCTGGGCCATGAAGTAATATTAAGGCCTGGAATCCCAAATATGACCTGGGTGATGAGTATCACAGCTCTCACGGAATTGGACATGCACAAGAGGTTAGCATAATTAAATGGAAATGGTATATTAAAAACAGACCTAAAACAGGCAAAATGAGAGTTTCTGCTCTACATGAATCTATAGCAAACATACTTACAGAAGGAAATGATACACCCTCTGAACCAAAACAACAGTTGGTAGAGGCCTTGGTAAAACGGAATTAGGGATATGATGGATTAACTGAAGAACGAAAGAAACATTCATGGTTTACAGATGGGACAACAAAATATTTGGGCCACAAAAGACACTGGAAAGCAATAGCCTATAACCCATGTACTAGATGGACTTTGGAAGTACTGGGACAGGTGGAAGTAGTCAATATGCTGAACTTATGACAGTTCATCAAGCTATCAACACAGAGCAAGGAGGCCAGTGTCATTTATTCACTGATTGATGGGCAATAGCTAATGGGTAAGCTATGTGGATACCCATGTGGAAAAATCAAAATTGGGAAATTCATGGCAAACAAGCCTGGGACAAAGAATTATGGGAAGATATATGGGACTTGTCTTTGGCTACTAATTTGTCAGTTTTTCATGTAGATGCTCATGTGGCCCTCACCATGCCAGAACGTGAGTACAATGCACATGCTGATAGACTAGTAAAAACTATTCAACATATTGTCCCTACTCTGACACCAACTGATGATCCAATACTAACAAAATGGGTCCATTAAACAAGTAAGTAACTGGAGAGATAGCAAGGGGAAAAGTCCCAGCCCAAATCTGTCAAATAGATTATATTGGACCCCTGCCCCAAGATAAAGGATACAAATTTATATGTACTTGTGCTGAAACCTATCCAGGTGTACTAGTGATTTGTCCATATAAGAACATGAGCCACCTGTAAAACTCTAGATCTCATAAGTCTATATTTTGGAACCCCAGCACAGATTCAAAGTGACAATGGGTCATATTTCAAAGGTAATGAAATGAAGAGATAGTATATATTAAAACAATATAGAATGGATATATCATATTCCATATTATCCACAAGCATCTGGGTTAATTGAAAGAATGAATGTATTGAAAGAACAGTTAAGGAAATTCCATTCTAATAATTCATATCAACATTGGAAGGATAATTTGTTCACTGCTTTACATAATTTGAATAATAGACCATTGGGAGGAAGTACACTTCTAGCCAGAATGATGACCCCAAATCTGCAAATTAGAAAACAACAAACACATAAAATCCCAAATATTGAGTATTGGACTGTGAGGCAAGATGTCTCAGCACCATATCCAGGAATACCTGTTTTGGAGGATATGATTTACATTGTTTAGAGGACTCTTGGTTGGATAGAAAAGAAATAAGAAAAATCTTCACTGGAATATGTATGAGAATCCCTAAAAATCATTTTGGAAGGACATTACTTAAATCAGGATTAGCAGCTTGAGAAATATATGTGTTGACTGGAGTAATAGATTCTAATTATCAAGGAGAAATTATTGTGACATTCCAAAAATTAGGAATTATTGTGACATTCCAAAACTATACAGTTTTGTGACAATGCTAGAAGAGTCCTTGTGAAACAATACCCTCCTTCTGAAATAACTATCAGAGGAACTGAAGGGTTTAGTTCTACTGATAGAATAAAATTGGGAGCCCCCCATCATACACAGAAGGAAGAACTGAGTTAAACTTGTCTTTATACAAAGTTTTTATGCCTAAATGATCCTAATCTTCACATCTGTATTATTTGTGTTAATTTATTTTACTTTGAAATATTTTGTATTTAAATATCTATAGAAACAGAAAAGTTAAGAAGTTGAGGGTTTTTTTTGTAAATTCTTGTTTTAATGAGTAAAAAATAAAGTTAAACTGTGTCAAAAAAAAAAAAGAATAAAATTGGGAGCTAAAGTATGGGTAAAGCAGAAGCCAGACAATGTTCCAAAGGCTGCAGAAATTATAACACATGGGAAAGATAATACTGTAACTGTTGTTTATTCAGGAGAAGATGATTACCAAATTGTACCCTTAACTCATATATTCTATTGTGAATGAGGCTATGATAGTGGGTTCATGGACTCCAGAAGCACAGCTGACCCTATATGTACCCTGCTTCTGATTATTGTCTCCCTGTTTCTTTTACTCTTCTCTGTTAAACCTGTTTGCTGGATTTGTTTCCTGCAACCTTAGTACCTTCCACCTGCAGATGCCTGACCACTTAAGCTAGATGTCACCCCTGTCCATGACTGTGATGTGTCATCCCAACTGACCTCTCAAATGGGACCTCTTGGGACAGAGACAGTTCTATGTCCAATTTACATATATATGTATATTTATACATATATTACATATTATATGTATTTATATATATATATATATATGTAAAATTCACTTAGTTCAGGGGGAAAAGTCAGCACCCTGCACTTCAGAAAATATAATCAGAAATTACAAGCAGACAAAAAACACAGAGAAAATAACACAATTCAACAGACCAACCAACAGGGCTTCTAGCTGTCTGACAATTACATACATACATAGTTAGTTACCAGAGAGAGAAGCACCAACATCTGGATTTACAAAGCCAGGGGGCTCAACAGCTACCCAGAGTCTCATCTGGGCAAATCATACAGCTCTTCCCATAAGTGAGTCCTGAAGCAAAACCTCACCTCAGAGTATATATACCCTTCTTCAGGGTCAGAGGACATCACAACCTTTGTGACCCACTGCCTAATTTCAAAGTAGCAAGAGGTGTGAGCCTTCCTGAAAAACAAGGCTCCCCCCAATCCAGCCCCCTCTGTTGGGTTCCACTTGAGGTCCATTAAGGGGCAGGGAAGATCTTCAAATTCCCTTACCATTACACGTATGCAATGGATACAAAAGATCTAGGGGCCAAATGTAATGGTAATGCAGATGGGACAATCTTTCCCATCCATTAATAGGTCCATGTGACCTGCTTAAGTCACATGGAAGCCTAAGACATATGAGTTTGAGTCACATAAAGCCTGTGGTGGGAGGAGCTTGCTGAACAGGTGGAGCAGGAAGGGCGAAGGACACCTGAGAGGAAGTTAGTCAGAGCAGTTAGAGCTGAGGGAGAGAGAAGAAGCAGGCATCAAGCTGAGTGTTTGTTTGTGGGAAGGCCCTAGCAGGGGGAAGGTGGTGCTCCCTGCATTGTTATTTTGTATAGATTTCTTTGTTGCTATGATGGATTTGACTTGTGGGTGTTTGAATAAATGTTTTGGTTCTGTCTTCCATGTGGAGAGTCTGTTATATTTTGCCATTCAGAATTACACTGGCATATTCATAGCCACTGTAGGTGTGAATATTGCATTAGCACTACACTGGTACAGGGAACTCCTAAAGTGGAAACTTCCTCTTTTGATACATATCATCTCTAATTTGTAAGTTTAGAGAGTAGCTGAGGGTACTGAGAGTTTACATGATTTTTGCCCATGGTCACATGGTTAATGTGTCTTAGAAGTAAGACTTGTAAGGTCTCCCTTATTCCAAGGCTGTCTATGTTATGCCATATTGACATATTTCAAATATTTATTATATGTACACAAAATGTCTGAAACATGAAAATGACCTTTAATATAGAAATATAATAAAATACTCACCCAGTTGTGCTAAAAAAAGAGATATTCCTTTTCCCAAAGGTTTATAGCCCAATTTGGAACCCTTTTCTTCACTTAGTGATTCCTTGGACTTTGTCTAAGAGGAAAACAAATAAGTAAAATATTTTAATAGTGTAATAATGTATGAATAAAAAAATAGCTTTCTGGGGCGGCTAGGTGGCACAGTGAATAGAACACTGGCTCTGGAGTCAGGAGGAACTGAGTTCAAATCTGCCTCAGACACTTAACACAAAACTAGCTGTGTGACCTTGGTCAAGACACTTAACCCCAAGCCCTACTTCCCCCCTCCAAAAAGCAAAACAACAACAAAAAACCCAAACCAAAAAAACAAACTAGCTTTCTCTGTTTTTAGTTAATTTTAGTTAACTGCAGTATTTTTGGTATAAGGATATTTTCTTTAAGGTATATCAACTTATCTCAATATACAAGATATTGAGGATATTTGTACTTCTTCCACTGCAGGAGATAGCAGCCTCTTTGTGCCACTGGAGACAGCTTTCAAAAGCTGAATGGTACGGTTAGAAGAGTTCATTAGCTGGTGATCACCCATGAGACAAGGCTAGTCTGTACATAACAGGCACACACTCTGCTGGGCCTCACCATTTGGTAGGACTTGCTGAAACTTGTACTCCTTTAGGTCAGCCTAAAAGAACATAGGATCACTTCCATGTCAAGAAGAGGCATCAGCTTAACAGGGGTGGGGAACCTGCAGCCTCGAGGCCACATGTGGCCACTCCTGAACTAGTACTTAAGTGAACGTCCTTAGCCATGATAAAATATTCATATTTATGCTTCTTAAGTGAATGATTAAAGACGTTCAAATACCTGCGAATACAACCTTCCATAACTGAAAAAATAATATATGTCCTTATGAGACTAAGGAAACAATATTTACAATGAATGCATAACCACTGCTAGAGTATTCTTAGTAAAACAAATGCATCTATTTGCTAATTTGCTAAATTTGCAAACCTCAGATTTCCTCATTCTGTTAAGATCCACGGGCAGTCCTAGCTTACTGGAGGAAGACTTCACACTGACGAAGTGCATGATATCAGACTCGTAGCTGGTTAAAGCACTCATGCTTCTGTTCGCAACAATCTAATGAAAAACAGAGGGATAGTTGTTACAAGTGATGATTTCCTGAGGAGAGAAGGGTGGAGGTTCCTATTTATTAATTAATGTGATGTGAAAACAAAAAGCACCAATAAAAGCGAAAGAGAACCCAGAAGGAAGGCAAAGATGTACGCCTATCAAATTGGCAAATGTGATAAAGTGGCAAAACAAAGCTGTTAGGGTTATAGGGAAACGTTGCTGGTAGAATCAGCTAATCAGCATGCAAGGACCTCCCACAGGTCAGGTCTTGTGCTAGGCGCTGAACCATCCCCTGCCCTTGAGGAGCTCACATACTAGCAGGAGAAACAACACGAGGTAACATTCAAGGAGTTATCAGATACGTACAAATCAAATACAAAGTAAGTTCAGGTAGAATCTTTGTAGAAGGCAATGTCAATGTACAAGAAGAGTCCTAGAAAGAATAATATTCTCTGGTCCAATAATGCCATTAATGATAAGGATATTAACATTTATATAGCACTTTAAGGTTTGCAAAATGCTTTACAAATATTCTTATTTTATCCTCACTACAACCCTGA
>CM053580.1:332368622-332382287 GCA_028627135.1 Pseudochirops cupreus
TCTCTCTCTCTCTCTCTCTCTCTCTCTCTCTCTCTCTCTCTCTCTCTCTCTCTCTCTCTCTCTCTCTCTCTCTCTCTCTCTCTCTCTCTCTCTCTCTCTCTCTCTCTCTCTCTCTCTCTCTCCCCCTCAGAAGCTAATAATTTCTTGCCTTGCACTGACGCACTTCATCCTTTAACAGGTGGAAAGAACCAATATGAGGAAATTATGGATCTGATTCTCATCCGCAAGGAAGACTTTATTGCTGGAGGATGGAAATGATGGAAAACTTGGAGGAAAGGGACCGCTCTGTTTTAGAACTTGGGTCAGACAAAAAGAGGAAACCTGGGAATAGCGTGACTCACAGTTTTGAAAGGGCAGATTTCAGAGGGTTCAAAGAAAAGATAGGTGGGCCTACATGGCCAAAAATTTTTACAGGAAGAATGGGAAGCACTCAAGAATTAACTTTGGAAGACACAACAGAAACGCTTCTGATTTGGAGGAAAAGTTATTTAAAGACATGAGGAGCTCACCAACCAACTTTCATTTTAAAAATATATATACAGAAGATGAAAACAAGGGCAGGTAACAGAGAATAGTTAAAGTTAAAAACGCAAGGTTAACCCCATTTGCCCTGCATTCCCCCCTCCAAAAAACAAAAAACAAAAAAAAAATGCAAGGAAAGCTAAGAAAAACAAAAGGGGTCCTTTTACCTATATTGGGGGAAAGTATATCAAAGAAAAGTTAGGATTCCTATACTAGGGGTTATGGGAATATGATAAAGGGTTCTTACCCTAGAGTCCTTGAAATCAGTTTTAAAAAATATTTTGATAACTGTGTTCCAATATAATTGGTTTCTTTGTAATCCTATGTATTTAAGTTGATTGATTTATTGATTAATATCTACCTACCAAGGTTATTGTGAGGATAAAATGAGACAATATTTGTAAAGCACTTTGCAAACCTTAAAGTGTTACATCATTTATTATTAAATTATTAAAAACTTCCTTCTCAGAAAGGATCCATGGGCTTCACCAGACTACAAATGGGGTCTATAACATGCAAAAAATATGACAGACTAGAGAAAGTAGACCTGCTCAACTCTCATTTTCTTTTTGTTTTGAGAATCAATTGATCAACATATATTACGTACCCACCATATGCCAAGATGTAAAGCCACGCATGAGCAGCTTTCCAGAGGGCTGCTGCTGTGAACAGCTTTCAAGGTTCTGATTACATAGTATAGTGAGCTCTCTAATCATTCAATAACAAATCAGAGCACAACATTAATAGAAAATAAAAATTCAGCATTCGCAATGTTACAACTTATCACAGAAAATCAAAATACAGCATTCACCATGTGACAACTCAACAACTTATCACTAAAATGGCCACATAGTTTTCACCAAAGTGGTCACATAGTTTTAAACAAAGTACATTCATTTAGTCAATCAAAAAATCCTTAATTCAATCACAAAGTACAAAAGTCAAAGTTCTCCACCCCTAGGTCACAGTAAATCATAATCTTCTCAGTCAGTACACAATATCCAAGTAAAGTCTTCTTTCAGCTTGACTCAAGGCTGGCTCTCAGCTTCCATGGTTCCCCTTCCATGGTCCTAGCTTGAACTGTCACCTGAGTTCAAAGGCAGGCAGTTCCCAGTTCCTTGTCCAACTCCTTGTTCAGTTCTTCATCCAGTTCCCATTCCATATTGAAGCTCACAGTGTTCAGTCCACTTCAAGTCCTTCACAGTTTCTGTTTCTGGGAAGACAAAGCTTGACAGAGCCACAATAATAATCATGCACATTGCTGGCACCATCATCAATTGACTGTCTGCCTGTGAAGTCAACTCAGACCCACCAACAAGGTCTGAGAACTCAACACAAATCATTGACATAGAAATCAATACAGACCCACAAACAAGGTCCAAGAGGTCAGCACAAATCATCAATAAAGTCCCAGGACCTCCAAAACCCGCCTCCAGGACTTCTGTAAACATACAACCAGAAAATCCTCTTGCAGGGCTTCCAGTAAGGTCCTAGGCCTTCTGTACAAAGTATCACAAACAAACATCAACACAGACAGAACAGTCAAACAGTGTGCTGGGATATCGCAAGCTATCTCCTTCTTGACTCTGCCACCATAAGAGTCCTCTTCTCAGTTCTGCTGTCTCCAGCCTGGGGCTCTCCTTATATATGGTCATTAGCTCCTCCTCTTCCTGTTGCAGGAGTTCATGAGTTCTAGGGTTCACAAGTTGTGGGGTTCACACATTCTGTTTCTTAATAGACTTGATACAAGGCTCAAAAGAAACTTGAACTGAAACAATTCAATAGCTGGAACAAAGTGTGAACTACTTCTGTGCTTGCCATTACACAAGATTATAAAAAGAGGCAAAAGACAATCATTTTCCTCAAGGAGCTTGCAAGTTAATGGGGAAGGCAATAAATAAACAAATGTAACAAAAAAGCTATATACAGGATAAACAGGAAATAATCAACAGAGGGAAGACACTAGTATTAAGAGGAGTTAGGAAAGTCTTTCTATAGAAGGTGGGCTTTTGTTTGGGACTTGAGAGAAGCTATCTTACATTGGGATGATCTCAAAAGAAAAATGGAAGGGGTGAGAAAGAGGAATGTACTAGAAGAAGGGGGAAGGAGGAAGAATAATGGGGGAAATTATTTCACATAAAAGAAGGACCCAAAGAAGAGTTTTTAAAATGAAGAGGAAAATTAGGGGGAAAGGGCAACTCTTTAATCTCATTCTCATTCAAACTAATTCAAATAGAGACAAACATACACATACACATACACACACAATTGAGTATAGAAATTCATACTATCCAAGAGGTAGTAGGAAGATAAGGGGAAGAAGAAGACGGGTAATAAGAAGGGAAAGGGTGATCAGGAGGGCAGATTAAGAGAGGCAGTGGTCAGAAGCAAAATAGACTTTTGAGGAAGATACAGATGGAAAAAAGGATAAATAGAAGAGCCTAGATTGGAGGGAAATACACAGTTAGCAATCATAACTGTGAATGTGAATGGGATGAACTTTCCCATAAAATAGAAGTGGATAGTAGAAGGGATTAGAAACTAGAATCCAACAATATATTGTTTACAAGAGATATACTTGAAATAAAAAGACCCACAAAGAGTTAGAATAAGATACTGGAGCAGAATCTCAGTAAAAAAAAATTTTTAAAGCAGGATTAACAATCATGATCTCAGACAAAGCAAAAGCAAAGACAGAACTAATTAAAAGAGATAAGCAGGGAAACTAAATTTTGCTGAAAGATACAACAGACAAAATCACTACTAAATATATATGTACCACATGGCATAGCTTCCAAATTTTGAAGGAACAATTAGCTCAATTACAAGAGGAAATACATAGCAAAACTATACTAGTGGGGGCCCTGAATTTATCCCTCTTAGACCTAGATAACTCTAAATAGAAAAAAAGAAAGAAAGAAGGAAAGAAAGAAAGAAAAAAGGAAGGAAGAAAGAAAGGATGGAAGGAAGGAAGGAAGGAAGTTAAGGAGATGAACAGAATTTTAGAAAAGTTAAATATGTTAGACCTCTAGAGAATATTGAATGGCAATAGAAAAGAGTATATCTTTTTCTCAACTATACATGGCATATTCACAAAACAGACCATATGTATATATACATATATATATGTGTGTATACATGTGTGTCTGAACACAAAAATTTCACAAACAAATGCAGATAAACAGAAGTATTAAATGAACCCTTTCTAGACCATACTAAAATAAAAATTACATTCAGTAAGGGGCCTTAGAAACACAGACTAAAAATTAATTGAAAATAAATAATCTAATCTTAAATTAGTGGGTCACACACAAACAAAAATATTTATAGCAGCTCTTTTTATAGTGGTCAAGAACTGGAAAATGAGGGGATACTCATCAACTAGGGAATGGCTAAACAAGTTGTGGTATATGAATGTAATGGAATGCTATTGTTCCATAAGAAATGATGAGCAAGTAGACTTCAGACTTACATGAACTGATGCTAAGTGAAGTGAGCAGAACCAGGAGAACATTGTACACAGTGACAGCAACATTGTGTGGTGACTTTAGTAAACCTCTTCTTAGCAATGGAAGGATCTAAGACAACTCCAGAAGACATGTGATGGAAAATGCTATCCACATGCAGAGAAAGAACTATGGAGTCTGAATGTGGATCGAAGCATGTGATTTGCTCTTCTTTTTTATTTCTTTTTTCTCATGGTTCCTCCCATTGGTTCTAATTCTTCTTTACAACATGGCTAATGTGAAAATATGTTTAACATGAATGTATATATGGAGCCTATATCAGCTTGCATGCCATCTTGGAGTCGGGGGAGGAGAGGGAGGGAGAGAAAATTTGGAATTCAAAATCTTATGGAAGTGAATGTTAAAAATTAAAAATAAATACAAAATATTTTAAAAAGATTTAAAAAAAGAAAATAGAAACAATCAAGAATTTCATTAAAAAGAATGACAACAATGAAACAACAAACCAAAATTTATGGGATAATGTCAAAGCAGTATTTAGGGGATAATTTAAATCTCTAAACATATCAGCAAAAGAGAGGAAGAGTAGATCAATGAATTGGGCATGCAACTAGGGGGAAAAAAACCAAATGAAAAATTTTCAATTAAACACCAAAATCAAAAAGCTGAAAATCAAAGGAGAAAAATTTAAATAAAAATTAAATTAAATTAAAACAAAATTGAAATAAAAAACCCATTGACCTAATAAGTAAAACTAGGAACTGATCTTATGAAAAAATTAACAAGATAGATAAACTGTTAGTTAATTTGATTTTTAAAAAAGACCAAATAATCAGTATCAAAAATTAAAAGTGAATATACAATCCATGAAGATGAAATTACAGCAATTATTAGGAGTTATTTTGTCCAATTATGTGCCAATAAGCTTACACTTTAAATGAAATGTATGTATATTATTAATTCAAAAATCACCCAGATTAACAGAAGTAGAAATTCAATACTTAACCCTATTTTAGAAAAAGAAATTGAGCCATAAATGAGCTCCCTAAGAAAAAATCCCCAGGACCAAATGGATTTACAAGTGAATTCTACCAAACATTAAAAAAAACAATTGATTCCAATACTATATAAATTATTTTTTAAACTATGTAAAGAAGGAATCCAACCAAGTTCCTCTTATGACATAAGCACGGTTTTGATTCCTAAACCAGGGAGAACAAAAATAGAGAAGGAAAACCATAGATTAATTTCCCTAATAAATACAGATGCAAAAAAGTTTAAATTATAGCAAGGAGACTACAGCAAGATGTCACAGAGATCATACACTCCGACCAGGTGGGACTTATTCCAGGAATGCAGGGTTGGTTCTATACTAGAAAAATCATAGCATAATTGACCATATCAATAATAAAACAAAAAAAATATATAATTATATCAATAGATGCAGAAAAAGATTTTGACAAAGTACAACACCAATTCCTATTAAAAATACTTTAAAAAGTATAGGAATAAATGGAGCTTTTCTTAAAGTGTAGTATCTATTAAACGAATCCAGGAGGTGGGGATGAGGATTGATTGATGATGCATTTCAGGCATGGGGGACTGCCAGAGAAAATTCCCAGTGCTGAGAGATGGAATATCTTGTTCATGGAATAGTAAAGAGGCCAGTATCACTGGATTGAAGAGTACACAGGGAGGAGTAAGGTGTAAGAAGGTTTTAAAGGTAGGAGAGAGTTAGCATAATCTTTGGATTAGAAAAAAAAAGAGCAAAAATGTCAATTAGGGGATTGCAACTCAAGTAGGAAATAGTAAGAGACCATTTTGCTACCTTTGTTAGTTTAAGTCACCTGGCCCAGATGATACCTATCTTTGACTACTCAAAGTACTGACAGATGTGATGGTTGGGCCAGTATCTTTGATTTTTGAAAGACTGTGAAGAAACGAAGAGGTGTTAAAGGACAAGAGAAGGGCAGATGTTCTCCCAATTAAAAAAAAAAACTTTGAAAAGGAAAAGAACGGAATACATAAAGTAAATAGACCAATAAGCCTGGCTTCAATTCTTAGCAAAAATCTAGGATGAATTACTAAAAGCATAGAGTTATTAAACATTTATAGAAGGAAGCCATAATCACACAGAGTACAGCTACCAGCTGGCTACAGGACCAAGATTCAAATCCCAGCTCTGCCACTCAGACAAATCACTTAACCTTTCTGGTTCTCAACTTCCTTCAGCTTTAAAATGAGACTAGATCACCAAGTTCCTTCCAATTCTAACTCTATAATAATTATCATTCTATTATTCCAGGAACAGGTCAGAGTAACCTCACTTCCTTTTTTTGACTTTCTTGTTAGATTGGTAGATAACATGGAAATACTGTGAGTGTATAGCTTATCTAGATTTTAGCACAGCATTTGGTGGAATCTTTCATGCTGTTTTGGAGGGCTTGATTAAAAGATATGGGTTAAACAATAATCAGTGGCTTTCTTGATGGTTCTAAAGCTACTTAAGAGACAGCCTCTACTTGAAGGCCCCAGACAGCTGGGATTGGACTCCTCTACTGTTTCATATTTTTATCAGGGTCTTGAATAAAGGCATAGAGGAATGATTGTCAAATCTGCAGATGGCACAAACTACACAGTGATAGCTGATCAGAAGTTCATCTGAAGAAGTTCTGAAAGTTTCTTGGGGTTTTTTGTAAATTTTAAGTTTAATGTGAGTCAACAGTGTGATGTCAGCCTTTATAAACAGCTAATGTAGTCTTTGGCTACCTTTGTGGAAGCAGTGTCCAGGAACAGGAAAGTGATATTTCTTATGTGTTTTCCCTGTAGATGCTAAAGCTAAAGTATTGGATTCAGTTCTGGGTGCCGACATTTTAGAAAGGACATAAAAAGACAAGCGGCATGGTGAGGGCCTTGAGATGATGCCCTATAAAGAGCTGTTGAAAGCACTTTTGTTGTTATTTGCTCATTTCAGTTGTATTCAACTCTTTCAGACCCCGTTTGGGGTTTTCTTGGCAAAGATACTGGAGTGGTTTGCCATCTTCTTCTCATTTTACAGATGAAGAAACTGAGGCAAACAGGGTTAGTGTGACTCACCTAGGGTCACACAGCTAGTCAGTTTCTGAGGCCAGATTTGAACTCAGAATGATGAGTCTTCCTGCGGCCTAGCACTGTATCCACTGCACCACCTAACTACCCTGCTGAAAGCACTGGAGATGTCTAACTTTATGAGTAGGATTTAGGAGAGACATAATAAAGTCTACAAGTATTTGAAGGGCCAACACATCAAAGAGGGATTAAACTGCTTCTGCTTGGTCATATTTGGAAGTTGCAAAGAGGAAGATTTAGGCTTGATATGGGGGAAGGAGGCCATTCTAACAATAAGAGCTATCCAAAAGTGGAATAAGCTGCCCTGAGAAGTAATGGGTACCCCTTCACTGGAGGTCTGCAGACAGAGCCTGGATGGCTACTTTACTGATAAATTAAAAAGAGGAATTCTTGTTCCAGGGTTTATTGGGCTAGATGGCCCCTGAAGCTCCTTCCCACTTCAAGAGTCTAAGACTCTACATACGTGCAACACCAGCTTGTCTTCCTCTACCTCCTCCACCCCAGCCCTGAGCGAAAACTATGCCGGCTCAATAAAACACTTAGATAAATCTCAGAGGGCCACAACAGAGAGAGGGGCAGTGGGCAACAATGCACTAGTGTTATTTGGAAGTGCACCAACACTGATGATAAAAAGTTAAAAAAAAAAAGCTAGCATTTATACAGAATCTGCTATGTGCCTGGCACTGTGATAAGCACTTTACAAATATTATTTAATTTGATCCTCACAACAGCTTGAGAGGCAGGCACTATTATTATTGCCATTTTATAGGTAAGGAAACTGAAGAAGGCAGCAGTTAAATGATTTGTTCCAGGTCACACCCCAGTACTCATCTGAGTCTGGATCTATCCATTGCACTACCTAGCTGCCAAATCCATCAGGATGTGGACCACGGATAATTCCTCCAGATGACCAATGAACTGGGTACAACAATGAGAAACAATCAAACGGACTGGACTCAATATGGAAAACTGCTCATTACTTTCAGGGCTCTCAACCTACTCTGCTACAAACAAACAAATCTTTTAAACATTAATGTTCTCTTGGTTATACTGTATGTGTGTGAATTCCAGAATACCGTGAGCTACAAAGAACCAGAAACTGTAAGCCGCCAAATGGAAAGATATATGACTGGTGTAAGTTGGCTGTGGCATGTTGCTGGGAAGTCATGGGAAGCGTCATGAACGTCATCATCGAGGGTGACACCAGACCAGAAATGGAGCTGGTCTTATCATTTTGCAAAAACAAGGGACGATGAATGGATGACCCAAGGAATGCACTGGGAACCACCAAATACTAAAAGACTTAAGTGAAGGCTTCCTGAACACTGAGTAGATATCCTCCATAGAAGGAAGGACCACACCAAAAAAGGCGTGGAAAGAATGATCATAATGACAAGATCACAGATGCCTTTAAGTATTAGCAATATAAAGAGGCTTAGAAAGACCTATTAAATAATATACAGTGAAGCAAGCAGTCCCAGAATATACTAAGACTATAAAAAAGAAAGAATGTATGCACAAATACAGACACAAATGAACAGAGAACAAAAGGAGTTACAATAGGGAATAACTAACAGGCTGTTATGGAAAAGTATTGTACATAAAAATTCATTTTAAAGTATAAATAACTATAAGCATATATCTAATTGGCTTTGTTGCTTAACATTAAGCACATAATAAATTATATTAAAAAAACAAGCATGAACCAACATTTGGTTTGGCTGGTTTTGGTTAAGTGGAGCAGTTGGATAGATTGCCACACCTGGAGTCAGTAAGATCTGAGTTCAAATGTGACCTCAGACACTTACTAGTTGTGTGACCCTGGACAAGTCACGTAACACTGTTTGCCTTAGTTTCCTCATCTATAAAATGAGCTAGAGAAGGAAATGGCAAAACATTCCAGTATCTTTGCCAAGAAAATCCCAAATGGTGTCAATGAAGAGTTGGATACAACTGAAAATGACTGAACAAATTAGCTGGTTTTTGAAAATAGCATGCTTCCTTTATCATTAGAAAAGTCTTTAAAAGCCTTCCCTGAATACTTCCCACTTTTGACAAGACTAAGTTATCCCTTCCACATCCTGACTTTTCCCATCGTGGTTTCCATATGTAGTGAGTTGGCATAAGAAATTAAATGGGGATTTGGAGAGAATTTTGCAGAAGCTGTAGATGACATGTGAAGGCCAGCAGATGACATAGACACTTCAGAAACTCAGAAATGCACAAAATATATTTATAGTATTTTTACTTAACACTGATCTAGATCTATCTAGCCTATGAACAAATACTTAACCCAAATTTTACAATAAGGTGCTGTAAAAACCCTGTGAAAGAAAAAGAAAAAAATCAGACTTCTCTGCTATGAAAGGAGAGCCAAAAACTTTTACAAAGATTTTCCAGATCATAGAGGTGCTGTGTCCCCAACCCCACAATACAGAAGAGAAAACTGTACACAGAAGGCTAAATTATTCCAGGAGAGGTACTTGCTCTACATAATTTTTTTCAAATTTTATTTTGTTTTTATTTTTTATATTTATTTTAAAAAGAATTTTCCCCAGTTACATGGAAAAACAATTTTAACATTCATTTTTTAAAATTTTGAGTTCCAAATTCTTTCATTTCCTCCCCCCCAGTGTAGTCATGCAAAACATATCCATAATTACCATGTTGTGAAAGAAAACATGGACAAAAAAGGCTCAAGAAAAAGAAAGTTTAAAAAGTATGCTTCAATGTGTATTCAGACAACGATTCTTTCTCTAGGGACAGATAGCATTTTTCATCCTAAATCCTTCAGTTGTCTTGGATCATTGTATTGCTGAGAACACCTGTCATTCACAGCAGATTATCTTACAATATTGCTGTTACATTGTACACAGTACATTTCACTTTGCATCAGCTCATGTAAGTCTTTTCAGGTTTTTCTGAGAACATCCTGCTCATCAGCTCTCATAGTACAATAGTATTTCATCATAATTACATACCACAACTTGTGTATCCCCTCAATTTCCAATTCTTTGCTCCCACTAAAAGAGCTGCTATAAATATTTTTGTACATAGGTCTTTTTCTTATTTATCTCTTTTGTGATACAGACCTAGTTCTACATAAAATTTTAAATTTGATTTTATTTTTTACCTGTTGTGTACTGATAGCTTTGACTGAAGTAAGATCATCAGCTGGGTGGCTTTCTTGTTGTTGCTTATCAGTCTGTGTTGTATCGGAGAAAAGTGCACAGCCTAACAGAGCTTCAAAGAATTCTAGAAAAACAAGCTGAAGTATAAGCAAGCATTAATATTATTCATCTCAACAGACACATCTCATTCTGAGTGGTAATCTTCATTTTGCAGGGAAGATAAAGGAGGGACCTAATGAGATACTCGAGTGCCAGAAACAAATAACATCTTGTATTAAGTACAGTATTTATGTAACATTGAATTTAGCTGTATAACAAATCTGTGGATCTAAAAATGATTACATTATTGTATTTTATTTTAAGCAGATTCTTCTTGTGGGAAAAGTGCCCTCTTTAAAAGTATTTAGGAATGTATTTCCTTTTTTTTTTCTTTTCACCTGAATACTGAAAGTAGAAGCAGAATTTTCTTTTGCAAGTAGAAGATGAAACTTACACAAAAGAATCGGTTCCTCCTTCCTACTTACACATGGCACTACAAAGCCAGACATTTAGTTGAGTTTGTCAAATACTCAGATGTAAGAGATGTGACTGTAGCCAAGTGGTATGACACAGAGGAACTGGGTGTCATAGTAGATAGAATGCCAGGCTTGAAGTCAAGAAGACTCATCTTTCAGAGTTCAAATCTGACCTTAGACATTTTACTAGATGTGCAACCCTGGGCAAGCCACTTAACCCTGTTCGCCTCAGTTTCCTCATCTATAAAATGAAGTGGAGAAGTGAATGGCAAACCACTTCAGTATCTTTGCCAAGAGAACCCCAAATGGGCTCACAAAGAGTTGGAAATGATTGAAACAACTGAACAACAACATGACACATATAAAAGTGCGGCCCTTTGACTGAATCCCAACTTCACAGAACAAATTTCCTTAATAAAAGGATTTGTTCTGTAAAATTTGAACTCAGTCAAAAGGCTGCATCCAAGGACCTAGAAAGTCACATGTGGCCTCAAGGCCACAGGTTCCCCACCCCTGATCTACTCCTATTCTTCATTAACTGCTATGTGGAAAGAAACCAAAGAAGGGATCTCCTGCCCTTGAACTTTAATCTCTATAACTGGTCCAGTGATATTTGCCATCAGACCTCCCCCAATGTCCACTGCCTATTTATGACACCTCTATCAATTGTCTCCTCTCTCCAACTCTACCCCACCCACAGACTATGGATTTTGGACTCCTTTTAGACCTCTGGCTTATGATACTTGCCTTTCCTTCTCTTTTCTACCCAAGGTGGCTGATGTGCCAAGTTCAGATCTATATTGGACTCAAGTACTTGAATATTTCAGTCTTTAATGACAGATCCTAACCTCGCTTCCATGTTCCCTAGGAGTCATCCAACCTGAAAGTTCTGCCTATACCTAGGGTTCTGAGCTCACTAAGTCTGACCCAAGAACCCTCTGCTTGAGCTCCACTTCTAACAGAAGTCACCCAGGGGCTGTAATTTGAGAAGTCCAATTTAACTTCCTTAAACCAGTGGTACCTTAAAACCACCACAAGTCTCTGCCATCTGTGAAGTTACAGTATTAAAAGGGTATAGGGATGAGGAATGTAAATACACAGCTTGTTATCTGAGATAGGTAAGAAATCTGTTATGTAATGTCTTAGAAGAAATCAATCTATTCATTTATATATTAGAAATAAGAGCCCAGAGTTTATGGGACACAGGAAGATGTAAATTTTGATAAAGGCCCAGAAATGAGAATGGATTTGTGGTTGGTGGAGATGGTGGCTAGTGAAGGGGAAAAAAAGGCTTCCTTATTTTAGATTTTTGTCTAAGGACAGCCCTAATTATGCAAAAGCAGAAATGTCTTCCTCAGAAAATCTTGTCTCTATAGCAAAATTCAAACATTGTTTTATTTTTTATTTTTTTATATTTACATTATATATATATATACATATATATAAAAATACATATATATGTATATGTATATATATATATATATATATATATATATATATACATATATATATAAAAATACAAATCTTATACCAAATTTTAACAATGGGCAGGCTGATTGAGTAGATCACTGATTTCATTAATGTTCATATATCATTTTACAGATATTACACATTCACATACATTATGTTATTAATATATATATATATGTATATATATATGGTGGAGCCAAGACGATGGTGTAGAAGTAGGAAAACACTGCAGCTCCCAAATAGCCACCTCAAATACCCATAAAATATGACTCTAAACAAATTTTAGGGCTCCATAACTCACAAAATTACAGAAAAAAACACATCTCCCACTGAAGGCAACTCAGCAGGAAGGGCTCATTGCAGCATGCTGGGAGCTGAGCCAAGCCCAGCCTGAAACCGCAGCTTGGCCCCGGGGCGGTCAGGTAGAGCCACGGCTGGAGCACTCGAGAGAGTGCATCACCAGCAGCTGTGGCAGTTTCCAGAAATATCAACCCATGAGAAACAAGGACAAAGTGAAAGGTCAGTGGAACTCAGCTAAATTTGGGGGAGAAAAGTGGTCTGGCTGAACTGCCTCCAAGGCAAGGAAGTGGCAGAAGCAGCAGCCCTGCAGCTGCCTCCACACGGCTGCTTTAGAAGCTCCCGGCCTGTAGACTATAGGGGGGCCAAGTGATCATTCAGAGGCTAAGTCCTCTTGCACTGAGCTGCCTGGATCCAGATCACAGTCTTGGGTGGTGGCCCTGGGGTGCTTTTTCAGTGAGCCAAAGCTGGTGGGGGCTGCAGTGGCCTCCTAATAGCTCCAGCACCTGCAAAAACCACAGTGAGCTTTGCCCTCTGGAAGCAGAGTTCCACAGAGCTAAAAAGTCAAGTAATTGACTGGCAACATGAGCAGGCAAAGGAAGCAAAGTAAGAACAGCAATCAAACTTTAGATTCCTTCTTTGGAGACAAAAAGGATCAAAGCAAGGAATGGGAGGAAGATAACACAGTCAGAACTCTCACACCAAAAGCTTCCAAGAAACATATAGAATGCCTACAAGCCATAGAGCAGTCTAAGAAGGATTTTGAAAACCAAATAAGAGAAGTGGAGGAAAAATTGGGAAGACAAATGACAATGATGCAAGAAAATCATGAAAAGAGAGCCAACAACCTGACTGAAGAAAATAACACCTTAAAAAATAGACTAACTCAAATGGCAAAAGAGCCCCAAAAAGTAAATGAGGAGAAGAATCCCTTAAAAAGTCAAATTTTCCAGATGGAAAAAGAATCTCAAAAGCTTTCTGAAGAGAATAATTCCTTCAGAATTAGAGTGGAGCAAATGGAAGTAAATGACTTTATGAGAAATCAAGATACTATTAAACAGATCCAAACAAATGAAAAAATAGAAGGCAATGTAAAATATCTCCTTGAAAAAAACCACTGACCTGGAAAATAGATCCAGGAGAGACAATTTAAAA
>CM053580.1:332382787-332423809 GCA_028627135.1 Pseudochirops cupreus
TTAAAAATTATTGGACTACCTGAAAGCCATGATCAAAAAAAAGAACCTAGAAAGCATCCTTCAAGAAATTCTCAAGGAAAATTGCCCAGATATTTTAGATTCAGAGGGCAAAATAGAACTTGAAAGAATTCACCAATCACCTCTCGAAAAAGATCCCAAAAAGAAAACTCCTAGGAATGTTATAGTGAGGTTCCGGAGTCCCCAGATCAAGGAGAAAATACTACAAGCCGCCAAGAAGAAACAATTTGAATACTGTGGAAACACAATTAGGATAACCCAGGTCTAGCAGCTTCTACATTAAGGGATTGAAGGGCATAAAATATGATATTCCAGAGATCAAGGGAGTTAGGTTAAAACCAAAAATCACCTACCCAGCAAAACTGAGTATAATGTTCCAGAGGAAAATATGGTCATTCAATGAGGTAGAGGACTGTCAAACATTCTTGCTGAAAAAACCAGAACTGAAAAGAAAATTTGACGCTCAAATACAAGAAGCATAAAAAGGTAAACATGGAAAAGAAATCATAAGGAACTTATGAAAGTTGAACTATTTACATGCCAACATGGAAAAGGGACAACTGTAACTGATGAAACTTTTCTCAGTATGAGGATAGGTGAAGGGAATACAAATGTATATATATATGTATACATACACATTTGTCTATATAGGAGGGTATATATGCATATGAAGACAAATGACAACGATGCAAGAAAATCATGAAAAGAAAGTCAACAACCTGACTGAAGAAAATATATCTGAGTATGTGTATATATGGGTACACAGAAGGCACAGGATCAATTGAATAGGAAGGGACAACACTTTAAAAGGTGAAATTCTGAGATGGGAGAGTATTAGAATAAGCAGAGACAGGGAGAGACAGAATGGGGCTAATCATCTCATATAGAAGAGGCAAGGGATAATTGTTACAATGGAGGGGAAGAACAGGAAGGCAAAAGGGAATGGGTCAACCTTACTCTCATTGAATTTGGCTTAGGGAAGGAATGACATAAACTCTAAACTGGGTATCTTGCCACACAGGAGAGTAGGGGAGATGGGGATGAGAAGTGGGGTGATGGCAGGGAAGGCAGAGTGGGGGGGGAGGGTTGCTGGAAGCACACATTTCTGTAAAGGGACAGGGACAGGGTAGAGAATAGAACAAGGTGGGGGGCAGGATAGGAAGGAGGGACATATATTCAGTCTCTCACAATATGTCCACTGTGGAGATGTTCTATGTAATTATACATGTACAGCCTGTATTAAATTGCTTGTCCTTCCATTGGAGGTTGGTGATGAGGGAGGGAGGGAAAGAATCTAGAATTTAAAGTTCCATAATCAAATGTTAAAAATATATATGTATACATGTATATTATTATTACTATTCTTATTATTAATTACATGCAACTGGGAATTAAGATATACAGGCACTTGGGTAGGGAGATCCATTCTGCCCTACCAGAAAGTCAGAGGGGCGATGGGGGAGGACATAGGAGAGAGCAGATTGGGGGAGGAGTTATACAGTGGGATGGCTGTTTTGAGGTGGTGGGTAGGGGGAAGATGGGGAGAAAATTTGTAACTCAAAGTCTTGTGGAAATGAATGATGTAAACAAGAAAATAAATAAATTTATTTATTTATATATATAAATACACATATAATCTTATTTGAGCCTCATAACAAACCCTGTGAAGGGCTCAGGGTTCCTTGTGTGGGATCACAGAGTTTGTTGGGCTAGCCAAGGTCTTCTTGACACCAAGTACAACATTCTATCCACTCTCTATACTAAGTTACTTGCCTCTCTAAATGAATTTGATATCATCATTCTTCAAACGGAAGGACTTAAAATTTTTCCTTTTGAGAAGCAAAAGAACCAATCCCATATGTCTTAGTTAAATAACATCATGAAAAGGACGCTACTAGTCTCAAAATCAGATGACCTTAGCTCAGATCACTAGCCTTATGTGGAAAATCTCTACCTACCCACAGAGTTACTTGAGGAAAGCACTTTGAAAACCTTAAAGTGCTACAGAAACATGAATGACAATCACCAATATTATTTTCATGGGAGTAGCCTACCTTTTCTTTTTTTCTTTTTTTGCTTTTTGGAGAGCAATTAGGGTTAAGTGACTTGCCCAAGGTCACACGGCTAGTAAGTGTTAAGTGTCTGAGGCCGGATTTGAACTCAGGTCCTCCTGACTTCAGGGCTGGTGCTCTATTCATTGTGCCCCCTAGCCACCCTCTACCTTTTAATTTTCTAACAAAGTGCTGTGAGTGTGTAAGCTAGGTGGCACAGTGTACAGAGTGTTGGGCCTGCAGTCAGGAAGACCCGAGTTCAAATCTGATTTCAGACACTTACTAATTGTGTGACCCTAGGCATGTCACCTAACCCTGTTTGCCTCAATTTCCTCATCTATAAAATGAGCTGGAGAAGGAAATGGCAAACCACTCCAGTGCTGTTGCCAAGAAATTTCCAAATGGGGTCACAAAAGATCAGATAAGAATGAAAAAATGACTTGAAGGTGCTTTACATGTTGTATTATTTGCTCCTTAAAACAACTTTGTGTGGTAGGTCCTTATTTTCCAAATGAAGAAGCAGAGAAACTCATAGAATTTAAATGACTTGCCCAAGGTCACACATTGTCTTGGCTTGGATGGTGTGGTAGCTTGACCTGAATTTGTAAGTGTAGAGGTGGAAGAGATCTCGGGTCTTCCTGATCTTACGTCCAGCATTCTATGCACAATACCATTTAGACGCCTTGTTTTACAAATAAGAAAACTACATCAGATCATTAGGACTAGAAGGGACCTTAGCTATTTTCAGGTAAAAATCTCTCATTTTACTGAACTGCATCAAAGTGAAATGACTTATCTCAAAGTCACAAAGTTAGCCTAATGGCTGAGCCAGGACTAGAAATAGGATTTTCTGATGTCCAGTCAAGTGCTCTTTCCATTATACCACACCATTTCTCATTTGCCCAAGGTCACAGAGCTAGAAACTCTTAAAATTAAAGAGATTTACATTGAATATTTTTGGGAACAGATACTAATCTATCTCTGTGGCACACACATACAACCTTTATTATAAGGAAACAAATGATACATAAAAATCATCTTCGGCTAAACCAATTAATAAATCAATAATTATAGTTTTGTGTGCTTTTTATTTTATTTGGTTTTGGTTTCCCTTGATCAGAAATGTTTTCAGTCTTAATATCCTTCTATATGCAAAGGTTTTTAACCTGGGGTCCAAGAAATTGTTTCTAACAATATTTTGATGGCTATATTACAATTGTGGATAAAATCAATTGGTTTCCTTTGTAATCACATATATGTTATTTTATGTATTTGAAACATTACTATGAGAAGTCCACAGGCTTCATCAGACTGACCAAAAGGCCCATAACACACACCAAAAAAGGTTAAGAACCCCTGACCAAGAGGAAGGCATCTGGCCAAAGACAGCTGGCCTCAAAACCAGAAGGCCTGGGCTCACATCCTGCAGCTGACACATACTGACCATGTGACCAAAAACAAGTCATTTAACCTGTCACTGTCCTAGACAATTCTCTCAGATGTAAATTGTAAAACAGTTGTCTGTCTGCATCACTGGAAGGGATTTCTTACTTTCCATCAACCCACCCTGATGACCACGCATCCATATGTTCCCAACTCAATCACAGATCTACTCTCACCTTTTATCAATGTTATTTTGCAATCAGCTCTTTGTTATAGCACACTTTGTTACAGACAAAAAGGTGTGTCATTGTGGTTCTTCCCTGCTTACCTCCAGTTCAAAGTTGCTATCAATTCCATCATGCATGAAAGGATTGTCTTCTGCAATGATTTCCACAAATTTGGTTGCTGTTAAATCTTTAGTGATTATTTTAAAATCCTGTAAGAACAAATGATCAAACAGCATCTGCATAAGCATAAGTAGCTTTAAAATATATACATAAATATAAACATTTACATGAATATAAATTATAAACATCTTTATATTGGAAACTTTAATACAAAAACACGTAGGTTGCATACTCACTATTTTTCTATAGCTTTAGATTTAAAAAGCTATTTCTAAAATAAAAGAAAAAATTTTTAAAAGTCTCTTAGTCATTCCATCCAGCTTTAATGGGTTCAGAAATCATGTCTACATATCCAGTTCTCATCTCTCTTGAGTTCCAGTTCTGTATCTCCAGTTCCTTGTCTTTGTCTGGACATCCCAGTGGTATCTTAAACACAACATGTCCAAAACTGAACTAATTTTCTTTCTACCTTAACCCACACTTTCTCTTAACTTCCCTATTTCTGTCAAGGACACTAGAAAGTCTCCAGTCACACAGGTTTACAGCCAAGTAGTCATCCTTGACTCTTCAGTCTCTCTCATTGCCTCCTCACCCCACATATCCAATCAGTCACCAAATCTGGTCAAATCTACATTCACAGCTTCTTCTACATCTGTCCCCTTCACTCCACCCACGGCCATCACCTTGGTTCAAATCCTCATTACATCTTGCTTGGACTACTGCAATAATTTCCTAACTGGTCTGTCCTCCAATCCATCCTCCACTTAGTAGACAGCTAATAAATACTAAGTTTCAGCAATTCCATATTGTCTCTGAGATAAAATACAAATTCCTCTGATTGGTATTTAAAGTCCTGTAGGGATCAGTGTGAGTCTAAAAGCACCTGTGGTGATGAAGGTCACAGCCCAGTTGCTAAGCTCAGGAAAAAGTCTTTTGCGAGACTGCTCGCCTGATGAGCAGCAGCTGAGATGACTGGCTCGGCCTGTCCTCCATTGGCCCATTCCTCCAGTGCACGAGGAGATCATGCTCTAATTGTGTTACCTCTAGGGTATTTAAGGAGGATGCTACAATACAATAAAGGACAGCTGCTATACGCTTCTCTCTCGCCTCTGGTCTCTTCAGTCCCTCTTGAGAATACAGCCTAAGGCTGGCCCTTAGGCTACTGAGTTAAGAAGCGGCCACAACAAGTCTACCACCCCTCCCCCCCACTCTAGTTCTAAACTTATCATCCTGTATGAGCCAAACAAATTCAAGGACTTGCTGTTACTGGTACATGATATTCAAGTTTCTAGTCATATGCCTGGGATTCTCTCTACCCTCACCCCCACCTCTTGGAATTAATCTTAGCTTCCTTCCCTGTTCAGATTGAGTGCTGCCTCCTACAGAAAGTCCTTCTCTTCAATTGTTAACTGATCTCTTCAGTTATTAACTCTATCCTCTGAAATTGGTTGACATTTCCACAAGTAGAATGTAAGCCCCTTCAGGGCAGAGATTGCTTAATTTTTACCTTTATATCTCCATCACCTAGTGAGTACAGTGCCTAGAATGGGAAATGCTTAAAAAATGCTTGTTGAATTAAATTGCTTTCTCATTCTTCCAAGAGCTCCATTCAATATCCAGTGACCGTGAAAGCCCATTCCTTTATTATTTTTTTCCTTTCATTCTAAAACATTTTGCCCTTTCTTTTATCCAAGCTTAAACAACTAAGTATGCAATTTAAGCATGAAAGTTTCAAAAGTGATTACCTTCAACATCCACAGGAAGTATCTGGTCTTCATTATTAGCTCATGAGGGGGATTAGAGTTTGGTCTACAGTAAGCTAAATAAATCTCCCAGCATCTGTCAATATAATTCATTGCATAGACAGTCCGCTGTTGGTCACAGAAGAAATTGCCTAAAAAATAAAAGGGAAAATTCAGATTATATTAAGACAGATATGCAATAATGTATAGCAATGTGAGGGATTCTTGCTCACCTCCTCCTGCAATTTTGAGCAACTGGGAAAAGAAAGAATAACTTTATCAGGACACATATCTGGAAAGAGTTGGTACAGAGGGGACTGAAAATCAGCATGAAGTTTTAAGATGAGAGGGGGTGCTGAGAGCAAGAGAGAAGTCACATGGAAGAAAAAAGGAACTAGGAGATTTTTAAAATTTATTTTTACTTATTTCTGATCTTCTCATCTTGCAATTGAACATAGAACCAAAAGGTTACAGGACTTTAGAGCAAACTACACTGTTGTCCTGAGGAACTGGGGTTTGATCACTGGCCAGGCTACCATGAGAATTGTCAGAAACAAGAGGGATATGACACCCTGGGGGCCCAGACCTTCCACTGTGAGCTGCAGGGAGAAGGTTAAATGGAAGGGAGGGAGCAGTTGGGACTGTTAGGCACCTAATATCTCTCCTAAACTCCTAAACTCCTTTCTCCCCTCTAACATTGTCACCACCCTGGTGACAAACTTATGCCTGGACTACTACAATAGCCTCTTGGCTTATCTTCCTGCCAAGTCTCTCCCTACTCCAATCCATCTACTCATTTGTCAAAGTGATATTCCTAATGCACAGGTCTGACCATGTCAACCACCTCCAGCCCCCAATAAACACCAGTAGTTCCTTGTCACTTCCAGGATGAAATATAAAATCCTCAGTTTTGTGTTCAAAAATCCTTCATAACCTGTCCCCTCCCCAACACCTGCGAATCTTCATACACTTTACCCTTTCCCCATACCATGTACTCTGAGACACTGACATTGGCTCTGGTTTTACACATAAGGTGATAACTTGTTAGCAAGGCCCAGCCTCTATGACAAATTGCATGTCTACAAATAAAGGAATTAGTTTAAGATTTCTGGGTGGTTCTACACATACATGTCCCAGGTTTCTTGACTAAGGAAGAGAGTCTCCACCACAAGCGTGTCAGCTATATTTACAGGAGATTATTTTATATGTTATCTGACAATTTGGCTTACCTTTTATCTGACAGGCATTGGGAATGATATTATCAGTCATCATTCTTGAAAAACACATGAAGAGGGATGGACTTCCATTTCTGTGATGTAAAAAATGGCAGGTAACATTTCGTTAGGAGAAAACCATGATGGAAATCTGGTTTAAGGATAAATATCCAGCTGGGACTCTATTTGAACAAAATTTCCCAAAGTCATTCGCAATGTACAGATCAGTTTAAGAGGGTTTCAGAGTGTGTACCTTATAGCTAAAGCCCTTTTTGCTAACACAAATGTAATATTCTATTATTTTCTGTGAATAAAACTCATTTGGAAAAGCTGTAGGGTTTCTGCCCAAAGAAGGTCAAAAACAAAAAGAAAGGGCTCACAGATACCAAAATAAATATGCTTTTTAGTGTTTTTTTTTGTGGTAACAAAGAAATGAAAACAAATGGGTACCCCTTGATTGGAGAATGGCTGATTATATTGTAAAGCACGAATCTAATGGAATAGTGTTCTAGCATAAAATACGAAGAATTGAAAAAATATGGGAAGACAAATGAATGATCATTTGTCATAATCAGAATTAAGCAGAATCAGGAAAACAGTATGCACAATGACCACAACAATAACAACAGAAAGAAGAAAATCCCAAACTAAACACTAGGCTCAGCAATGACTAAGCTAAGGAGCAGCCAGGTGTCACAGTGGATGAAATGCTGGACCCAGAGTCAGGAAGACCTAAGTTTAAATCTGGCCTTAGACATTTACTAGCTGTGTGACCCTGGGCAAGTCACTTAACTGCTATATGCCTCAGTTCCTTCATCAGTAAAATGAGGATAATAATAACACCTATCTCTCAGGTTTGTTGTCAGGATCAAATATGGCAACAATTGTAAAGGACATAGCACAGTGCCTGGCACACAGTGAATACTATTTAAGTGTTAGCTATTATTGCTAGTCACAGAGAAGAGTTAAGGAAAATGTAGAAAAATATAAAGAATTGTACATGCCAGATAATGTTGATGTGTTGGCTTATAGGACAGATTTAGATTTGGCAGGGACCTCAGAAGCCATCTAGTTTAATCCCTTCATTTTGTATTTTCCTGGATGGATTATACTCAGTTTCGCTGGGCAGGTGATTCTTGGTTTTAATCCCAGCTCCTCTGACCTCTGGAATATCATATTCCAAGTCCTCTGATCCCTTAATGTAGAAGCTGCTAGATCTTGCATTATCCTGACTGTGGTTCCACAATACTTGAATTGTTTCTTTCTGGCTGCTTGCAATATTTTCTCCTTGACCTGGGAACTCTGAAATTTGTTTGTTTGTTTGTTTTTCTTAATTTTTTTATTTACTTATTTACTTTTAATTTACAAGATTCAGTTCCACAATCACTTGAGTTTCAGATTTTCTCCCCTCCCTTCCCCCCCACCCCATGGTGGTGTGCAATCATGTATAGGATCTGCAAATACTTTCACATTGTACAATAGTTTGGTTATATAGAAGGGTTGTAACCAATGAGTGATCACTGGGAAAAGAAAAAAAAAAGCAAAACTAGACATGAAAGAGAACGATAGCATGTTTTGCTTCAGTCTCCATTTAAACGATAGTCTTTCTATATCTTTCTCTGAGTTCAGATATCTCCTTCCATCCTGAGGCTTGTAGGGGTGTCTTTAGCTGTGTGTTGTTGAGGATAGTCCAGTTTATCAAGGTTGGTCATCACACATACGATTTGTGTCCATGATTGTGTACAGGTTTTTCCTGGTTCTGCTCTTCTCACTTAGCATCAATTTGTATAAGCCTCTCCAGGTAATTATGAAGTCCATCTCCTTCCCATTTCTTATAGCACAATAGTATTCCATTACATTCATATACCATAGCTGGGAACTCTGAAATTTGGCTATAATGTTCCTGGGAGTTTTCATTTTGGGTGATTGGAGGATTCTTTGAATTTCCATTTTACCTTCTGGTTCTAGAGTATCAGGGTAGTTTTCCTTGATAATTTTTTGAAAGATCATGTCTAAACTCTTTTTTTTATCATGGCTTTCAGGTAGTTCAGTAATTTTAAAATTATCTCTCCTGAATTTGTTTTCTAGGTCAGTTGTTTTTCCAATGAAATATTTCACATTGTCTTTTATTTTTTCATTCTTTTGGTTTTGTTTTATAATTTCTTGATTTCTCATAGAGTCATTAGTTTCCCCATACTCCATTCTAATTTTTAAAGAATTATTTTCTTCAGTGAGCTTTTGGACCTCCTTTTCCATTTGGCCAGTTCTGCTTTTGAAGGCATTCTTCTTCTCCTTGGCTTTTTGGACCTCTTTTGCCATTTTTCATGATTTTCTTGCATTACTCCCATTTCTCTTCCCAATTTTTCCTCTGCTTCTCTTGATTTTCAAAATCCTTTTTGGGCTCTTCTATAGCCTGAGACCAATTCATATTTTTCTTGGAGGCTTTATATGTAGGAACTTTGACTTTGTTGTCTTCTTCTGGTTCTATGTTTTGATCTTCCTTGTCACCAAAGTAAGTTTCTATAGTCTGAGTTTTTCCCATGGTTTGTTCATTTTCCCAGTCTATTACTTGACTTTTTAACTCTTTGTTAAGGTGGGGCTCTACTTTCAGTGTGGAGGATATACCGTCCCAAGCTTCAAGGATTTTGTACAGCTGTTTTCAGAGATACTTCTTGCAACCTCTAAGTTTTCAGGTCTTCCAAGGTGGTATGATAGGGGTTTACTCCTCCCCTGGCCTGTGCTCTCGTACAAAAGCAGCCACAGCCACTGCCACTGATGAGCATCAGATATCTATTACTAAAGACTACCAAAGACCTGATTCATATCATATACTCCTCCTTTGTTATTACTATAAAACCTCCATGTACTACAAATAAATAAAATAAACCCAAGTATAGTGAGAATACTGGAATATCTGGTGCCCATATGGAAAACTTTTCTCTGTCTAAAATGAGTTCCCAATACAAAAATGTTGAGAAAAATTCATATAAAACAGGATGATTTAAACCCATGATTTCTTCTAACCTCAAATCCCTTTTTGTTTCTGGTTTCTATAGTAAAGAACTTGAACCAACACATCCTATTAACAACTTAATGAATACAGATGCCATCCAACTAGACAGCCCCACTAAAAAACAAATGAAATAGTTTCTTTTTGTGGAATATTCTGAGATATTTAGTGAAATATGGCAGAAAATTTTTCTGTTGATATAAAATCATTTGAACTCAATAAGTATATCCTTAAAGTTCTTAAGACCATAGTCTCTAAACTTGAATGTAGATTTCACATTGAATCTGGATGAAGGTGAAACCTTCAAATACCTTAAATCCTCCAGGTAAATCACAAGACATCAAGGATAAAGACATGGCTGAATATGTTAAGAGACTTACTGGCATTTTTAAATGAAAGCTAAATGGGAGGAACATGTTTGGGGCAATCAACACCAACACAACACCAGTCTAATGTACCTGTTTGTAATTATAAAATGGATCATTATGGATTTGGAAAGTAATCTAATAAGAGTCCATATAATAGTAACAAAACATAGAGCACATCACCCTAAGGCAGCTATAAAAAGATTAATACTTCCCAAAAAAAGGAGAAAGGAGATTTATAGATATTCTTAGAACACATGACAAATAACTCAAAAACTTACAGAAATACTTTTGGAAGAAGCAGACATCACTTCACTAAACTATAGCAAAGGCTGTTAACAGGTACACATCATTGGATTTACCAAATGTAACTGAAAGCAGCTTGACTATAAAGCTTACAAATGACTAATATTCAAGTATTATGGAATTAAAAAGTCCTTCAAAGGTAATATCTGTATGGTCTCAATCAACAATATATCAACACAGAAATGTTGAACAAACGACTGAGTCATTGCAGATTTATTTGTGAAAACAAAGAAGTTTATAATGAAAATTTAGAAATAGGTCATTGCTACCAGGGATTATCCAAGGATTATTCTTGAGAAGTGTGCATTTAGTGATCCACGTAGAGTCTACACAGTCCTCAAGTGTGGCCCTTTTATTGAATCCAAACTTCACAGAACAAATTCCTTTAATAAAAGGATTTGTTCCATAAAACTGGAACTTAGTCAAAAGGCCACACTCAAGGACCTAGAAAGTCACATGAGGCCTCAGATTTCTTACCCCTAAATTGTCGATTATGCAAGGAAACAGTGTAGACAGTACAACACATTACTTCTGGCAGAAAAGTTTAACCCCTAATAAATACCCAGAGAGACATAACCTGGTGGCTAGGGTTATATATCATAATTCACTATCTTTCAGACTGACAACACGTATTTTCACACTATGAATACAGACCTCCAGATTCCTGGAGAACTCAGTTAATAAACTATCCTGTCCCAGGACAGTTTTTATCTGAACCTCATCAAAGAAGTGAAACAAACGAGTTGAGATTAGAATAACTAAAACAGCAGCAGCAACAACAATAACAGGACCAAAAATGTAAAAATTAACACAAGAAGATCATAAAGGGATACAAGGGAATGGGACATTCTGTATCATTTTGTTTAGGTTAACCTACAAACGTACATAAACTGTAAGTAATCTGGAGTTTATGGATTTATGTAGGACCTTTCAAAAATTTGTTTATTTTTTAACATTTTATTGACAATTACTAAGTTGAGGGTAAAAATAAATAAAAAAGAAAATAAATAATACTTACTTGTAATCTTTATGATAGATGTGGTATGCCAGTTGTAAGAGATAATTCAAAAACGTTCTCAGTAGTAAAGTGGCAAATGGGGAGTGAATTTCGTCAACTGCAATATTATTATTATCTAAAATAAGAAAGGCAAGTTGGGAGAAAACTTAGCAATATTGCAATAAACAAACTAGTTTAGGGCTCTTCTTCTTTCTAACTTACCTGCCCCTGGAACACTATTTGAAGAAAAATCAAATGAAGTTGTTTCTCTTAGTAACATTAACAATATGGTATAACAAAACCCGAGTAGTTCAGTAAAGATTGTTCACCTTTTTGTCTCTATTGTTCTTAATCCAGGACTATCCCAGTCAGATGAATGTATGACCATTTGCAAGGGAATACACTAAGCTGGCAGCCCTGGGTGGAACATGGATGTTCAAAAACATCCTAATGTGTAAATCACAGCCCAACTTGGGTTCTAACTCCACCATGAAGCTTCTCCTGGCTACTCAGTGACTTACCTCTTTGTTGAACCACTTGCAGTCTGTATGACAAAATTTTGTTCTTAATTATATACTATTTCATGTTGCTCACAGTCATGTCACATGTACTGATTCTATCCACCATGCTACCATAGAGAGCTGGACTTGGAGTCAGAAAGACTTGAGTTCAGGTCTTGCCTCACACATTAGATGTGTGACTTTGGGCAAGTCACTTAACTGCTGTCTCCTCGGTTTCCTTATTTATAACACAGGGATAAAAATAGCACCTACTTCCCAGGGTTATAAGGATAAGATAATATTTGTAAACTGTTTTGCTAACCCTAACCCTAAATGCTAGCTGTTATTATTATCATTACTGGTCTTTGTCTCTCCAATTGTACTGTAAATTTCTTAAGGCCAGAGATCACTGTATTTCTATAACCTGCTACCCACATAGCACTCCTAAGCAGCCACTCAGTACATACCCAAAGGAGGATTCATTGATTCCAAGGTTACACCAGATTATATCTTAATTTTACTCCTTACAATAAAAGACCACAAGGCACCAATACTAACCACTTAATACCCTGTCCATATCAGCAAGCGTTATTTTACAGTGATGAAGTTTGCAATCCTTTAAAAATCTCCAGAACTGAAGCTTTGTCATCAGGAAGGCGTTGTCAAGAGAATGATCACATCCTAGGCTGCTGTAAAAGCTATAAATTCTTCTTAATTCTGAAATATTTCTCAAAATAGCAAACTCTACCTGAAGGGGAGAAAATGAAACCTGTCTCAGTCTGACTTGAATGACAGTAGTATTATCAAACTTACCCTACTTTCTAAGCCAACTTAAGAAAACAACTGAGTCAAGTTAACAAGCATTTATTAAAGTGCTTACATTGCGTCAGGCGCTGTGCTAAAGCTGGGGATACAAACACAAGCAAAAAGAAAGACAGTCTCTGACCTCAAGGAGCTTATATTCTAAGACAGTATATAAAAGGTGGATAAATCATGCTGTTATCTATAGCACAGACTTCAAGTTTCAAATTGATGCGTGATATCACATGAATATAACACCCAAAATATTCTACTGTCAAATCTGAGGGAAATAAAATTTCCCAGGGAAATAATTTTTTTTATCACAGTAACTCCTTATAAAGACAAAGAATAAAGAACAGCTTAAAGGTAATTAAAATGAGAAAATTATTTTAATTTGACTCATTTTAATGATTCTTGTAGTAAGACATCATTAATGTACAAGATAATTATTATTGAAATCTTCCAACAATAGAATAATGTAATAAAATACCTGAAATGTTGAACAATCAGGATGTTAATAAAGTTTGCAACATCAATAGCACGTCCAAGCCAATAAAGCTTGAATAGAAATGATGAATGCCATACCATTACATATTTTATATCCAAAGACGGCGAGGCTAATTTAGGTCAGAAATTCAGATGTACCATGTAAGGCAAAGATGTATTCATCTTTTCTTCTAGAAGTAGATCTTAAAGGATTTCAATCATATGTAACATTTAGCATTTGACTTTGAGTTAGAAGAGACCTTACAGATTATTTAGTGAGTCAAAAGCCTTAATCATATTTAGATGAGGAAACTAAGTGGCAAGAAGCCTGTTCTCAAGGGATTCCACATTCACCTGTGATCTTTGGCAGAATCATCAGTCTGAGCCTTAGGGAGTCAAAGGCACTACAGGATTGGGAACTGTGTTCACTCTATGTTCAGGATATCTTTTGGGTTTGCCTTGTTCTCTGACATCTTGGGATTAGACTATGGAACTGGTTCTGATCATGACTTCAATCCATCCTCTAAGGACTCAGACACCACAGTCATCAACTGGTACTATTAAATGAAGCCAGAGGACTAGAAGTTCAGTCTAGTCTTGGGACCCTAACACTAGTCACTTACTACCCAGACACACAGAAAGCCTATAGTCTCTACCCAATGCCACCATACTTCACTCATCTGCCTTTGGTGTGGCCAGTTACGGAAACTGGAACTACTGACCTCAAATAACAAGGTAGTACTTAGTTATTACCTTGGGGCTCTGATCAACTCATTTTTCTCCCATCCTATGACATCCTACTTTTCTTATCTTTCTTATTCAGTCACTATCTACTGAAGATAAAAATTCTTTCCCATTGCTACTCTCAAGCTCCATTCACATCACCCCTTTCCCCTTCAACAGTGTATTTCCTCCTCTACTCTCTTGGTTCCATTGGTCCTTCTGTAACCCAACAGTACTGTTAATGAACCTTCTCTCATCTTAGATTTCTTCATCTACTGCTTTTTTTCCATCTTCTGTTGATAAAAGAAACCTGGTTTCCTCTAGAAGACAGAGTATAGATCTACCTTTTCCATGACGAAGTTCACCCTTTTTCTTGTCCCTTGACATCATGGGCCAGCAGAAGGAACTTGACTGATTTCAAAAACTGAATTGACCAATACCTTGCAAATACTAAGTACTTCATAAATATTTGTTGACTTAAATTGAAATGTCACAGAGGCCATCAGAAAAGCTGATCTTGTAGCTATGGCATCTAAGAATTGAGAATCAGTTTTAATGAAGTAGAAAATTTTCAGAGTGTTCAGGCATATTCTGTATGGTTAGAGTGCTATCCTGTCTAGATGGAATGGATTATGTTCAAATCAGAAGAATCCATGGAAAATGCATAACCCATTGCACTAGTATACCTTTAAAAATTTTAACTTGGTATTATGCATTTTTTAAAAATAGCAAATTTTCAAAAAAGCATTATCATAACTACGAAGAATTATAATAACTATATAACTTAACTAAGTGGAAAAAAGCTTATGAAAATGGTTATGTAATGTTTTACCTGTTTCTTTTCTTCAGGTCTGTCTTTTGCAGGGTACATGTCTAACAACAAAGTCAGATCAAGTTCAATGCTTGATCCTAACACAGAATTGCTTTCACTGCCATCAAGTTTTCTGATAATCTCTACCAAATTAAAAAAATAAGTATTATGTTATGTTTTTTGAGAAGTAACATTTTAAAGTGCTCTTATTTGTGAGGGAAACTTGTACAATCAGGTGCAAGAGATTTAGATGAAATCAGTTATTAAGAAAAGCATTGCTCCCTTGACCTATTAAATGTATATTGGCAGACAGACATTTTGGTGCTAAAGTGGGTTGATTTTTTTTTCCCATTGACATTTTGTGATTCCTACCAGCACTAAATGGAGGTTCTGGGCAAGCACTGTCATCATCCGAGATACTTTTTACATCAATCTGAAGCAATGGAAATTCTGCTATGTGGTCATTGGCAAACTGTCCTTCATAAACACGTCCATTTTTGAATGTTAACCTACCCTAGAAAGAAAAGAAATAATTTTTTTCAGTCCTAAGTAAGTACAATCAAGAAAATATTGATGACAGTGTAAAAATATTTTTCAAGTGTATTCTAAGGTGTGATAGTTCATAATACAGCTTCTTCAACTTTTAATTTAGTTTTAATTTAGGGTGATAGTATCCGATATGTTGAGATTGAAGGACGTTTATTTTTCACATATTCAAGTTCAATGTCATTTAATCTGTGGTTAATTAGTTCAACTGGATAAAACATGGTGCAAAGTCCAGGAGCTCTATAGTTAATTTTGTTCTGCTATTAATCTGTATTCACATGCCCAACACAGACCAAATATATTGGTTATATCAATCATTTGGTCAATAGGTATTTATTAAGCACCTACTGTGCTAAGTTCTGGGGATACAAGAAAAGCAATCCCTACTGTCAAAGAGTTCACAGTCTAATGAAGGAGACAACGTGCGAAAATAATCAACATAGAAAAGGCACTAGTATTAAAGGGGATCAGGAAAGGCTTCCAATAGAAGGTAGAATTTTAGCAGATACTTGAAGGAAGTCAGAAGATGGAGTTGAGGAGGGAGAGCATTCCAGGCATAGTGAGCAATCAGTGAAAATTCCAAGAGATAAGAATGGGGTTTCTTGTAAGAGGATATAAGAACATATGGAGGGATCAACTTAAAGATATTGCCACTCACTACTAGAATTACAGAGCTAAAAAGGATTTTAGCATTAGATGTAAACTGAAAGCTCTTCTAGTCCAAAGAGTTAATTGAGACACTAAAAGACTGGCTAAGTGACTTGCCCATGTTTAAAAAGTTATCAGTGGCATAGCCAGAGCTGGAGCATTTATTCCAGAGTTTCATGCCATTGGTCTTTCTACCACACCATTTAAGGATGCCTCTCCAAATAACCACAAAGCATAAAGTATAACTGCTGTATACTAAGGAAAGCACATAGTTTTTAAAATAGGATGTAAACTGGAATCACATGATTAAATAGCATTCATTCTTTCAAAATATTAACTTGATAAGATTTTTTTTTATGTAATGGAAACCTCTTTTAAGCAACAACTTCTCAGGCCAAATGGAGGCAAATGTCATGTCTATTCTTATCAAATGTCTTGCTGTTAAAATATGATTTTTCACAAGTTTACTCACAAAACCATGTTTCTTATTGGAAATCCATTTTCCATCATACATTGCACCACTGGCATAGACAAATTTGCCATGACCATGACGATCTCCATTTACAAAGTCTCCTACATATTCATTTCTCAAAGGATACTGAGAGCCAGGGATTCTCTTTAGAAACCAAGTATGTGTTCCAAAACCATTCTGAAAGTAAAGAAAATGATTAACAGGAATTTTCAAAGATGTCTTTTTTTTCCCATCCCACAATTAGATGTCAACATTTTTTGGAATCAAGTCTGCTATTTCATTGGTAGAGGAAACTACCTCTACCAGTGAAGATCAATAACCGTGCTGCATCTTACGGTCTTGGAGAGCCCCCTGGGCACTAGGAAGTTTAGTGATTTGTCCAGGGTCACCAAACCAACATTTGTTAAAGGTGAGACAAACTCAGTTCTTTATGACCCTGAGGCCAGTGCTTTTTCCACTCTGCCAAACAAACATGGAAACTCATATTGGATAAATATTTTCAGGGCTGAAGGAGCAAGGTAAGCCCCTCTGTAAGGAATAAGATTATACAAACCAAGGCCCTAACTCAATAAGACCTTTCTATTACCCTGAGTTGTTTTGGAACAGAAAATCCTGGGCACATGAGGGCTGCGCTTCTCCTGGGACCCTGGCCAGGACCTTGAGAAGAGATATGGTTAACTGCCCAACTCCTGGAACTAGCTATTCCAAGGCAACATTGTTCTTGGGGGGGGCCTTGGAGGGATTGGCCTCCCTCCCCGGCCTCACACAAGATGACGCTTGTTAAAAAACACCTGGCAGTATGCCTTCCTTGTTCTCAGCACTACTTAAACCGTAAGATTCAGACCCCAAATTGGAATCTCACCCATGGAGGAGATGTCCTGCCTTGGACCCTCCCGAGTGGAACCCTGATGGCAGTACCTGAGATTCCCCAGCGTGTGTGGTCAGGCACTAAGCAGTTGGAGCCCTGCCTGTCCAGAGCAGGACCCTGACAGGTGGTCAGGTATTGGTGCTTCCCTGCATTGGTGATGATCGTGGATATGTATGTATATATATGTACGTATATATATGTGTGTATATATATATAAATCATAGTTGCTCTTATCTTACTATTCCTAAGCCTTTACTCTGTTGTCTTTGGCTTCCTTCCCACTTGCCTATATTCTAAATAAACTATATTGGATCTTTTGAAGTGCTGAGTGTTCCATTCACGCGAATCCTGAACCTCCTTAATCAGACAAGGACTTAGTTAAAAATCCAGATGCAAGGTGTCAGATCCTGGACTCAGGAGAAGATTCTTATGACAATGGTTCTAGGGATACTCAGGGAAGACAGCCTGCATTCACACTAGCTTTTAGGACGTTAATAATGATTCTGAGATCCTACATGAGCCCTTACATAGACCATAGAAATAAAGAGCATTATAGATTGCAGAATCTAACCTCAGCATGGGACCTTGGGTAGGCTATCACATGCTGAGTTTTGCCAACATACACATTTGCTAAATTTAATTAGTATAGTACCTGGATGCCCTTCACCCACTGACCAGTATACTCTTCATTCGTTGTCAGCCATCTCATCCTTCCCTCACCATGGCGCATATTGTCTTCCCACTGACCTTCATAAATATTTCCAGATGTGTAACTAGGCAAAAAAATCAGATTTTTAAAAGACATCAAGTATTGGCATACACACTCCCACAAAAGCCTTACTCAAGTGCAGGAGTTCTTAAACCTTCTGTGTCCTGGACCCCTTTGGCAGTCTGATGAATCCTATGGACTGTTTTTCAAAATAACGTTTTTAAAGGCATAAAATAAAAATACATTGTATTACAAAGAAAACCAATTATGTTGAGATACAGGTGTCAAAACATTAAAAACAAACAAATAACTCCCCTGGCATCTATTCATAGATTCCTTGCAGAGGTTCCCAAAGTGGGTGACACCATCCCTGAGGGGTGCTCAAATGATCCAGGGGGGCAGTACTAGCCTCAGGGGCAATTTAGCGGTGTTGAATAAAAATAAGGGAGCAATAGAAGTATAAGGAAAGATGAGAAGACAAGAAAAATTTGAAAAATCATTCATACATGTTTCAGCTGCTGTGTAACAGACTTAAAGTCATAGTGATTATGTTATTTTCCAAATAAACAAAATGTAAATTATAACCAATCAGTGGTCAACTTTGCCTACAGGTCTTAATAAGCAAGTGTTGGCAGGTAAGCATGTTGTGTGTTATTGGGAAGTCCAGCATGCATTGGCAGGAATATGTGCATGTAATGACTTGTTCACAATACGATACTTTATGGTTACATGATACAACACTGCATCATCAGACTTTTAATGCAGGAAAAAAAATCACAAATTTACAATAAATTATTAAATTTAAGATGCATCATTTTAAAAATTATATTTTTTAAACGATGCAAATTTTTAAAAAGTTAAAGAAGGTAGAAAGTCATAAGTATGCACATGATAAACAATATTTGCATCTAAGTCTTTCTTCTCAGCCTGTTCCACCCCACTGCCATCTAAGAATTCCAATACTTTGAAGATCTATTTATATATCTAAATTGAGTATATAGACATGTCAGTACAATAAAATGTTAGCCATCTTGGGGGCCATAATATTTCACTTTGTTAAGGAATATGATAAGGTATTTTCAAAGTGATAAGAAAAAAACCCTCTAGCCCCAAATTTAAACTGATATACACAATAATGCTTAAAAATAGTTAAGATTTTGCATGTATAAAAATATACATCTTAACATTTAGAATTTAGCTTCTCTATGCTTCATAAATTCAGCCTAAAATCAAGTAAATTTTCAGAGAACATGCAAATAATAAAATAAAAGGCATCTGTGACCAACTTGCAGAAGATAGACTATTCTCACATATGATAACCAACTGAAATATAATAATTACTACACATGTACAGCCTGTATTTGATGGCTTGTTCTTCCAGTGGGGGTGGCTGATGAAGGAAGAAGAGAAAGATCTAGAATTTAAAGCTCTATAATCAGATGTTAAAAATATATATGTATATAAATATATACATATATATGCAATTATTACTACTATTATTATTAACTCCATCCAACTGCAACTTAAGATTCACAGGCACTGTGGAAGGGAGATTCATCCTGCCCTATCGGAAGGAAAGTTAGAAGAGTGATGGGGGAGGACATAGGAGAGATTAGATTGGGGGAGGGATCATACAAGGGGATGGCTGTTTTGAGGGGGGGTAGGGGAAAGATGGGGAGAAAATTTGTAACTCAAAATCTCATGGAAATGAATGATGTAAACTAAACTAAAATAAAATATATTTAAAAAAAGAAAAGAAAGATAATAATTATACCAACATTAAAAAGATTGATTTGTTGGTGTAATGGGAAAACTATTAGATAATCCAATAGATAACTAGGGAAAACTACTGGTATAAGGACACCCTATTTGAAAAGATTTTTAGGAAAACTGTAAAGCAATTTGGAAGAAAATAGGTTTAGCCCAATAATTTATACCATATACCACAATAAGCACTTGATCCCACAGTTCCACAGGAAGCCTTAGCTCTGCCAGCTCTGGACAAATGTTGTACAACCAGGATAACAATGGTAGTCACTGCTCAGAGCCCTCAGGGAAGAATTCATCAGAGTATGAAATGGAAGTAATTAGACAAAGTTCAGCTACCCTTGGGACCAAAACAAACATTTTATGCTGTGCAGGTCACTTTAAAGAGGGCACAGCTTCAACTGACAGCTTATTGGGAAAAAAATGTTGATAACCACATTGGAATCTTATTCAATGGGCTCACTGCTGAAGTTAGGCTCTTGTGCAACTTTATGTGCCAGCAGTGTCTGGATTTCAGATTTGTGTTTGACAGACCTCTTCCAGTGACTTGCCCACTATCTCTAACAGGAAGCAAGACTCAAATACCAGCACGGCATTATGAATGTATACCATATCACGTGAGAATGAAAGCATTGTTCAATGCAGCAATCTGGGTCCTCATATTCCAAATTCGTCAATCTGAAAACTACTTTGACTATAGAGTTATGTCCATCGGAAACATACTTCACAGTCTGCCATATTTATTTGAATAAATGAATGTATAAAACATTTATTTAGTGCTTACTATGCACAAAGAACTGTGCTAGCACTGGGGAGATAGAGAAGTAAGACAGTCCCAGCTCTCAAGGTGCTCACATTCTGATGGAAAGACACCACTTGTGGAAGGTTTCAGCTACAAGTCAAAAGGATGGGTCCTATAGGTATAACAGCAAAGCAGATGAAAATGCCTTTTCAATAATGTAATTTCCACTGATAAAAATCATATCAGTTTCTGTTGTTGAACCATTTGACAGTGCCAAGGACTTTGGTGACAAAAACTCTTCAGAGATGTATGTCTAAATTCAGTGACTCAATTTGAATAAGCTGGTTAAATGTAGTCTTAGCATGTTTAGGAACATTTTCTAGGGAACAGTTATGAAGAAAGTTTCTGTTAGAATTATTGCGAAAGACTTAAGAGTTTGCAGTCTATAAGGATGGTGATATGTTCCCCATTCCAAGGACATCTTGAAGACCCCAGAAAAAAAGCAAAGTCCTGCTCAACCTGTTGATGAACTGGCAGGAAATGCTGATGAAATAATGGAGTATAAAGGTAAATATTAGCAAATAAAAAAGGAACACTGGTGCATATGGCAGTTACCTATGCTTTCAACCAAATACAAATGGCTAGTGCATTTTTAGGTACTAGCTTTGAGAGGAATTTTTTCGACATTCTTTTGTTGTTGTTGAGGCAATTGGGGTAAGTAACTTGTCCAGGGTCACACAACTAGTAAGTATCCAAAGTCAAATTTGCTTTTTTTTTTGGAGGGGGAAGGCAGAGCAATTGGGGTTAAGTGACTTGCCCAAGGTCACACGGCTAGTAAGTGTTAAGTGTCTGAGGCCAGATTTCAACTCGAGTCCTCCTGACTCCAGGGTCGGTGCTCTATTCACTGCGCCACCTTGCCGCCCCTCAAGTACTCTTACTAAAAGTTTATAACTGAACATACATTCTTTGAGAGGGAAGATATAATTAACATCTAGTCAGCATGGGGTATTGCTACCTAGCAGGCAGGTAGATAGAACAATGGCTATAACGCTAGACCTGGAGTCAGGATGACCAGAGTTCATATCTGGCTTCAGACACTTACTAGTCGTATGACTCTTGCCAAGTCCTTTAACTTCTTTCTGCCCCAGTATCCTCATCTGTAAAATGGGGCTAACAGTAGCAGCTACTTCCCAGAGTTGTGTGAAGATAAAAGGAAACAATATTTTGTAATGTATTTGTAAGTACTTTGTAAAAGCTTTGTAAATCTTAAAGTACTAAAATTACTTGTTGTTATTGTTGTTGTTTTTATAAGAACCTATTATCTTTATGATTTGATTCGCTTTGATTATTTTAAAGGCAATTGTGAAATAAAATTATTTTAACTGAAAAGAAACATACATCAAAGTATACTCCATATGGGAAGATGATCTAAATATAAAAGGTCCTATCATTAAAAAAAAATTTTAGGGAATGGAAGGCTGTACTTTTTACAACCATGCTTAAAGGGAGAATCTGTAACCACATAAGTGGTAGAGAAGATTGTCAGAGACAAAATAGATGATTTCAATTATGTAAAATTGAAAAGCTTTTGCACAAACTAAGTCAATGCAGCTAGAATAAGAAGAGAAGCTATGAACTGAGGAAAAAAATCTTTCCCTTGAATATCTCTGATAAAAGTTCGACATCCAAAATCTTTAGGTAATTGACACAAAAAATTAAGATGAAGAGTTATTTCCCAGAAGATAAGTGGTTAAAGGATATTTAAGAAATAGCTTTTCGGGTGGCTAGGTGGCACAGTGAATAGAGCACCAGCCCTGGAGTCAGGAGGACCTGAGTTCAAATCTGACCTCAGACACAACACACACACACACACACACACACACACACACACACACACACACACAAAACAGCCATGTAACCTTGGGCAAGCTACTTAACCCCAACTGCCCTCCAAAAAGCAAAAGAAAAAATAGCTTTCAGGTGAAAAATGCAAACTACCAACAACTATGTGAAAACATATTTCAAACCAATTTTAGGTGGGCTCTCACATCTATCAAGTTAGCACAGATGGTAAAAGATGAAAATAATGTTGGAGGGGGTGAGAAAACACAAATACACTACTACACTGTTGGTGAGAGGTAAGATGCTATAGTAGAAAGAATACTATATTTGAAACCAAAAGACTTGGGTTCAAAACCCACTTATACCACTACCCATGTGACTTCAGACAAGTCACTCAACCTCTTTAGTCCTCAGTTTCCATATCTGAAAATGAGGGAGTTGTTAAATGGTCTCTAACCTTTCAGTAGCCTTTCAGTGCTAAATCTATGATCCTACAAACCTAAGAAGTTATGAATTGTTTCAACCATTCTGTAAAGCAATCTGGAATCATTCGAGAAAAGTTACTAAACTATTCATGTCTTTTGACCCAGTGATACCACTATTTGACAGCAAGAAAGGTTCCATGAGCATAGAAACACGTATAGCAGCATTTCTTGTAGTAGTAAAAAGCTGGAACAAAGTGCAATAGTATCAATTGGAAAATAGAGAAATTGTGATATGAATATATTGTTATAATATGAATATAATGAAAATGAGGATTTCAGAAAAACATGGGAAGACTTAAACAAATTGATTAAAAGAAAGTAGAACAAGGAAAACAATATATACAATGTCTTCCACAGAGTAAGTGAAAAGATCACTACAAGAGAATAGAATTGAGATCAAATAAAATGACCAATGTTGGTTTCAGACAATTGACATTAAAATACAAGTTTTTCTTCTGTTAAGGAAGAGGAAATCTTAAGCATGGAATGCGATATGCTTCATTGTGCACAATTACTATATCAAACAGTTTCATTTAACTTGATTGTTCGTTGGTTGTAAGGGAAGGTAGTATAGGTTAAGAGTATTTTGGGTAAATAATTCAGGAAAACTTTTTTAAAAGAATGCTTTGCAGAATTAAAAAAAGTAATTTGTAAACATTATAGTTTAAAAATGTAAACTATTATAAAAAAAAAAGAAACAGAAAAAGTGTGAAGCAGAGTCAGAAGACCTAGGTTCAAGTTCTGGTGCCAAAATTCACTGTGTGATCTTGGGCAAATAATTTTCTATGGTTCGTATTTTTCAGCTGTTGAATAGGTTGGATAACCTTCCTCACAGAGTTACTATGAGAATCAATTGAGGAAAAAAAAATGTGAGAAATCCTTGTATCCATAAAGTACTACTTATTTGTAAACCACTTTTATTAATGCAGTATTTTCTATGCAACTTAGGAGAATATTATTTTTTTAGCACCACTAGAGAAAACACCAAGGATCTACACAAACAGCCAATTCTGTTTATACCAAAAAAAGAAACAAAACCCAAAACCAAACACCTTGATCTCTGGCATTTCTACATGTAAATATGACTTACTTTGCTTTATGCAAATAGCCTCTGATCAAAATACACACACTTAAAATCACAGAAAAGTTTGTACATACCATCTTATGCCCCATCCTTTTTTGATATTGTAGACCCAATCTCCTTCATACCAAGAGGTGCCATCTTGGTTGTAATAAATGGAGCCCTAAGATAAATGGGTGAATTTTTAAAATCAAATTTTCACATGTTACACCATTCCTTTTCTTCTTGGAATCAAAAGGCAAAAGTATATTAACTCCTACATATCTTTAAGTGGTATAATATATGTGTATATATTAAAAGTCAAGACTATATTTAAATACAACACAATCATTCTGCATTTTAGCTTTACCATCAAGAAGATAGTGACAAGTTGCTGCTGTTGCCTTGCTGCCATTGTGCCAGCCTGTTGTCTTCTGATGCTGGGTGAGATAAGTCAATTTGGGAGCAGATTGGATCCAGCTTTGTGCAACATTAAGACCAGTTATTTGGTAATGACAGAACTCAATCAGGATAATATACATTGATGCATCTTGTTTTATGTGGGAAGTCATGCCAAGGCAAAACAACCATCATGGAGAAATTGTCTATCCTTCTATTTCAGAAAATACAACCCAGCAACACAGCACAGAACCACCAGTCCACTCCAGAGAGCTGTGGACTCAGCATGATTGTGAAATAGCTAAAGGCTGATGAAGATCCCACCACAGGATTTCACCAGATATTTCTATTAAAGAATATCAACAATGCTTGGATCTGCAGCAATAATATGTTGAGGCTGTCACTGAGCCCCCTCTTCCCAAGGCACCTATGCTATTTCCTTCTCCCTCTTTCTCTTCCTGATAGTCACACTCCTTCCTCCACACCTCTACAAAATACTACAAATATCATATACAAGCCTGCCAAGCTGCAGTGTGTGGAAACTGTGGTGATGGCATCACTATTTGAGAGTATTGTACATAATGTTTGGAAGTTAAACTAGCTGGACCTGACAAAAGCTCCTGTTATACCAGTATACGCCTTAGAAAGACTAAGAAATGCAAAAATGTGCACGTCATTTTTTAAATGTATTGCCAAATTGCTCTAGTAACTCACAGAAATTAAGGAGAAAGCAGCAGCTTTGTGTGAAGTCCAGATAATGAGACGTTCAGATGCTCCAATGCATCCTTATATAATAAAATCATGAAAAAAAGTATTTAAAAAGATAATAGCAGTATCTGTCTTGCTAACTACAGAGGGATACTGAAAAGGCTAAGGAGATAATGTCTATAAAAGGCTCCTTGACATAATGATACCATGTTAAGGCATAATACTTATTTCTAGAACCTATTTCTATAGAATCCATTCAAATATCTGCCCAAAGTAACTGTTTTCTTCTCATTATGTAAATCAGGAATTCTTAACCTTTTTTTGTGTCATTCTTTGGAGGTGCAGTGAAGTCTTTTCTGAGAATAATTTTTGAAAAGCAAAAACATAAAAATACATGGGATTGCAAAGGAAATAAATTATATTAAAATATAGTTTTCAGGGGTGGAGTCAAGATGGCAGCATAGAAGCAGCAAAACTCTGCAGCTCTCCCCTTAATCATCTCAAATACCTATAAAATATGACTCTAAACAAATTTTAAAGCTCCAGAACTCACAACATGACAGAGTAACAAAGCTTCTGCCGAAGGCAGCTTGGCAGGCAGACAGGAAGGGGTTCATTGCAGGGCAATGGGAGCCCAGACCAGCCCTGCATGAACCTGTAGCTGGAGCCCTAGGGCCACCAGAACAAGCTGCAGCTGGAGCTCGAATCACCAGGAGCTGTGGCATTTTCCAGAACTACCAACCCATAAGAAACAAGGATTAAGTGAAAGGTCAGTGGAACTTGGATAAATTCGGGGGAGAGGGTCTGGCCAACTGCCCGAGAGCTAGTAGTTGAAGTGGCAGCCCTGCAGCCACCTCCAAGTGGCTGCTTCAGATGCTCCCAGCCTACAGATTGCAGAGGGGCCAAGCAATCATTCAGAGGCTAAGCGCTCTTGCCTTGAGCTGCCTGGATTGGATTGTGGTCTTGGGTGGTGGTCCTGAGGTGCGTTTTCAGTGAGCCAAATTGGGTGGGAGCTGCAGAAATGGTGGCATCCTAACAGCTCCAGCAGCTGTGAAAACCCCAGTGATTTGGGACAGAGCCCTCCCCTCTGAAAGCAGAGTTCTACTGAACCTAAAAGTCAAGTAATCAACTGGCAACATGAGTCAGCAAATGAAGCAAAGCAAACCCAGCAATGCAACTTTAGATTCTTTTTTTGGGGACAAAAAAGATCAAAGCATGGAATGGGAGGAAGACAAAACAGTCAGAACTCCCGCACCAAAAGCTTCCAAGAAAAATGTAGACTTGTTACAAGCCATAGAGCAGCTTAAGAAGGATTTTGAAAACCAAATAAGAGAAGTGGAGGAAAAATTGGGAAGAGAAATGAGTATGATGCAAGAAAATCATGAAGAGAGAGTCAACAACCTGAACAAAGAAAATGACACCTTAAAAAACAGACTAACTCAAATGGCAAAAGAGCCCCAAAAAGTAAATGAGGAGAAGAATGCCTTAAAAAGTCAAATTTGCCAGATGGAAAAAGAATCTCAAAAGCTTTCTAAAGAGAATAATTCCTTCAGAATTAGAGAGGAACAAATGGAAGCAAATGACTTTATGAGAAATCAAGATACTATTAAGTAGATCCAAACAAATGAAAAAATAGAAGGCAATGTGAAATATCTCCTTGAAAAAAACCACTGACCTGGAAAATAGATCCAGGAGAGACAACTTAAAAATTATTGGACTACCTGAAAGCCATGATCAAAAAAAAGAACCTAGAAAGCATCCTTCAAGAAATTCTCAAGGAAAACTGCCCTGATATTTTAGAACCAGAGGGCAAAGTAAAACTTGAAAGAATTCACCAATCACCTCTTGAAAAATATCCCAAAAAGAAAACTCCTAGGAAGTTATAGCCAGGTTCCAGAGTTCCCAGATGAGGAGTAAATATTACGAGCTGCCAAGAAGAAACAATTTGAATACTGTGGAAACACAATCAGGATAACCCAGGACCTAGCAGCTTCTATATTAAGGGATCGAAGGGCCTGGAATATGATATTCTGGAGATCAAGGGAGCTGGGATTAAAACCAAGAATCACCTACCCAGCAAAATTGAGTATAATGTTCCAGGGGAAAATATGGTCATTCAATGAGGTGGAGGACTTCCCAAGCATTCTTGATGAAAAAACCAGAACTGAATAGAAAATCTGACATTCAAATACAAGGAGAAGGTAAACATGGAAAAGAATTCATAAGGAACTTATCAAAGTTGAACTATTTACATGCCAACATGGAAAAACGATAATTATAACTTATGAAACTTTTCTTAGTATGAGGATAGGTGAAGGGAATATAAATGTATACATATGTATACATACATATATGTCTATATAGGAGGATATATATGCTTATGAATATATATGTGAATGTGTGTATATATGTGTACATAGACAGAGGGAACCAGATCAATTGAATAGGATGGGATAATATTTTAAAAGATGAAATTGAGAGGTGGGAGAGGAATAGTATGAGAGGAGACAGGGAGAGACAGAATGGGGTTAATCCTCTCATATAGAAAGGGCAAGGGATAATTGTTACAATGGAGGGGAAGAACAGGAAGGCAAAAGGGAATGGGTCAACCTTACTCTCATTGAAGTTGGCTTAGGGAAGGAGTGACATACATTCTAAATTAGATATCTTGGCCTATAGGAGAGTAGAGGGGAAGGGGATGAGAGGAGGGAGGTTGGAGGGGAGGGCAGATTGGGAGGAGGGTTGTTAGAAGCACACACTTTTGTAAAGGGACAGGGACAAAGTAGAGAATAGAACAAGTGGAGGGTGGAATAGGAAGGAGGGAAATGCACAGGTACTGGGATAGGAAGATCCATCTTGCCCTACTGGAAAGTCAGAGGGATGATTGGGGAGGATATAGGAGAGAGCTGATTGGGGGAGGGAGTATACAGTGAGATTGCTGTTTTGGGGTGGTGGGTAGGGGAAAGACAGGGAGAAAATCTGTAAATCAAAATCTCATGGAAATGAATGATGTAAACTAAAAATAAACAAAAGTTAAAAAATTTAATTTAATTTAATTTTAAAAAATAAAACAAAATATAGTTTTCAAAGTATTTTTTAAAAACAAGCTTATGAAAAAAACACCAAACAAGTTTATGTTGGCAGCTAGGTGGTGCAGTGGATAGAGGACTGGCTCAGGAGTCAGAAGGACCTGAGTTCAAATGTGATCTCAGACACTTGGCACTTACTAGCTATGTGACCCTGAGCAAGTAATTTAACCCTCATTGCCTTACCAAAAACAAATTTTAAAAACCCAGCATGTTTATGGACCCCATGATAAAAAGGCCTTATCTAAATTGTATGTTCACAAGAATATACAATAAGATTTTATTTATCTAGCATCATTGAGAAATTCTTTTTATACACGTGAATTTTTCAGATAACAGATGTATCTTTTTAAGCACTAAAGTGTGTTTTATTTGAACAATTTTGGTTAAAATCTTTCTAAAATGTATTACATATCTCTTGCCTTTTTTACCTACTCTGAATATAATTTAACCTCTTTGTTGACCCAAGATCATCATTAATTGATTATTGTACTACACTCCTAAATAGTCACATCTTTAGGGACTACTGAAGTTATGTTGAGTGATTTGTTTATACATTAAATAACCTGAGACTAAAACATTATATTCATATAGTAATTCTATTCAAGACTGCAGAAGGATGAAAGCTCTTTTAGGAAAGGGATTATGTTTGCTTTTCCTTTACACAGTTGCTGGCACATAGTACACGTTTAATAAATGCTTCTTGATAAATTATCTTTGTATCCTCAGTGAGTAGGAACACAGTGCCCTGCACATAGTAGGTACACAATGAATAGAGAATTGTTTTTTTCCTGATAACAGAAAAACTATAATTAGGCCAAGTCTCTTCAAGTAAAATAAATAAGAGGGTAGAGTTATTTATCTGGATAATTCCAATAAAACGTTTTTATTAGCCTAAATTGCCCTCAGATTATACAAAACTATTCATATAACTGGTTCAAGTGCTTCACCTAAATGGAATTTACCAGTTCTGCACCAATCTGTGTTTGAAGTGAACCAAAATGAAACAATAATAAACTTCAATTAAGCTTTGTCACTCCTTCTTTCCCCTCATGTTTGGGAGACAAAGAGGGACCAGTTCTATTCATTCAAAGATGGGCATCCTCAAAATATTTCTATTTTTAAAGAGTAACATACCTTTCCATGCCTCTTGCCATGGCACCATTGGCCAATGTAAGTTATTGGTTGGGTGCTGCATTTGAACATTCCAAATCCATGCCTTATTCCATTCGTCACTTCTCCTTCATATGTGCTACCATCAGGCCACGTATAAGTACCATGATACATGGGTATGTTCTTAACAAAGTCTCCCTAAAATGATAATATTAGTAAAATTGAAATTCCATAGAGTGACTGAAAGAAAATGTAAATGGAAGATACCCTTTTTTGGAAAATTAAACCTATCATAATACCATGGTCTCTTTTTTGAAATATATCTTTCTGACCTCCTAGATATTCAGGGGAGTTTCTAGGCTCCTTCCTAACTTTTTTCCTTTCATTCTTGTCATCACCTACATAATAATAAAAACTCCCATTTCTTTTTTTTTTTAATTGTTTTAGTTTTCAAAATTCATTTCCACAAGATTTTGAGTTAGAAATTTTCTCCCTATCTTTCCCCTACCCCCACCCCAAAATAGCGAGCCTACTGAATACCCCTTCCCCCAGTCTGCTCTCTCTTATATCCTCCCCCAGACCCCCTCTAACTTTCTAGTAGGGCAAGATAGATTTCTTTACCCCAGTGCCTGTATATCTTATTTCCAAGTTGCATGTAAAAAAACCCCATTTTTTAAAAAACATTTCTTTTTAAAACTTTGATTTCCAGATTCTTTCCCTTCTTCCCTCCTCACCCACCCCTACTGGGAAGACACACAATTCAATATAGGTTGTACACGTATAGTTACGCAAAACATTTCCATAGTAAATATATTGTGAAAGACTAACTATATTTCCCTCCATCCTATCCTGCCCCCCCACTTATTCTGTTTTCTACTTTGGCCCTGTCACTTTTTCAAATGCATGTGCTTCTAACTACTCTCTCCCCCAATCTTCCCTTCCTTCTATCATCCCCCCTTTTATCCTCTTCCCCCCTAATTTTCTGTAGGGTAAGATACCCAATTGAAAAACTCCCATTTCTAAATTTCTTTAAGGTATATCACTACCTTCTCTCTCATGATCCTTCCCCAGTATAAGACTCAAGACACACAAGTGGATTAAGGTGTTGAAGCCTTGACAAAAATATGTGTTTATTAAGTTTGCGTGAAATGATTCAGTTCCTTTCAGAAAGAAAGAAATAGATGCAGGTAAAATGTTCTGCTTCTGCCTGTGTGTTCACAGTGTGCATAGTGACAATATATTTTTGGTAAACTGAAGAAAGATCCATTTGCAAACCTTCACTTGTGTAATGGCAATGGTAATTTGAAGATCTTCCCTTAACAGGCTGAATGTAATCACATGGAGACTATAGTGGAAGGAGCTTTCTGACCAGGTGGAGTGGGAAGGGTGGAGCAGAGCTGATAGGAAGCTGGGAGTCAGAGCAGTTAGAGCTGAAGAAGAGAGAGGATGCAGGCCAGTAGATAGCTAGGCTTGTGAGTGTTTGTGGAAAGGCTTTCAGATGGTGTTGCTCTCTTTAGTGTTATTTTGTACAGATTTCTTTGTTATTATGAATTCAGTTTTCTGGTGTTGGGATTTGGCTTTCTGGTGTCTGAATAAATGTTTTGCTTCTGTCTTATATATGGAGGGTCTGTTATGTTTTTCAATTCAGAATTATGTCAGCATATTCATAGTCGCCATTGGTGCTGTGAATATTGCCTTGGCAATACAACTCGGAATTGGGAACCAGCAATTTCCAAATTGTGCCACTTAATCAAAGCAGGATTTAGAACTAAAATAGACTTTCTCCAGGCCATATCATGAAGCCAGAGTTATGATCCTATATCCAGATAGCTCACAGTAATCTTCTGTCTTTCAGTAGGCTATCCTTTTTTGTTGTTGTTTAATCATTTTAAGTCATGTCCAACTCTTTGTTTTCTTGGCAAAGATACTGGAATGGTTTGCCATTTTTTTTTTCATGAGGAAACTGAGGCAAACAGGGTTAAATGACTTGCCCAGGGTCACACAGCTAGTAAGTGTCTGGGGTCGGATTTTAAACTCAAGTCTTCCTGACTCTAGGTCCAGCAGTCTATCTACTGTGTGACCTAGCTGTCCAGGTTAGTCCTCAGTCCTCTCTCTATTCTCCTTTCTCCCTCTCAATGAAACGGGTCAAACTCAATAATCCTCACCTGTACAATTCTCCCTACTACCTGTCTTGTTCACCACCACAGCATAAGGTTAATGATAGTTTGAACTTCTCTTGGAAACTACCTGTTCATATCTTTTGACCACTGGCAAACTGCAGAATCATTTGGGGAATGACTTATTCTTATATATTTGAATCAATACCCTATATATCTTGGATCATCAGACTTTTATCAGAAGAATTTGCTGCAAAGATTCTTCCTAAGTGTTTCCCTTCTACCTTTAACTGAATTTTTGTGCTTGTGCAAAAATGTTTCAGTTTTATGTAATCAGAATCGTCCATTTTATCTTCTGTGATCATCTCCATCCATTGTCGGGTCAAGAACGCTTTCCTTATCCATAGTTATAAAAAGTAGAGCCTTCATTTTTCTTCTAATTTTTGATATGATCCTTTATATCTAGTTGAAGTTTTTTGTAAAATATGATATAAGATGTTGGTCCAAACCTAACTTCTTCCAGAATGCTTTACCACCTTCCATGGAGTTTTTTTTATAATATAATCAGTCCTTACCCCCATAGTGGGTGTCCTTGGGATTACTGAACACTGTGCTACTATGTTAATTGGCTTATGGATCCTGTGTACTTAATATGTTCCACTGATCAACTTTTTAATTTTTTTTTACCAGCACCAAATAGTTTTGATGACTGCTGTTTTGATATTTGATATTACTAAGCCCCTTTCTGTCCCACTCTTTTTTTGGGGGGGGATTTCCCTGTAGATTCTTGACCTTTTGTTCTTCCAGACGAATTCTGATATTATTTTTTATCATTCCCAAAGAAATCTTGCACAGCTTGGTCATATGACACTAAATCTATAAGTTAAATTAGGTAGTATTGTCTTTTTTATTATATTGTCATGGTCTAACTAGGGACAAAGGACTTCAATGATTTAAGTTTTTTTTTTATTTATGTAAAGAGCATTTTGTAGTTTTATTCACATAATTCCAGTGTGTATCTTGGCAGGTAGACTCCCACATATTTCATAAATTCTGCAGTAATTTTGAATGGATTTGGGTTGGCCAGCTCTTTGTCCACTATGTCCCATTGCTTCTCTATTGTGTTTATAGTTTTCCTAATACTGAAACAACAAAGCACTCTTGGAATAAATTGAACTTGGTCATAATGGATGATATTTTTAATTGTTGCTATAGCTTCTTTTTGGGGCAGCTAGGCTGCACAGTGGATAGAGTCTTGGGCCTGAAGTCAGTGAGACTCACCTTCCCGAGTTCAAATCTGGCCTCACTTACTAGTTGTGTGATCCTGGGCAAGTCACGTAACCTTTTTTGCTCCAGTTTCCTCATCTGTAAAATGAGCTGGAGAAGGAAATGGTAAACCACTCCACTACCTTTGCCTAGAAAACCCCAAATGGGGTCACAAAGAGTTGACACGACTAAAATGACTGAACAACAATAACATAGCCTCTTTGCTAAGATTTTATGCAATATGTTTGCATGAATGTTCCCTAAGGACTCTTACCTTGGGCTGTGGGAATTTATTTTCAAAAATATTTTGATAACTGTAGTTCAACATAACTGATCTCCTTTGTAATCCTATGTACTTTATTTTATGCATTTAAAAACATTATTCCAAGAAGGGGTCCATAGGCTTTACTAGGCTGCCCAAGAAGTCCATGACACAGAAAAAGGTGACGAGTCCTTGATCTATAGTTTCTTTTCTCTACTTTGTTTTTCCCTAGTTTAGGTATAAAACACTCAGATGAAATTTGTTTTAGAGAAGGAATTTAATAGCCTCCCTTCTTTCCCTGTTTTTTCAAATAACTTATGTACTACAATGATTAATTGCTATTTGAATGTTGATAAAATTCATTAGTAAATTTATCTGGTCTTAGATTTGGTCTTAGATTATGGGTTGTTCAACATCATTTTCTGACACTGGATTACTTATATTCTCTATTTTTGTGTGTTGCTATTCTGTGCGTTTTATATTTTTGTAAATATTCATCTATTTATCAGTTTTGTTGGTGTACAGGAAATAATTTGTATAATTTCCTTTATTTGCTCTGCATTTATTGTAAACTCTCCTTTCTAATATTTTCTTGTCAATTTTATTTTTCTTTTTTTTATCAGATTAGCTCATTTTTCATCTTCTCATGTTTTTCCAAAAAGCTACTAGCTTTATATATCAATTGAATGGCTTATTTTTGCTTTCCATTCTGCTGCTATATTTGATTTTTATATTTTAGTGTTTAGTTATGTTTTTTAATTTGTTGCTTTTCTAGTTTTTTGGTTGCATGCCTAATTTATTGATCTGTCTTTTTTTACTTTTTTTTGATAAGAATGCCTAGAGATAGATGCTTTCCTCAAGAGATTAGAAACAGGACCTAGAACTAGAAGGATCCATCAAAGCCTCTAATTTTATAGATAGGGAGACAGAAGCTCAACAACATCAGGTAACTTTCCCAAGGTCATAAACTCAGTTCCTCTGCTTCCTAATCAATTATTTGTTCCATTATAGAGCATTGGAATTGTGCTCTAGTACTCTATTACATCTCAGTTTTGTGGTCTTGAGTTACTTTCCTCCCTAAGCTACTTTATTTATCTACAAAAATAATTTCCTCCATGTAAAATAGTACTTTTGAATCTTTGTAACTTCTGGGTTAAAAATGGAAAATGTAGGAATATCATTTGAGATGAGGCTAAGAAAAATATAGTTCAGGACCATAATTATCTGTCTTACCTCATATTTTAATCCATCAGCCCAGATATAAGTTCCTTGTCCATGCATGAGTCCTTCTGAAAACATACCCTTCAAAATGGAAAAACAAAGAAATCTTATTTTTTTGTGTTTTAAGGTATAACTCTGATCTATAGGTTCAATTTTTACAATGTTAAACATTTTCCCTTTTCTAATCATCCTGTAATTTCAACATTTCAAAAACTTTTGATCCTGCAATTCAAAGCTTAAGAAGTTATATTTGTTTAAATTAAGGTAGCCCTCATTGAACCAATTTTCTAAAGACTGGCAGTGAAAGGACTGAATCTGTAAAATTTAACAACCAAAATATTTTCCTCCCTTCCTTATCCCCCCGCTTATTACATAGATTAGAAGTATATGGGGGAAGGGAGATAGAAATGAGAAAATGGGTCTATATAACTTCTTAAATCTAATTTCTTTTTTGTTACTTAAAATAACTTTGATCCAGTCATCATAAACCTGTGAACAAAACTAAACAAAAGAAAACCTGTGTACGTATCTGTCTATATTCATCACAGCAACCAAAAGATTAAAAAGAAAGTTCTTGGGGGGGTTCATCTGATCCTTCACCTCAAGCCAGCTGGTCTCCTCGATCCAGGATTGGCCTCTAAGCTCACTCACAGCATACTGGTTGCCAGAGAAACTCAGAATTCCAACCCTGCCCTTTGGTGAGTGTGTCTAAAATCCACAGAATGTGTGACAAGCACCAGCCTCACAAAGCACTTCAGTCCAGGAAGAGCAAAGGCACTCTCTACACTAGGATCAGAAGCAGACAGTGGTCAAATAAAACCAGTTTTCTAGAAAAAGGCCCAGACCACTAAGAAGATCATATTGACGCTCAAATGTGTGTGGAGCCCAAATGCAGGTCTAAGAGGATGGTGACCAATAAGAGATGGTAATATTTTTAACTGAGAGGAGATGAGAAAAGAGCCAATGGATCAAGTTCTGAGTTTCGTTTTTATTTTTCTTAATAAAGGGGGGGGAAGTATTAAATTACATTCCATGCTTTCATATTTGCTATCTTGACCATGCCCCATGCTATATGAAGCTTTTCAAGTGTTGTAACTTTAATCAGATATTTAATCAAATTTATGTTTTTTCCAATGATTCTTGCTGTTTAGAAGTTCACCTAGTTGGGGGGCTGGGAGGGACCCTGGCTATTAATACTGTGTTTAAATAGTTACTGACAGCTTGGGTCCCCAAGGCAAAATAAGGTGTGGAATTAGGAGTACAAAATATAATACGGGTGAGCCCCCACATGTAGGAAGGCCCACCAGTGGCAAGAGTTGTCTGTTGTATGGTTCAAAGGGAGAGAGGCCTAGCCTCTTCCTCCCAACCCTTTCAACAAGGGATACTGACATACCTGCCAAGAGGGGAAGCAGGAAGTTGGGGCCCAAGGCCACTCTGCTCTTCTCAGAGATAGGGGGTAGCAGGCTAGAATTATATTTATCTGCTCTTCCTGACTCCAAGTTCCGCATTCTATCCACTATTTCTCAATAACAAATAAATAAAAGGATTGCTGTATGGTGACAGGAGCCCAATTGAGATTATGCTTCATCTTTAGAAGAAGCCACCTTATTTTAAGAATTTTCAGTGTTCCTGTCACAAAATTCCCCTGAATAGAATCCAAGATGAACCTAATTCTTAATATTTCTACTTCTGCTCTACAGTCAACAGGGAGATTCTAGGGTACACAGCACAGTTGCTACTATGATGCTAACTATGATGGGAGGACGGATTGTAAATTTGAGCTGGTGATTTCCATGGTGTTACTATAAAGTAATGAAACTAATTATCTATGAAGCATTTGGAAGTTTATTTTCTGTATAATCAATGATATACTGAGAAATGCAAATCTTATATGCAAAACTATCATGTTATTTTCTTCTTGGTAAGAATTTTGCACATCAGCTTAAGACTGATGATCAACAAAATAGTAACTGGCACATTGTCCAGAACAATATTCTAGTAACTAAAAAGTATAAAAGTAAAAAAATAAAGCCCACATAACCTAAGGAAACGAGAAATGGAAGACAATGCTATTATTCTTACGATGTGAACTTCAAAGAACTAAGCAACAAAGGGGTTCTCTAAATTTCTCACAAAGATCTAAGTAATAAGAGGTGTATATCACATAGAAATTGGGATACAAAGAGTATTAAATAGAAGAGAACTGTTCAGTTTTGAATCCAAATTCAACAGGACTAACGACAAAACGTAAAGTTTAAGAACTAAAAACCATTAATAAACAAAGATCCTCCCTATTTAAACACACATCCTTCTTCATGTTAAAAGATCCAAATGAATCTGCAGTCACCCATTCGAACATATGCTGAGGAAATCAGTCACAATTAAATTTAAATGATCAAGCCCAAATACCTGTAGTCATTAAGTCATGTGTCAAACACTACCATTTTTTTTGTTTTAGGCTTTAAAATTTATTTCAAAAATTTCTCCTGTTTCTTATTTCTCTGTGGCTTCTGAAATCCACTCCCCATCCCAAACACTTAGCAAATATCCAACCCTTTAATCCTTTAATATGTACTGTGAATATTAGCAGGAAAATTCGCTGGAAAAGCTAAGATAACATTGTATACAGCTGAACCCATACAAACCATGTAACAAGCTCTAACTTTAATGCAATAAGGTACAGCAATTAAATACAGAAAAGACAGATATGTTGAGTAACATTCAAGGATAATTAAGAAAGAAAAAAAACCAGTTTAAAATCCAAGGTACTATACTGGTTACATGAAGGTGTATTTTGCTTTTGAATACACATGCAAAGTTCCTATTGCAATCAATGTGAAGTGCAGCCAGTGTTACTTCCAGGAATCAGTTACCTAACTGTTTTAGAAAACCCTTAGTACTTAACCTTGTTAAAAAGACAAGTCTCATAAGTCATTCCAGTTTCCCCTCAAATGGATACAACTCAAAAATTACAACTCACTCTATATTCACCTCCTCCCTCAAAGTGGGCCACACCTTCTCCCTCATACAATCCTCGGACTTTCTCGCCTTCGTAGCTGCAAAGAAATAGAGCTTTAACATGACGAAGGATTTAAGCAAATAGAAATGACGTCGATTTTAAAAACACGTAATTAATACCAAGTATCAACAATGAAAATTAGTACCTATCAAAAATGATTCATTCCATAGGTGGAAATTTGCTACATAAATGTAACTAGCTAACTAGGAAATCCTGATAATCAGAACAGCCCCTTAAATCATCTACTGTTGAAATGCCTCTTCCTTTCTCTGTATTTCCATGACACCACCCCATGTCACACCTAGATTACTATACCAGATCAACTGGTCTCTTTGCCCACTCCAAGACATCTTGAACGATATTTTCTAATTAATCATCCTAAAATAACACTTTAATTAGGGTGCCCTCTTACTCATGAACTTAGGTCCCTACTGGACCCCCACCATACTCACTTCCACTTCTGTGACTTTCTAACTCCGTTCATTCTCCCCTTTCTCTTCTCTCCTCTTTGCCTCCTACATATCCAAATCCCAGCTGAAGATAAGACCCAGGGCAAGACTCATTGGTCCCTAGCTACTTCAGCTGACATTCATCTTTGACATTAATTTGGAGTATTAGCCTATGATCTAGCGTGGGATCCTTGCTACAGCCAGTCCATTTGGAGTTAAAGTCACCTTAAAACAATCAGTTTGGTGAGAATGGGCTCTTCATAATATTGGGGTATCTCCACTTGTATTTCTTCTGGCTTCTCTTCTTTGAGGGCTAGAACTTCAGGCTCTGAGATGACAGGAATTGGCTCTTGCTTTGGAACACTGGACTCTTGTTTGGATGTATCAGGGGGTTGGTCAGACAAAGGAGAAGGAGACCGGGCAGCTTTTTCTGACTTTTTATCTGCTTTTTTCTTTTCTTTTGCCATTGTCTTTGAATGGCCTTTAAAGTTTTAACTTTTAGAACAAATGTGCTTTTTTGGCTGAGAGTTGATTGTACTTTGGAGCACTGATGAATTTTACCTGGAAAAACATTAAATGTTTTACAATTCAAGTAAATATTAACTTCCCCTCTAAATTAGACTTTTAGCTGTAATATGTAGGGGCATCATCTAACTATCATCACCATTGTCAGTGTCAATGTTGTCATCATCATCACAATCATTTCTATTCTCCTAAAAATGATCTAAAAATTAATCCAAACTTCTGGGTATTTTAATACTTTCAGAGGGAGAGAACACCCTTATCTTATGAATGTGAAGGTTATGGTATTATAAATGAATGAATGAAAAAATGAAAAAGTACTTATTAAGGCATTACTTTGTGCAAAGTAGGGGCAGCTTGGTGGTGCAGTGGAGAGAGCAATGGGCCTGGAGTCAGGGAGATCTGAGTTCAAATCCAGCTTCAGACACTTAGTAGTTTGTGACCCCAGGCAAGTCACTTAAACCCTGTTTGACTCAGTTCCTCATCTGTAAAATGGGAACATCTTGAAGAAGGAAATGGCAAACCACTCAGTATCTCTACCAAGAAAATCCCATGGTCAAAGTTGTTGGACGTGCTTGAACAAGTGAACAACAAAAATGTGCAAAGCAAAGACAATCTCTGCTCTCAACTTCACATTCTAAAAGGAAGACAACATCTGCAGGAATGTGTGTCTGTGTAATATATGTGTGTGTTATATGAGTGTCATTATATATGTAATATATATTGAAGACAGAAATACATAATGTATATATTACATATAAACATTTGTGATAGTGTGTATTATGTATGTGTATATAATATATAAATAATACATGATGCATGCATGTGTGTATAATACATAATAACATATAAGATGTAACACATAATAATGTATATATAATAGACAGTATCACATGCATACATGCTGCGACCAGCACAGTTTGTGGCTCAGCAACCAGCTGAATGAAAAGAGAGAGAGAGAGAAAAAAGGAGAGGGAGAGACGGGGATGTATTTGATAGTCTGTTTATTACAGAACCATTTCATACAGAGCCAAAGATACAAGAAAATCATAAGGCTTATATTCCTTATAGCAGGAATTCCTGGAACAAACGGTCCCTTCTTGGAATCGACCACTCCTGCCCCAGCCCAAGGCTAGTCATTTATTAAGATTTTATCCTAGGACCATGTCTGGAGGCACAAACAGGGAGTCACAGGACTTGATACTCCCCTGTATACATATTGTATTGCAAAGGATGCTCCTAAAAGATCATTTCAGTTAGGAACATACATAAATCAACATCACAAAAGCATAGTCTGCATGTTCTTATCCAGCTCAGTCTTTCCAAGGCTTTAGTCAAGAAGAGCCCTGAGTCCATGACATATGAAAATGGGTTAAAGGAACTGTGAATGTTTAATCTAGAGAAGACTGAAGGAGTGCATAACCTTCCAGTATTTAATAGGCTATCATGTGGAAGCGAGTTTAGGTTTCCTCTGTTTGCTCTAGAGGGCAGAGATAGAAACAATAGATGTAGGCTTCAAATTCACTCTTGGTGTCAAGAAAAACTTACTAATAATTAGAGCTGTCTAACTTTCTGTGGGGCAGCTAGGCGATGCAGTGAGAGAATGCTAGGTCTGGAAGTCGGGAAGACTCATCTTAAATTTAAATCCTGTGTCTTTGACAAGAAAACCCCAAATGGGATCACAAAGAATTGGACATGACTGAAAAAAGACTAAATTGAACTTTTTGTGACAGTGAAGAATTGGAAATGAAATAAATGATTCTAAATTGGGTAATGGCTAAACAAATTGTAGCAAATTAATGTACTAGATTATAGTATTGCTCTGTAAGAAAAAACCAAGTATAATGAACAGGTGAACTTCAGAGAAACTTGGGAAGACTTATATGAACTGATGCTGAGTGAGGGGAGCAGAACCAGGAGAACCATATACACAGTAACAGCCACAGTGTGTAAGGACTGATTTTGAGAGACTTAGCCATTCTCAGCAATACAAGAACCTAAAACAATTCCAAAGGACACACGATGGAAAATGGCAGCCACATCCAGAGAAAGAACTACAGAGCTGGAATGCAGAACAAAGTAGACTATTTTCTTTTTTTGTTTTTTTTTCTTTCTCATTATTTTTCCCATTCACTATAAGTCTTCTATGCAACATGACTAATGTGAAAATGTGTTTAATAAAAATGTATGTGTAGAGCCCATATCAGATAGTATGCCATCTTGGGGAGAAGGGGGGAGAGATGGGGAGAAAGTTTAAAACTTATGGAAGTTAATGTTGAAAACTAAAAATAAATAATAAAAAAACTTATGAAAATGCATACATAGAATGCCAGTAACAATAAGATAAGGGAATGGTGGTGGTGGGGATCAGACAACTGAGGGCTCAGTCCTGGGAGCGTGTGGGTTAGAACAACTGAAAATACCTTAAAACTAAATATCATGTAATTATAATGTCCTGTACCTAATTCCAGAGAAAAGATAAAGAAAATATAACTTCTCTTCCTTTTAAGAGATAGGGGACTTTGGTGTGGAATGTTGCATATACTCTTACAGACCCTGTGGATATGTTGTTTAGTTTTGCTAAACTGTTTCCCCCCCTCCATTATTTTTACAAGGGATGGTTTACTGTTTAAGGGAAGAAAAAAATATATTCAGAAATTGAGTTGATATAAAGGTGTTTAAAAAATACCGTGGCAGACTTGTATGAAGCGTGAAGTAAGGAGAACCAAATGAATTTGTAATAACATTATAAAGGCAAACAATTTTGAAAGACTTAAGAACTCTGATCAATGTAATGAGCAACCACCATTGCAAAAGCTGATACAACCATTCTGGAGAGCAGTCTGGAACTATGCCCAAAGGGCTATAAATAATTGCATACCTTTGACCCAGTAATACCACTTCTGGGGTTGTATCCCAAAGAGATCACAGAAGTGGGAGGAAGACCCCTATGTACAAAAATATTTA